>JAVSCE010015179.1:0-267258 GCA_032199065.1 Smutsia gigantea
AGGATGGCCATTTTGACAATATTAATTCTCCCTATCCAAGAGTATGGGATGAATTTCCATTTATCAGTGTCCTCTTTAATTTCTCTTAAGAGTGTCTTGTAGTTTTCAGGGTATAGGTCTTTCACTTCCTTGGTTAGGTTTATTCCTAGGTATTTTAGTCGTTTGGATGCGATTGTGAATGAAATTGTTTTCCTTATTTCTCTTTCTGCTAGTTCATCATTAGTGTATAGGAAAGCAACAGATTTCTGTGTATTAATTTTGTATCCCACAACTTTGCTGAATTCAGATATTAGATCTAAGAGTTTTGGAGTGGATTCTTTAGGGTTTTTTATGTACAATGTCATGTCATCTGCAAACAGGGACAGTTTGAGTTCTTCCTTGCCAATCTGGATGCCTTTTATTTCTTTGTGTTGTCTAATTGCCATGGCTAAGACCTCCAGAACTATGTTGAATAAATGTGGGGAGAGTGGGCATCCTTGTCTTGTTCCTGATCCTAAAGGAAAAGGTTTCAGCTTCTCGCTGTTAAGTATTATGTTGGCTGTGGGTTTGTCATATATGTCCTTTATTATGTTGATGTACTTACCCCTATACCCATTTTGCTGAGACTTTTTATCATGAATGAATGTTGAATTTTGTTGAATGCTTTTTCAGCATTTATGGAGATGATCATGTGTTTTTTGTCCTTCTTTTTGTTGATGTAGTGGATGATGTTGATGGATTTTCGAATGTTGTACCATCCTTGCATCCCTTGGATAAATCCCACTTGATCACGATGGATAATCTTTTTGATGTATTTTTGAATTCGGTTTGCTAATATTTTGTTGAGTATTTTTGCATCTATTTTCATCAGGGATATTGGTCTGTAATTTTCTTTTTTTGTGTTGTTTTTGCCTGGTTTTGGTATTAGAGTGATGTTGGCCTCCTAGAATGAGTTTGGGAGTATTCCCTCCTCTTCTACTTTTGGAAACTTTAAGGAGGATGGGTATTAGGTCTTCACTAAATGTTTGATAAAATTCAGCAGTGAAACCATCTGGGCCAGGAGTTTTGTTCTTAGGTAGTTTTTTGATTACCAATTCAATTTCTTTGCTGGTAATTGGTCTTTTCAGATATTCTGTTTCTTCCTGGGTCAGCCTTTGAAGGTTGTGTTTTTCTAGAAAGTTGTCCATTTCTTCTTTGTTATTCAGTTTGTTAGCATATAATTTTTCATAGTATTCTCTCATAATTCTTTGTATTTCTTTGGTGTCCGTAGTGTTTTTTCCTTTCTCATTTCTGTTTCTGTTTATGTGTGTAGACTAGGGGTTTATGTATTTTGTTTATTTTCTCAAAGAACTAGCTCCTGCTTTCATTGATTCTTTCTGTTGTTTTATTCTTCTCAATTTTATTTATTTCTGCTTTAATCTTTGTTATGTCCTTCCTTATACTGACTTTGGGCCTCATTTGTGCTTCCTTTTCTAGTTTCATTAATTGTGAGTTTAGACTGTTCATTTGGGATTGTTCTTCTGCCCTGAGGAAGGCCTGTGTCGCAATAGATTTCCTTTGTAGCACGGCCTTCGCTGTCTCCCACAGTTTTTGTGGTGTTGAATTATTGTTGTCATTTGTCTCCATATATTGCTTGATCTCTGTTTTTATTTGGTCATTGATCCATTGATGATTTAGGAGCATGTTATTAAGCCTCCATGTGTTTGTGGGCTTTTCTTTTTCTTAGTGTAGTTTATTTCTAATTTCATACCTTTCTCATCTGAGAAGCTGGTTCGTACAATTTCAATCTTTTTGAATTTACTGAGGATATTTTTGTGGCCTAATATATGATCAATTCTTGAAAGTGTTTCATGTGCACTTGTGAAGGATGTGTATGTTGTTGCTTTTGGATGGAGTGTCCTGTAGATGTCCGTTAGGTCCATCTGTTCTAATATGTTGTTCAGTGCATCTGTCTCTTTACTTATTTTCTGTTTGGTTGATCTGTCCTTTGGAGTGAGTGGTGTGTTGAAGTCTCCTAAAATGAATGCATTGCATTCTATTTCCCCCTTTAATTCTGTTAGTATTTGTTTCACATATGTAGGTGATCGTGTCTTGGGTACATAGATATTTATAACAGTTATGTCCTTTTGTTGGACTGACCCTTTTATCATTATGTAATGTCCTTCTTTTCTCTTGTGAGTTTCTTTGTTCTGAAGTCTATTTTGTCTGATACAAGTTCTGCAACTCCTGGTTTTTCTCACTACTACTTGTATGAAATATGTTTTTCCATCCCTTCATTTTCAGTCTGTGTATGTCTTTGGGTTTGAAGTGGGTCTCTTGTAGGCAGCGTATAGATGGGTCATGTTTTTTTATCCATTCAGTGACTCTTATGTCTTTTGATTGGTGCATTCCGATCATTTACATTTAGGGTGATTATCGGTAGGTACGTACTTATTGGCATTGCAGGCTTTAGATTCGTGGTTACTAAAGGTTCAAGGGTAATTCCCTTACTATCTAACAGTCTAATTTAACCTACTTCGTATACTATTACAAACACAACCTTAAGGTTCTTTTTTTTTCCTCCTCCATTCTCTGTATGTTATGAATCATATTCCATACTCTGTCTTCCCTTGAATGATATCTGTTTAGCCTTAGAAACACTTCCATCTATAGGAGTCCCTCCAAAATGCACTGTAGAGGTGGTTTGTGGGAGGTAAATTCTCTCAGCTTTTGCTTATCTGTAAATTGTTTAATCCCTCCTTCAAATTTAAATGATAACCTTGCTGGGCAAAGTATTCTTGGTTCAAGGCCCTTCTGCTTTATTGCATTAAATATATCATGCCACTCCCTTCTGGCCTGTAAGGTTTCTGTTGAGAAGTCTGATGATAGCCTAATGGGCTTTCCTTTGTATGTGATGTTTTTTCTCTCTCTAGCTGCTTTTAGAAGTTTGTCTTTATCCTTGATCTTTGCCATTTTATTTATTATATGTCTTGATGTTGTCTTCTTTGGGTCCTTTGTGTTGGGAGATCTGTGCACATCCATGGCTTGAGAGACTGTCTCCTTCCCCAGATTGGGGACCTTTTCAGCAATTACCTCCTCAGTGACATTTTCTATCCCTTTTTCTCTCTCTTTTTCTTCTGGTACCCCTATAATGCGAATATTGTTGCGTTTTAATTGGTCACACAATTCTCTCAATATTCTTTCATTCTTAGAGATTCTTTTTCTCTCTGTGCCTCAGCTTCTTTGTATTCCTCTTCTCCAATTTCTATTGCATTTACTGTCTCTTGTACATCTAATCTGCTTTTAAATCCCTCCATTGTATGTTGCATTTCAGATATGGAATTTCTTAATGATTGAATCTCCAACTTAAATTCGTTCCTGAGTTTTTGAATATTTTTCTGTACCTCCATAAGTATGTTTATAATTTTTATTTTGAACACTCTTTCAGGAAGATTGGTGAGTTCGGTTTTATTTGGCCCTCTTTCTGGGGTTTGGGAGATTTTGGTCTGAACCATGTTCTTTTTTCGTTTCATATTTCTGTGTGGTGCCCACTAGTGTGCAGAAACTCCAGTCTCTGGAGCTGCTCAGCCCCTAGAGTGAGGTTGGAGTAGTAGGGGAGCAGAGCTGCTGCCTGGGGGGAGGAAAGATCTGTTTCCTGATTACTGTCTGCATTGCCTGTCTCCAGTGTCAGAGCTATAGGGCCAAACACACACGTTTAAACCTCTGTGCTTTGAGTTTCTAGCTGTTGTAGGCGGGTCCTCCCTCTGGCTGGCCTGATGCCTGCGCAGTGACTGCAGGTTTGTGAGCAGGTGCCTGCTGGCCAGTAGGAAGTTTTCCCATGCTGTGTCTCACAGTGGGGGGCCTTGGAGCTGAGTATGCAGCCAGGCAGTAGAGCACCTGAAGCTCCCCAAAGTTCCCAAGCAGCTGGGGAGAGTGTGCCCAGGCAAACTTGTCCAGCACTCCCTTCTCCCGCACAGCAAGCTCTGTGCAAACCCCCTCCTTCAGCAGCCCTCTGGCTGCTAGTAAGCCTCTCAGATTGCCTGCCCTTCCTCTCACACAGAGCGGCCGGATGTGGATCCCCTCTTCCTCAAATGGCCGGAATGTCAATTTCTCAAGTACTCAGCCTGTCCGAGCTCCCCAACATCCAGAGCACCACACTATAGGATTCTGCACACAAAGCAGATCTCCATGGCTAGGTGTTCAGCAATCCCAGTCTTTCACCCCCTCCCACACTCCATTTGTCTTCCTCCCTCTGGTGAGCTGGGGTGGGGGAAAGGCTTGGGTCCCACCGGATTAAGGCTTTTGTACGTTACCCTGTTTCTTGAGGTCTGCTCTGTTCGTGAGGTCCGTTTGCAGTCTGTTTCAGCCTTCTTTCTTGTTGCTGTTTTAAGGTTAGTTGTATTAATTAACTATATTTTTGTACAATTTGTGGTTTTGGGAGGAGATCTCCGTCTCACTTCTCATGCCGCCATCTTACAAGTCCTCTCTCAGCAATTTAAAAATGCACATTCAACTTACCAGTCTAAAGTTTGATTTATCTGTGCTTAGAATACTATGATTTCAGTCCTTCCCGATTTGTATGTTGTTATTATGATATATTTTAATTTCCTGCTTAAAAAAAATTAAGGGCACAAGCATTGTTGTCTTACATAGTATTTTATTAACATTACCTACATATTGACACTTTCTCCATGTGTGTTTGCATCCAGGCTTTCCTTATAGGATCATTTTTCTACTGCCTTTATAACCTCCTTTGCTGACTGTAGGTGACAAACTGTGTTTTTACTTATTCCAAATTACTTTCATTTTACGCTCATTCATGAAAGATTTTTCACTTTATATAGAATTCTGTTTTATCTCAGTGGATTGTAGGTATTTCACTGCTGTTTGGCTATAAATTAACAATTGGCTGAGGTATTGCTTTGGAAGACACTTGAACCTTTTATTCTTGCTTCCTTTTAAAATGTATTTATTAAAAAGTTTTTTTGTTTTACTTATATGTCTTTTTGTCCTGAATCTGAACCATATACAGTCATACCATCACCACCACCCATCTCCAAATAATGCACTCATAAAGTGGCAAGAATTTACCAATTCTTACTTAAGAATTATGTATTCTATACTTACGTAAGTATATTATGTAAGTATAGTTTATTTAAGTAAGTATTATGTAAGTATAGTTGACATACATTATTAGTTGCAGGTGTACAAACAACATAGTGACTCACCATCCATGTACATTACAAAATGATCATGATAACTCTAGTCACCATCATTCACCAAACATAGTTATTATAATAATGTGATTTTATTCCCTATACTGTATTTTACATCCTCGGGACTTACTTAGTTTGTATCTGGAAGTTTGAAGAATATGAGATGCTTCATGAATTTTGTATGTCATCCTTGCTCAGGGGCCATGCTAATCTTCTCTGTATCATTCCAAATTTGGTATGTGTGCTGCTGAAGCGAGCATTTATTCTCATTTCTTTGAAGGTAATCTTTCTCTTCTTTCTGGCTGCATTTACAGTGTTCTTTTTTTGGCTGTTATAACATTCTACTGTGATATTTCAATGGTCCTTTTGAAATAATTCTGTTTGGAATTAATTAGGCTTCTTGGTTGTTTAAATTAGTATCTTTCTGTAGTTTTAGGAAGTTTAATGAGAAATTGCTGAGAATATTGCCCATGCTCATTCCTTTAACTCCTTCTGGAACTCCAATCAGGTATTTATTAGGTCTTGTGACTCTTATCTTCCCTGTCTCTTAATCTTTTTTCAATCTTGTTCTTTCTCTGGGTTTCTGCTATGTTTTGGGTAATTTCCTCTGTTCTGTCTTCTGGTTCACTAATTCACATTTAGTTTATCTGATCTGCTGTTATATCTGCCCATTGAATTTTTTTTATTACTAATAATACATTCTTTATTAGGAGTTCTGTTTGGTTCTCTTTCAAATCTGCTTTTTCTGCTTATAATGTTTTATTTCCTTGTTTGTGGTGGGCATTTGAGTGAGTGCATGTATGATTTGCTTATTTTTTTCAGAACTGTATCTCGGAAAATGAGGTCTAGGATCTGTTTCTTCAGAGATCGCATTTTCTTCTGTCAGTTGCCTAGGGCCCTTTCCAGTCTTTGACTCTTGAAATAAATTCTGGGCTTGAGGTCTTTCAAAACATCCAAGTAGTATTTTGAGGTGTAGTTACCTGTATGAGGGCGAGCTTGTGTTTTTGAGTTCTCAGGGGAGATGTTTTTCTTCCTTCAGTGCCGTGGCTCAGGGTTTTCTCCTTGAAATGGTCCCCTTGGAGTATGGCAACTGATTGCTAGTTTGCCGTCATGCTGAGGGTTGTAGCTTTTTGAGGTACCAGCTTTTTTAGGGTGTTCAGACACTTCACCTTAGGTAGGTCAATATTCTTTATCTCCTGTTCCCAAAGGCCTACAAAGCCAAAAAAGTTGATAATTGAATTTACCCAGTTTGGCAAATGCCTTCCAGGGGAAAATCAGCTTTAGCAAACTCAGTTGACCTTTCTCTGTTCCTTTCTTCATTAACAATTGTCCTGAGTATTTGTTGCTTTCTTGCCAATTTACGAGTGCAGTGTTTTAAAATACTTCTTCCAGTATTTTTTGTTGTTTTCAGTAGGAGGATTGATATCAGTTCCGAGTCCATCATATTGCCGGAACCAGAAAAATCCGTGTGTTTGTTATTTTTAAGATTTTACTGTTCTTGAGTGGAATGACCATGACTTGGACCTCCTTGGCCTTCTGTCCAGTGCTGCCTCAGTATCAAGGTGACACTCAGTTACATAGGTGGATGTGCAGCTAGAAAACACTTTT
The DNA here is from genome assembly GCA_032199065.1 of Smutsia gigantea. Lineage (NCBI taxonomy): Eukaryota > Metazoa > Chordata > Mammalia > Pholidota > Manidae > Smutsia > Smutsia gigantea. The sequence goes on from JAVSCE010015179.1 coordinate 6,783, forward strand.
GAGGGTTTCTGTTTTACATCTTTATTGTCTGTGTGTTTAATCTTCACAATTATTTGGTGAGGTAGGTATGTTATTACCTTTATTTTATAGATCAGTGAAATAAAGTAAACTATGACTCAGAGGAAGGATCTGGAGACAAATCTGGTCATTATTTGGGCTAAGATTTAGATTCATGACTTTTGACTCATAATTCTGTGTCTTTTCCACTGGTACCATGTTGCTTTTTAATTAATGTTGACATGTGACATCTCTTGATTTTTGTAATAACTAGATATGAAAATTATGGAGAAACTACTGGATTAATAGTGTCTGCATGAAAATATCCCTGAAAATCTCACCTGAAAGAAATTGTTTGCTGGGAGTTCCTTTCACTTAAACTTTTATCATTGGCTTAAAACAATGTATTGACTTGTTACAGAAAACAGGAAGAAAAAGGAAGAATTGCTCTTTTTTGCTATGTAGCATTATGAAATACTTTTGTTGTGAAATACAGATAATTTTTGCCCTTTCCAACAGGTGTGTATGTAATATAGATTGCAGTGGATACAGTTTTAATCCTGTGTGTGCTTCTGATGGGAGTTCCTATAACAATCCCTGTTTCGTTCGAGAAGCATCTTGTATAAAGCAAGAACAGATTGATATAAGGCACCTTGGTCATTGCACAGGTAAAAACCTGTTCTACTTATTCTGAGACTTGTCTTTAATTTTATATATCTACAATCTTATTTTTACATTTTGTGGTGCTTCAGATTATTAAAATAAGAAATCTTCGATGCTTTATTATTTTTCATTATTATACATTTTAGAATTTGTTACTAACTGAGATTTTCTTTTTCATTTATTATCATCTTCAAGACACAGAACATGATTCTTGGTTGTTTAGTTACTAAGCTAATCCTAATATGGACTTGTACATGCATTTGTAGTTCTTAAAAGTTGTCTTAAATTTGTAATGATCATAGCTGTTTAAGAATTAGTCAACTTAGTTTAATTATAGGAAAACTAAGCATTGCCATATATTTCTTCATCTTTTTTTCTGGAGCATAATAGTTTACTTTGTTTTCACATTCTCTCTGTAGTTTTTGCCCCTACATAATATTTACTGTTAGAGATTTTGGTGTGAAGTTATAGAATGTAAGAAAAACATTACTACCTTCAGTTTAAAATTATTTTTGCCCTTTTTGCTTTTTGTTACAGTTTAGAAGCCATATACCAACCAAAAATGAGTTTTTGTTTTCCATCCTTACTGGAAACATCCAGTCATTAAAGGCACAAGTTCTCAGCCTTCTTTCCTTAGTAATACACACATGGGCTAGAATAATGTATCTCTTCCTGGTAACACCCAAGGGCTAGGAACATTCTTATGGACTAGGACTGTACCTCTTTCCTGTTTGCTAAGTGTAACCACTGTCTCACCAGTCTCCCTTTTTGGATTTATTAAAATGGCATGTTTTTATTTGAGCTAAAAGAAAAAAGTTGTAAGCCAAGTTTGGGACTTTATATTGGCAACAAATAATTTGTGAGATATGCACAACTGATCTCAGTAGGCTTGTTCTAAGATATCAAAGAATGCCAAAGAAGCTCATCAGAGGATTTCTAGGTAGGGTCAGGGATGGGCATGGTAGAGGAAACCACTTGTTTGGAGGGACCCCTTGTATTTAGTTACTTAGCTTTGGTCTTGAAGAGCAGAGTATATTTTTTCTTTCATGGGGTGGTATTTAGAGCCTAGGTTGAAAGATAGCTTAGAGAAAGAGTATCTTTTCTGAAGAACTGATGCGTAGTTGAATGGTACTATCTGGGATTTGAAATTTGAGCAATTGGCCAAGCTTGAGAATTTTTTTCATTGAAATTCATACAGATTTAGAATCCTTTGGAGTAGTTGGTCCTTAACTTTTATCTTGGTTTCCTTTATAATACTTCCATTCACACCTAACTACACCTTACCCTTCCTCCCCATTATGTATTGGGAACTTGAAGCCTATGCTTCCAGCAGATATTTATGGTTCATTTACAGCCCAGTCCAAATACAATTCACAAGTCAGGGGTCATTTTTATAGTAAATTTTGTCTGATAGAACAGCTGAGATTACACATTTATCTTAATCTGATATGTTTCCAGGGAAACAGTGGTAGGAGAAGGTAAACCTTGAGATCATTGTCCCTTGGAGAAAAGATTAATCTTTTCTCTTCAGGGTATGTGTTATTTTAGTTTTTACAGGGAAGACTTCTTAAGGAGATGATATTTGAGCTGAGTCTAAATGAAATTAGACTGTTCATCATGCAAAGCACATATATATCTGGGATGCCTTGAGGCCTGAGATAGAAATGGCACAGTAGATCAAATATTGGTGGAAAATGTGAACAGGATAAGTGAACAGAGAGTTGAGAAGGATTTGAAGCATTTGGAATATTTAGGAGTTTCATGGTGTGGCCTAAATATCATATGTATCTTAATTTGAAACGGTTTTCTCTTACAGACACAGATGACACTAGTTTGTTGGGAAAGAAAGATGATGGATTACAGTATCGACCAGAAGTAAAAGGTACTGACTCATGATTTTCCAAATTTTGACCAACTGTTGAAATATGGTCACTAGCTGTCCTTAGAAGTTCTATTTCCATTATCATGACCCTTCCAGCTTTGTTCTCTGTAGCAATATTCAGTATGCTGTTGATCATTAGTAATAATAATATTAACTAAATAGTTATTAATAATATTAACTAAAATAGCTAAGGTTCTTCTCAGTTTACAAAGTACTCTCTTATATGCTTTTTTTAAGTTGAAAATTTTATTGAGATAGTTGTAGATTCCCATTAGTTGTAAGAAGTTATACAGAAAGATACCTCTTACTTGCTTCTTGAAATCCTGTTTATTTCTCTAGAAAATACTGTTAACACTTGCTCTCTGTGCGCAGGTCTTTGACCCTTGTTCACACTGCCTGGAACTCTTCTGTGACTAATATTCATCATTTAAGTCTCAGTTTAGAACTCATTTCCCTTTGGGAAGTATTCCTTGACCCTTAAATCTAGGGAAGGTGCCTCTCTGAAACACTCTTCTATCCAAGCACTTAACCTCCTCTAATTTTAATTGTCCTTTTTACTCATCTGTATCCCTCTGTAAGCTCTGAGTTCTGTAAGGACAGGAGATTGTATCTATCATGTTCACTTTTTTATTCCTAACACTTGGCACAATGTCTGGTACATATGTATGTGCTCCATTGTTATCAATAGAATGGATGCAGCTTAAAGATCTTGTAGGATTTACTTGTATGAATTCATATACATAGTAAAAGTCAGAGCAGAGATTGGTTTCCAGGTACATGACCTCAAGTCCAAGGGTTGGTCACTCCTTGTTTTCACATCCATTATTCCATTTGATTCTTACAACTACTCTGAGAGTAAGGATCGATGGGAGCATGAGGCTCAGTAAGGTTATACCTAGTGAACTGAAGCAAACCTAGATCTTCGGACTCCTAAATTGGGACTGCTATATAATTGCTTTTTCACACACTCCTCTTCTATGCATTTGTTTGGTTATACTAATGGACAATTTTCTTTTCAGATGTGTGATCTCCCTTTTATGTCTAATTTCTAAAAAATGTATAAAATAATAATAATAGTGCCTATCTCATAGCTTCATAAAAATTAAATAATGTATTTCAAGTGCTTAGAGCACTTAGAAATATTCATAAGTGCTTGATAAGTGGTAGCTGTTATTACCATATGCTAGTATTTAAAAATACTGCATAAAGGTATTGGAGGACAAGCATGAATTTGCAGATGAGTGGAACCTTGGTAATCTTGGACCAAGCAATTTCTATAGAGCTGTGAACATGAAATCCAAATTGTGCAAGAGTTAAGAAATTTTCTGATAGTAATGAACAGAAGTCAAAAGGTAACTATCTTGTATTTTTTCCCCACTTCAATGTTTTTGTTCTTGCAAGCATTTATAGGAGGCCTTTAGTAAATATTTGTGTCCCCCATACATAATCAAGACTAGGCAGATCGGCAGAGAACTAGAGCTGGGTGCTACAAAGTGAAAAGCAGGTCATGGCATTGGCAGGAAGCTGGAAGAATTGGATGGTAGTGCTCAGTAGTGAAGATCTTTCTGAGGTGAGCTCTTGGAGAAGAGCGCTCAGGAAGTGGAGCATCTGAATGTCTGGCATGCTGGCTGAATTAGTGCTTTTCTTGGGCTGTTGGAAAATGTGTGGTAAATATTGAAATGGCAGTGTTAGAAGCTTTGTTGTAGATGATGAAGTCATAAAGGATCTGATGATTGAGCATGAGGTGTGTGGGAGATGGGTAGGCGACATTTAAAAAACTTGATTACAGAACATTTCAAACATAATGTAAACAGAATGATATAATGAACTTTTATGTACTCAATACTCACCTTCAGCAGTTATTGGCACCTGTCATTCTTGTTTTGGCTGCATAACTTCACCCACTTAATCATCATTCTTATTTTACAGGTGGGTTTTTTTTGGCATAATTTACATATGAAATGCAGAAATGTCACCTAGTCTTGACAGATGGAGTCACCCCTATGTACACTATACCTAAGTGCTATCTAACATTTCCATCTACCCAGGAAGTTCTTTTGTGATGTATGATGTTTCAGTGTGGCTACTTTTATCCAAGGATATTTTCATAAAGCCTAAAATATAACCATAACACCTTTCTATTACCCAGACATTCTCATTTCATTGCTGCTGAGCTTAACTTCACCCAGCCTTTGACCTTGTTCTTTCAGTAGCAGATCAGAGATACCAGAGACATTGATACTGTTGTTTCCATTCCTTGCTGACTGTTGTTTATATATTTTAACACAGCTCTTTTTTTAAATGGTCTTGCTAAACTTGCCTCATCAAAAGGCAAGACTGAGCCAGGTGCTAAAATCCTCGAAGCAAGCCTGACAGTGTGTTGTGAAACGTGATAGAGTCGTCACGAGGATGGTCACTGGGAGACGAGTGGAATGCTGACCTGGAGGTGACAGGTGGTGAGCCCAGCAGGGCAGGTGGAGGGAAAGGGGAGGCAGGAAGGAGTGTGATTTAAGTCTGTCAGGGAGAGGAAGGTACTTTTTAAGGGAATAGCTGAGGAGGTGGATGCATTTATTCACACAGAAAAGGTATTTCACTATGGGCAGGGGGGAAAGGCTAGGAAAAGAAGAGTGAGGGTTGGTATTGAAAACAACAGGATTTTAGAGAGAGAGCAGGAGGTGTTGGAGGGGAGATGATTCTTTGATGGGACCGAGGAGACTGGGGTTAGGGATGGGTGTGTGGAGACATATGTGAGTGATGAAACTTGGGGTGGAGGGCTGTATAGCGGAAGCAAGAAAGAACACTGACTTTTTAAATGACTGTAGGGATTTGTAGAATATTGAGCCCCAGAGATACTGATGCAGTACTGATGTACTTGTTGTGGCCTCAGCTGTTGGCCTTCCAGGTGCATGTCTTGGTTGTTAATAACAGCTCCTCATGCTTTATTTGGACTGCACATTGGTGCACCAGGGTGGACAGCCAGTGGAACACGCCTTTGCAGATAAGCCATCTGGTGCCGGTTTTTCTTATAGCATCATCACTTGGAACCACACTCTCCTTTTGTGTTTGAAAACACTGCCGCTCGTACTGGGTTTGTTTCTGAATGCCTCTGTGGGTGGAAGGAGCCACTGGGTGACCCCAGTATACATTTTATATTGCACACACACACACACACACACACACACACACACACACACACACACACATTGTTCAGGGACTAGCAGTTGCAGCTGTTGTTCATGGAGCCCGTCATCACTTGCCTGAGGGCATTGTTCAGACAGGGCCATCATGTGCCCAGTGCTTACTGTGTGAGACTACATCTCTGCCATGGTTTCTGAAACTGTGCTTTATTATATCTTTAAAGCCTTTTTCGCTTTTGAAGTTACCCGATTTACATGGCCTAGAGAGCAGGTACTTGGACATTACACTTCTGCATACTCCCTATACATCTCCTAGGGTGAGTGTGGTGAAATAACAGTGTGATGGCTGAGAGCTTGCACGAGCTTGTGCTCTGGAGCCAGACTGGGTCTACACTTAAAGGCTGTGTGGCCTGATTTCTCTGAGCCTCAATGTGGGGGCAGTGATACCTACTTCTTAAGACTACTCTGAATATTAATGCTGTATCACTGAATTCCTTGTCAGTGTTATGATGGGGATTATTAATACTTTGTTTTCTAGTTTCATTGTTGGTAGCCTAGATTTGCTCACCATTGGTGAGTTGGCCTATCTATGGCAGGTTCAACATGGGTCGTGAGTGACATCAGTAAGATATTTATCCAGTCAGGAGTTACTAATTGAGTACCCTCTTATGTGCTAGATGCTTTCACTTATTTGTGTTAATCCTGATCACAACCATGTAATCCCCATTTTGCAGATGAAGAAGCTGAAACTGTGAGAGTTTGTGACTCATTGTAGGATGGCAGAGCAAGGACCAGAATTCAGACTTTCTGCCCATATGCCCTGATGCTGTTTAACCTTGTATCACAGCCATTTCAGAATTCTGTTCTGCCCCCTTGCCTGCTTTCTTAATTTCCTTCAGAAATTTAATCTCTCAGTTATCACCTTGTGAGTATTTGTTTTCTAGCCTTAATCTTTCTCTAAGCACTAGTTCCATATATTCAGTTACCTAGTGGGTCTTTGTACTTAACGTTTGTTTGTATTGCCAGTGCCTGGAACATAATAGGTACTTAATACATACTTTTGGATGACTGGATGTCTACATTTGAAGTCAGCTTGACTGTATTCTCTCCACTGAACCTCTTATTTAGTCTCATATTTAGAATAATTTTTTAAATTGTGGTGGAATATATATAACAAAATTTACCATCTTAACCATTTTTAAGAGTACAGCTCAGTGGTATTAAGTACATTCATGGTGTTGTGCAGCCATCACCACCATCCATCTCCAGAACTCTTTGCATCTTGTATAATGGAACTATATCCACTAACCAACCCTCCACTTGCCCCTCCCCTCAGCCCTGACTGTGTTGTTTCTATGATTCTGATGAAGTAACCCATATAAGTGGATTCATACAGTGTTTCTTTTTTTGTGATTGGTGTATTTCAATTAACATCATGTCCTGAGGGTTCGTCCATGTTGTAGCATGCGTCAGAATTTCCTTTTTAAGGCTGAATAATACTCCACTGCATGAGTATACCACATTTTGTTTACCCATTCATCCATCTGTGGATGGATGCTTAGGATGTCTGCACATTTCAGCTATTGTGAATATTGCTACTGTGAATATGGGTATATAGCTAATCTCTTCAAGACGCTGCTTTCAGTTCCTTTGGATAAACATGCCAAAGGTGGAATTCCTGGATCATATGGTAATTTTGTTCTTAATGTTTTTTATTTCATTTTTTAAATTAAGGTATTATTGATATACACTCTTACGAAGGTTTCACATGAAAAACAATGTGGTTACTACATTTACCCATATTATCAAGTCCACACCCATGCCCCAATAGAGTCACTGTCCTTCAGTGTAGTAAGATGCAACAGATTCACTGTTTGCCTTCTCTGTGCTACACTGTTTACCCCGTGATCCCCCACACCATCTGTACTAAACATAATACCCCTCAATCCCCTTGTCCCACCCTCCCCACCCTCCCTCCTACACCCCTTCCCTTTGGTAACCACTAGTTCCTTCTTGGAGTCTCTAAGTCGGCTGCTATTTTGTTCCTTCAGTTTTGCTTCCTTGTTATACTCCACAAATGAGGGAAATCATTTGGCATTTGTCTTTCTCCGCCTGGCTTATTTCACTGAGCATAATGTCCTCCAGCTCCATCCATGTTGTTGCAAATGGCAGGATTTGTTTCCTTCTTATGGCTGAATACTATTCCATTGTGTATACATACCACTTCTTCTTTATCCATTCATCTACTGATGGACACTTAGGTTGCTTCCATATCTTGGCTATTGTAAAAAGTGCTGCAATAAACATAGGGGTGCATATGTCTTTTTGAATCTGAGAAGTTGTATTCTTTGGGTAAATTCCAAGGAGTGGGATTCCTGGGTCAAATGGTATTTCTATTTTGAGTTTTTTGAGGAACTTCCATATTGCTTTCCACAATGGTTGAACTAGCTTACATTCCCACCAGCAGTATAGGAGGGTTCCCCTTTCTCCGCATCCTTGCCAGCATTTGTTGTTCTTAGTCTTTTGGATGGTGGCCATCCTTACTGGTGTGAGGTGATATCTCATTGTGGTTTTAATATGCATTTCCCTGATGATTAGTGATGTGGAGCATCTTTTCATGTGTCTGTTGGCCATCTGAATTTCTTCTTTGGAGAACTGTCTCTTCATATCCTCTGCCCATTTTTTAATTGGGTGATTTGCTTTTTGGGTGTTGAGGCGTGTAAGTTCTTTATATATTTTGGAAGTTAACCCCTTGTCGGATATGTCATTTACAAATATATTCTCCCATACGATAGGATGCCTTTTTGTTCTGTTGATGGTGTCCTTTGCTGTACAGAAACTTTTTAGTTTGATGTAGTCCCATGAGTTCATTTTTGCTTTCGTTTCCCTTGCTCGAGGAGATGCGTTCAAGAAGAAATCACTCATGCTTATATTCAGGAGATTTTGCCTATGTTGTCTTCTAAGAGTTTTATGGTTTCATGACTTACATTCAGGTCCTTGATCCATTTTGAGTTTACTTTTGTGTATGGGGTTAAACAGTAATCCAGTTTCTTTCTCTTGCATGTATGTAGCTGTCCAGTTTTGCCAACACCAGCTATTGAAGAGGCTGTCATTTCCCCATTGTATGGTTGGGTTTATATCAGGGCTCTCTAGTCTGTTCCACTGGTCTTTGGGTCTGTTCTTGTGCCAGTACCAAATTGTCTTGAGTACCGTGGCTTTGTAGTAGACCTTGAAGTTGGGGAGCATAATACCCCCAACTTTATTCTTCCTTCTCAGGATTGCTTTGGCTATTCAGGGTCTTTTGTGGTTCCATATGAATTTTAGAATGATTTTCTCTAGTTCCTTGTTGAATGCTGTTGGTGTTCTGATAGGAATTGCATTGAATCTGTAGATTGCATTAAGCAGGATGGCCATTTTGACAATATTAATTCTTCCTATCCATGAGCACAGGATATGTTTCCATTTACTGGTATCTTCTTTAATTTCTCTCATTGCTGTCTTGTAGTTTTCAGAGTATTGGTCTTTCACTTCCTTGGTTAGGTTTATTCCTAGGTATTTTATTCTTTTTGATGCAACTGTGAATGCAATTGTTTTCCTGATTTCTCTCTCTGCTAGGTCATTGTTAGTGTATAGGAATGCCACAGATTTCTGCGTATTAATTTTGTATTCCGCAACTTTGCTGAATTCAGATATTAGATCTAGTAGTATTGGAGTGTATTCTTTACGGTTTTTTATGTACAATATCATGTCATCTGCAAACAGGGACAGTTTAACTTGTTCCTTGCCAATCTTGGATGCCTTTTGTTTCTTTGTGTTGTCTGACTGCTGTGGCTAGGACCTCCAGAACTATGTTGAATAGAAGTGGGGAGAGTGGGCATCCTTGTCTTGTTCCCGATTTTAAAGGAAAAGCTTTCAGCTTCTCGCTGTTAAGTATAATGTTGGCTGTGGGTTTGTCATATATGGCCTTTATTATGTTGAGGTACTTGCCCTCTATACCCATTTTGTTGAGACTTTTTATTATGAATGAATGTTGAATTTTGTCGAATGCTTTTTCAGCATCTATAGAGATGATCATGTGGTTTTTGTCCTTCTTTTTGTTGATGTAGTGGATGATGTTGATGGATTTTTGAATGTCGTACCATCCTTGCATCCCTGGAATAAATCCTGCTTGATCATTATGGATGATCCTTTTGATGTATTTTTGACTTCGGTTTGCTAATATTTTGTTGAGTGTTTTTGCATCTATGTTCATCAGGGATATTGGTCTGTAATTTTCTTTTTTTGTGGTGTCTTTGCCCGGTTTTGGTATTAGAGTGAAGCTGGCCTCATAGAATGAGTTGGAAGTATTCCCTCTTCTACTCCTTGGAAAACTTTAAGGAGGATGGGTATTAGGTCTTCACTAAATGTTTGATAAAATTCAGTGGTGAAGCCATCTGGTACAGGCGTTTTGTTCTTAGGTAGGTTTTTGATTACCGGTTCAATTTCATTGCTGGTAATTGGTCTATTGAGATTTTCTGTTTCTTTCTGGGTCAGCCTTGGAAGGTTGTATTTTTCTAGAAAGTTGTCCATTTCTTCTGGGTTGTCCAGTTTGTTAGCATATAATTTTTCATAGTATTCTCTAATAGTTCTTTCTATTTCTGTGCTATCCGTAGTGATTTTTCCTTTCTCATTTCTGATTCTGTTTATGTGTGTAGACTCTTTTTTTCTTGATAAGTCTGGGTAGTGGTTTATCTATTTTGTTTATTTTCTCAAAGAACCAGCTTCTGCTTTCATTGATTCTTTCTATTGTTTTATTTTCTCAATTTTATTTATTTCTGCTTTAATCTTTATTATGTCCCTTCTTCTACTGACTTTGGGCCTCATTTATTCTTCCTTTTCAAACACAGTCTAAAGGTTCCTTTTTTTTCTCCTCCTTTTTCTTCCACCTCCATTCTTTATATATTAGGTATCATATTCTGTACTGTTTGTCTATCCCTTGTTTGACTTTGGAGTAGTTAATTTAATTTTGCATTTGCTTAGTAATCAGCTGTTCTACTTTCTTTACTGCGGTTCTATTACCTCTGGTGACAGCTATTGAACCTTCGGAACACTTCCATCTATAGCAGTCCCTCCAAGATACACTGTAGAGATGGTTTGTGGGAGGTAAATTCTCTCAGCTTTTGCTTATCTGGGAATTGCTTAATGCCTCCTTCAAATTTAAATGATAATCTTGCCAGATAAAGTAATCTTGGTTCAAGGCCCTTCTACTTCATTGCATTAAATACATCATGTCACTCCCTTCTGGCCTGTAAGGTTTCTGTTGAGAAGTCTGATGATAGCCTGTTGGGCTTCCCTTTGTGTGTGATCTTATTTCTCTCTCTGGCTGCTTTTAATAGTCTGTCTTATTTATCCTTGATCTTTGCCATTGTAATTGCTATATGTCTTGGTGTTGTCTTCCTTGGCTCCCTTGTGCTGGGAGATCTGTAAATCTCCATGGCGTGAGAGACTATGTCCTTCCCCAGATTGGGGAAGTTTTCAGCAATTACCTCCTCAAAGACACTTTCTATCCCTTTTTCTCTGTCTTCTTCTTCTGGTACCCCTATAATGCGAATATTGTTCCGTTTGGATTGGTCACACAGTTCTCTCAATATTCTTTCATTCTTAGAGGTTCTTTTTTCTCTCCATGCCTCACCTTCTTTGTATTCCTCTTCTCTAGTTTCAATTTCATTTATCTTCTCCTCCACCATATCCATTCTGCTTTTAATATCCTCCATTGTGCTCTTCAACGATTGGCTCTCTGACCGTAATTCATTCCTGAGTTCTTGAATGTCTTTCCATACCTCCATGAGCATGTTAATGATGTTTATTTTGAACCCCCTTTCAGGGAGAGTCATGAGGTCAATATCATTTAAATCTTTCTTAGGAGTTGTGTTAATAATTTTACTCTGAACCGGGTTCTTTTGGCATTTCATATTTGCGTATAGTGCCGTCTAGTGCCCAGAAGCTGTATTCTCTGGAGCTGCTCAGCTCCTGAAGCAATGTCCGGGTTTGCATGGGATTGGTATTGATGTTTGGGGGGAGGAAAGAGCTGTTTCCTGCTTCCCGGCTGCTGTGCCTGTCTCCACTGCCTGAAGCAGTGGGCCGAGCGCACAGGTTTAATCCTCTTTGCTTTGTATTTGTAGTTGCTGTAGACAGATCTTCCCTCTGGCTGGCCTAATGCCAAGGTAGGGTTTGCCAGTTTGTGAGCCAGGTGGGGCTGGGCAGGAGAGAGGCGCCATAGGCTGCCTATCATGGAGGGGGTTCTTGGAGCTGTGTAGGCAGCCAGGGAGCTAGAGCACCTGAAGATCATGAAAGCTCCCAAGCTGCTGGGCATTGTGCACCCGGACAATTTTGTGTACTTGTTCTTCTCTCCTGAGCAGTAAGCTCTGTGCAATCCTTACCCCTTTAGCAGCCCTCTTGCTAAGGGCTTTCTTGTTAGGAAGTCTCTCAGACTGCCCACCTTTCTATTGTCCCAGAGCAGCCGGATATGGATCCCTGCTTTCCACAAGCAGCTGGAATCTCAGTCTCTCCAGGGATTCTGCTTGTCTTAGCTTTCCAACCCCCTTATTATGAGAGTATCATGCAGGCACCATGAAATGTAGTTTTGTGCTCCGAGAGCAGATCTCTGGAGTTAGGTATTCAGCAGTCCCAGCTCTCCACTCCCTCCCTGCTCTGTTTCACTTCCTCCCACTGGTGAGCTGGTGTTGGGGAAGGGCTTGGGTCCTGCCGGGCCACAGGTTTGGTACATTACCCTGTTCTGTGAAGTCGGCTTCTGTCTCCAGGTGTATGCAGTTTGGTGCAGTCCTCTTTCCTGTTGTTCTTTCAGGAGTAGTTGTATCAGTTATATTTCCGTATTATATGCAGTTTTATGAGGAAGCCTCTGTCTCATCTCTCACACTGCCACCTTTCATCTGTTCTTAGTGTTTTGAGGAACCACTGTACTGTTTTCCATGGTGGCTATACCATTATGTATTCTCACCAACTGGCACAATGGTTCCAATTGCTGTACGTCCTTGCCAAAACTTGTTACTTTCTGGTTTTTGGGTAGTAGTCTGTTGAATACCTTTTCATATGCTTATGACCGTGTGTATAACTTTTTTAGAGTAGAGTCATTTTACATAATTGTGTATTAAGATCATCTTCAGCAAATACCATTTGACCCGGGAATCCCACTCCTTGGAATTTACCCAAAGAATACAACTTCTCAGATTTAAAAGACATATGCACCCCTATGTTTATTGCAGCACTTTTTACAATAGCCAAGATATGGATGCAACTTAAGTGTCCATCAGTAGATGAATGGATAAAGAAGAAGTGGTATGTATACACAATGGAATAGTATTCAGCCATAAGAAGGAAACAAATTCTGCCATTTGCATCAACATTGATGGAGCTGGAGGATATTATGCCTAGTGAAATAAGTCAGGTAGAGAAAGACAAGTGCCAAATGATTTCCCTCTTTTGTGGAGTATAACAACGAAGGAAAACTGAAGGAACAACATAGTAGCAGACTCAGAGACTCCAAGAAGGAACTAGTGGTTACCAAAGGGGTGGGGTGTGGGAGGGTAGGTGGAGAGGGTGGGAGAAGGGGACTGAGGGGTATTATGTTTAGTACAGATGGTGTGGGGGATCACGGGGTAAACAGTGTATCACAGAGAAGGCAAGCAGTGAATCTGTTGCATCGTACTACACTGATGGACAGTGAGTGCATTGGGGTATGGGTGTGGACTTGATAATATGAGTAAATGTAGTAACCACATTGGTTTTTCATGTGAAACCTTCATAAGAGTGTATATCAATAATACCTTAATAAAAGAAATGAAAGAAATATATATATAAAAAAATAGAGGCTTTGTTCTGTCCAATGTCATATCCTTAGTACCTAGAACACAACCTCACACATGGTAGGTACTCAGTAAAAATTTGTTGAATGAATGCATTAATAAAGTACTATAGGAGGAGTATTTAGTGTTATGAGACCCTTTACTAGAAGAAGTCAACCATGTTGGGGAGATTCGGAGAGGCTTCCTTGAAGAAGTGATGCTTGAATTGAGAAGACGGGTATTGATTGGGCTGAGAAGGTACAGAAGATCATTCAAGGCAATATGTGCAAAGACTCTGTGGTGAGAGAGAGCATGAAAAAGTTAAAGGACAGGAGGAAGGACTGAGGGACAAAAGAAGAGACACTAAGTGAAATAGATTTCAAGATGAAACAGGAAAGGAAGGGAGGAGTCAGACTATGCAGGATCTTGGAGGCTGAAGAAGTCAGAAGTTATCTTCATTCTAAAAATAATAATAGTTTATTTTAATATTTTAAGCATGGAGGTGACTTTTCAGACTTGAAAAGATTACGCTGGTTTCAGTGTGGAGAATGGATTGGATGAGGGCCCAAATTGGATTCAGTAAACACAGCTAAAAGACAGTGGTCAGGTCAGGCAATGTCGGTAGTTTGAACTTGAGTACTGGTAGTGAGGACTGGAGTAGATTCATGCAGGAGTAGATGAGCCAATTGCAATTTAGGAAGTAAAACCGATGAAACTTAGTGAAGAGTTAGCTTGGATGATGTGATGTCATTCAGTGAAATGGGGGCCCTTGGAAGTGGGTGAGGTTTGAGAGGAAAGGTGATAAGTCAGGTTTTAGAGATGTTGGTGTTGAGGTTTCTTTGTGTATCCGAGAGGACATATTAAGTTGGAGATAGTCCAGAACTTGGGAAGTCTTGGATAGAGCTAGAAATACGTGAGTGCTCCAGAGATGATCATTAAAACTGTGGGCTAAAGACTAGAGTGAGAGGAGGAGTGACTTGTAGTTTCGTATTAAGATCTCTGGCTCTAAGTAAAGGATGGAAATGCAGACAAAGCCCTGATGTAAGCTGGTAGATTTGGGCCATCCAAGAGACTCAGCTTCCTCTTCCTCTTCATCAAAGGACAGAAGAGAAAATCTTATGGTACTTTTACCTTGATAAAGTTCTTTTACTAAGCCTATACTTGAAAACATTTCTTTATGGTATATCTATGTATATTCAAAAAATAAAACCACTGTTGTAAATGTAAAAAAAAAAGATCATAGTCAATAAAGAGAACAGTTCTGTTCTACTAAATGCTTGAATATACCAGGGTTTGTGCTGTGCACAAGTCTTAAAGATGGTTGTGAACTATCTAAAGGGTAGGACTGGAGAGGTTTGACCTTAAGAAGAAAACTTGGTGGGCAGTGGGTTAGGGGGTGAATAAATATGGGGAAATTACACAAATTAGATAGTTCATTCAACATAAGGAAAATTTGATAATATTGGAATTAAGTGTATTATGTTGAATTCTTTGTTTTGGCAGTGTTTTTTTAAGTAGAAACAGGATCTTGGGGTTACAACTAAAGGGATTCTTTCATTAGACCAGTTGGCCTCCAAGTACCCTTTCAGATCTGAGATTCTGATTTACTTTCCACAGCATCTTCAATCCATATTTATTTTTTCTGTATTTTTAACATTATTTGGATTACATAGCAACCTCCTAATGGTCACCTGGTCATACTAGCACCCCTGCCCCTTTATCTTGCATGCTCATACCCAATTAACTTTTTAACAGCTTTTGAGATATAATTTATGTACCATTAAGTTCACCTATTTGAAGGGTGCAATTCAGGGGGTTTAAAAAAATGTATATTTAGAGTTGTACAAGCATCACATTGTAATCTAATTTAGACTGTTTTTATTGCCTCAAAAAGGAACCTCATACCCATTAGCAGTCACTCCTTGTTCTCCCTAAACACCATCCTCCAAGGCAATCACTGTCATTTATGTAACATGGTTTTCAGTCTGTTGCTCTTCAGCTAGGAGGCATGTAGTGCCTTCTTTGTCTGTATGATTGAGAAAACATTTCTCACCTGGATTTCAAATTTTTCCATAATCTGATTTCAGTTTATTTTTCCAACTTTGATGTGCTCCCCTCCCCAGTATGAATATACAGCCCTTGCTAGGCTCTTCTACTTCTTGTCCTTGAGAGCGCTGTGTGCATTATGCCTTCCTTTTGGCTTCCAGCAGTCCTGTGTCTAAATCTGTCTATGCTTTGAGACCTCAGCTGAGTCCTACCCTTTTTATGAATCCTTCCCTGAGTAATTTCACCTGCAACTAGTTCTCCTTTGAACTTGAACTTCCATAGCATCTAGTACTGTAAAGCTTTCTTTTGACATTTATTTGTAAAACTTTTGTGGGATCCCTTCCCTTATGTTGTACAGCTTTTGTGTGTATATGTTGATTCCCTAAACTGATTATAATCTTCTTAAGGGCAGGGACCAGGTATGCCTTTTCTTATGTCTTCTGTAGCTTCACTGAGCACATGGCACATGGCTATGCACAGAAATAGTATGTAAGCATAATGGAATGAATGGTGTTGACATTGAGCAGAATGCTAAATTTAAACTCTAATAGCCACAGATGTCAAAGTATTGGTGGACATGTCCATGTTTATATGGCTTTGCTTAGTCTACAGCTGGAGACCATGTCCTTTCTTTAATTAATTTAGTAAATGCTATTGGTAAATGCTATACTTTGTTGATTTCTTGAAACCCTGTTCTTAATTTAAGTACCTTTTTCTTATTGCTGTCATGTAGCTGAATTCTCTGCTAGTTTTTAGCTCTGCATTACTCTTGAAATTTCCTGCTGTTTCTAGGACCTCCTTATGGCAGACTATACCACGGCCTCTGTATACCTATATGGCCCTATTGTTATGTACATTATAGGACTTTATTATTATAGGTTGGTACATAACCTCAGACTCTATAGTCCCATTATTATGCACTCCATGGTGTATCACGTTCTGAGAAGTTGCAGGGTGATGAGTGCTTTGGGAGACAGTTGCATTCCTCAAGTCACTTTCGGCTTGGTTGTGATCATGGAACAGCACTTTTAGTTTGAAACCATAGGAAGAAAAGTACTATGGTCTAAGTGTTAGGAGTAATACAGAAATGAATAATACAAATGTGTAGATTCTCAAGGATCTCACAGTCTCATGGTAGAGACTGATTTAACAAACCTCAAATAGTTATGAGATAATATCATGAGTATTGTAGTAGAAAAGTGGATGCTTAGGATTATAGCAGCCCAGAGGAGGTCTTGATGATGCCGGGGTTCTTGTTCGTGAAGCCAAAGAATGAGCTTAGCAAACACCCAAGGTAGGAGAGCAAGGTACAGGCTTTTATTTAGAGATAAAGTGAAAGGACAGAGCTCCTGGCTCATGCCAGGAGGGGACAAGAGAGCCCTGTGTGGTGCGTTGTCTAGGGGTTTTATAGGCAAAATGAGGATTTTTTTGAGAACATGAAAAAAAGGCTTAGGGCTGTTAAGTGGTGTCTGAATATCTAGATTAACTTAACCCAAGGAATTTCCTGCCTGACTTTTCTCTGGGACACCTGTGTCTTGGTCTAGGAGCATATCAAAAGGCAGCCTGCCCAGCCCCCAAGGTGGGCTGAGGTATTGTCTGTTTGCTAAAGAGTAAGTTAAGAATCCTGCTTCCCAAACTTCCTGGGTGTTAAAATGCAATCTTATCTTTAAGGTGGAATCTTTCCTGCCTTTTACTATGTTGTTTACAGCTGGGTCTACATGCTAAATTAGTTGCCCAGTTTGCAAAACCACTCCATCAGATCTGAAAGAGGAAAGACAGCACATAGGCCTGGGCCTTTTAGTATGCTAAAGTGTATCTTACACATGATTACAAATGATTAGCATAATAAAAACATGTGCTACTCTTCTTTGTCTGGGGAACATTAACTGATCTTACTGAAGAATTAACCTAAAGCTTAATGTTTCACACAGAGTTTTGGTAGGGGGTTTCCTTGCATGTAGTTACATTACTCTGACTGCAAATATTCTGCCTTGCTTTTTCCGGAGGCCCTCACCCTATTCTGTCTAAGCTCATGGTCCCTGTCTCATTGATTTATTTTGGCACAACAGAATTATAGTTTGGGAGCTGGTGGAGGACAGGATGTGTCTTAATATTTGTCTATCCCCAGCACCTACCAGAGTGCTTGACATGTGGAAGGTGGTAAATGAGTAAGTCATCAATTCTGTGTTGCCATATATAGTAGTAGCTACTAGCTGCATGTGGCTAGCTGGTCTTGAGATGTGCTGTGAGTGTAAAGTGCTCACTGGATTTTTGGAGACATTTAGGAAAAGCAAGTGTAAAATATCACAATTTTTTTATATTGGTTATGTTGAAATGATATTTGCTATATTAGGTTAAATAAAATACATGATTAAAATTACCCATTTCTTTTACTTTTTAAAAATATGCTACTAGAAAATAAAAATATATATGTATCTCATATTATGCTTCTGTTGGACAATGCTGATCTCATTTGACTTCCTTAGAGGGAAGTGATTTGACCAAAGTCACAAAATAGCAGAGATAACCCTTAATATTGAGAATTTACATGTTAAATCTCACCTTCTAGTTCACCTCTTTGTTTAGGCATAAATCAGTACAATAAATGCATAAATTTTGAGGCAAAATGGCATCAGTTTGGTCTTTTTAGGGGATAATATATCTTTCTACTCTAGTTAGCATATAACTTAATAGAGCTTAATAATCACTAAAAATTTTCCCTTTTAAAAGTAAATTTTGATCTCCAGAAAATCTGCATTTTCAGTTCTTGGTTTCTTCATACTTTTCACCTCTGTTCCCACTTCCTTGCTCTTCCCCTTCCCATCATAGACATATATACAGCCTCTTGTTCATTCCTTAGTTTGTTTCCATTAACATTCTTCAAATTATATTAATACCTTTACTTCTATTTTGGGGAGATAAGCCATTGCTGTTACATGATGTGCTATATAGATGGCTGGTTATTGTCATGGTCTAGTACATGCATTAATTACCTCACATAATCCTCGCAAAATCAATTGGAATAGAGGTCCTATTATGATCCTAACTTTATAGATATGAAATCTGAGGCTTAGAAAGAGTAGTATGCTCAGCATCACACAGCTGATAATGCAGAGAATCTGTAAGCTGGAACTGTAAGAAACCATTGGAAGCCTGGGAATTTTCCCTACACATGGACAGGTCTCTAAATATTGGGGAACTCTGTGTCCGTAGAGCTGAGGATTAATGTATTAGTGTATATGCCAGAAAGATCAGTAAAAAAGAAATCCATTCCAAAATGTGTGGGTATGAAAACAATTATGTGCATATGTAAATATATAAGAGAGAGAGAGAGGAATAGAGAAAGAATAAATGCATGAATATGATTGATTTTGAAGACTGGGTCCCCGTGTCTTCATCTTCCTGTCCCTTTCTGTCTTTCCTTCCTTTCTCTCTTCCCATTTCTGACAGTGGAATTACTCACCACACTACCATTTTCTTCAGTTCCATTCAAATCACTATTCCAAAGTCTGAGCAGAGGTTCATCAACATGTTTATAATAGTTCTCTTTGGATAGAGGGATCTCAGGTGATGGTAAATTTCTTTTTTTATTTGTTTCCTATATTATTTGAATTTTTAAAAACAACATATATTAAGAAAAACTGTATGAAGAAAACAGTAAAGCTATTTTCACTTGGAAAAAAGTCAATAAGTTTGATATGTTTTCATTCCAAATATAAACCTTTCACCATAGAATTTCAGAGTCTCATAACTTGCTTTCTGCTATCCCAGTGTTCTTTGGCCCCAATTTTGTAGCCCCAAGTGAGGGAGTAGCACAAGTCAGTTCTCCAAAAGCTAATGTTGTATACATCATCTCTCTGTCACTGATGTGAGTCTTCTTCTAGAAGAAGCATTTATTTCTTTAGCAAAGATGTGTAGCTGTTTGTTCCGTTGGTTTTGGCAGATTGTTTTTAGACAGTAATTCATAGTGGTTGCATCCTGCAAATATTTTTAAATGCTTTGATTCTAAACAGTCTATCTGCTGTGTTTGTGACATTAATGTGACTGTGGCTCTTATCCAGCCTCCTATCTAATTAATTTTCCTTTCCAAATTACCCAGCAAAGTGTGCATTTATTTGTTGTCTCAGAAGCTTTGAAAAGTCTATATTTTTCAATTTGCTTTCCACTATTTATTGAACTGATTTATGTTCTTTTAAGATGCTAGTGATCAAAGAGAAGATGTTTATATTGGAAATCACATGCCTTGTCCTGAAAACCTTAATGGTTACTGTATCCATGGAAAATGTGAATTCACCTATTCTACTCAGAAGGCTTCTTGTAGGTAAGTTAGTAACTCCTGATCAGAGGTGAGAAACTTTCCGTCACTGCTCTCTAGAAGGTAATGAAATGTGGACTAAATATTGTCAAAACATAGTATTTATTTGCAGTTGAGTAAAAAAATAACTTATCAGCACCATTTGGAAAAAATTGGGAAGTAATACACAAACAGATACTGTATTGGGGTTTTAAGAGTTTGGACTTAACATTTTTAATATTGTGTTATATATTTTTCAATATAAAAATATGCCATATTCTAACACTATTTTGGTTTTTTGTCAATCTGTCACAAGGTGGTTGAGGGATTAAAGAATGTGTTAAGAACAGAGAACATGTAACTTAAAATACATACTAAAATTAGATTTTTAAAAATAAGGGGATAGGAATGTAGAACCACATATAAAGTAAGAGGTGGAAATGGAAAGGGTGTAAGTCTTCCAATTGTATGATTCCAGAGAGTTTATGTAACTTGGCTCAAGGTCAGCAGCAGCAAAACTAGCTTTCAGATTAAGCGATACTCAGCCTAAGCATCTCAGGGCTTTTCCTGTGTCTGTGTCAGTTTACCAGTAACAGCTTGCTGCTCATCCTTATCTCTGGTTGGTCCAGTTAGCCGGGTAATAGTTCAAGGGGAGATTGCTGTCCTGCTCACTCCTGCTTCTTGCAGTTTGGCCAGAATCCTTGTTTTCCTTTCTTAGTCTAAACATGGAGAAATATACTTTTCTTTTGTTCTGTAACCTAGAAACACATTAAGTCTTTCTTTCCTAAAAGTAAAAGAAAGCAATTTGAAATCAGGTCTCCTGGTCCCTTTACTCCTTTATCTCCCTTCTCCTGACTTATTTTCCTCCTCACTTTAAAACAACAAACAAAACATTACGAACTGTTACTTGCTAAATAATTCTTTGTTAAGCCTTTGGCTTCTTCCTGATTGAAAGTTGTCCTTGTCTTTGAAGGAACTAGCTCCCCTTACCCCCACCACCTCTGTTTCCTGAACATTAAAAAAAAATGCAGCTGTACAAAGGAGAACATGCCAATTAAAAAAAAAATTGTACCGTGAATTCCTATATTTGTCCCACAGTGGGGTACATGTCTTGATGGAAGTTCAGACTGTGTTGTCCTCTGAGGATGGGACATCTTTCAAGATACCTAAAAGTGAGGGATGAGAGAGGATGGTGTCCTGATATAAAATGATACCAAGTCACTCTGTGGTATTTTACTAATTGACAGGAAGAAAGTTGAATTGTACGGTGGTTTAAGGCTTAGGAATCAGATATACCAGATGGGCCGATTATTGGCTGTATCCTTTGGAAGTTACGTAACATTTTTAAGCCTCATTTTCCTCATTTCTAAAATTATAATAGTACCCATCTCCTAGTTTTATTAAGATTAAATGAGATACTAAATGCAAAGTGCTTAGCACAATACCTCTACACAGTATGTGTTTAATAAACAGTGATTGATATTATTAGACTGTAATTGCCATTAGGTTAGGCACTCTGTTTTGCTAACCACTATCTTCCCAGTGCACCAGAACCAGCCCAGTAGATAGTCAGTAGATATGTTTTGAATGACGTAATGATGATCAACTTTTCCCTTTTTCCAGACCAGAGGTGTTTCCTAAATGCTTAAAGAATCTCTTTTCTGCACACTTACAACTCCTAAAAAGCGGTGATTTTTTTTTTTTGTCTAAGAATTTACAGTGTCTACAAGAATCAAGCTATAACATCACAGGAGCTTCCACTCATGGGTGGGTTTGTTTGAGTAGCAGTAATAGCAGGGATGAACAGTCTTTAGCCAGTCCTATTATTAGGTTAAAGTATTCTAAGCTTTATCCTACCACTAATGTGTGTGTTTATTTATTGCTTACTTTGTACCAAATTCTCTCTGGCATTGGGGTCTCCAATTCAGATATGGCAGGGATCCAGGGATCTTGTGGTAAAAAAAAAAAAGTATGGTGGAAGAGACTGACAAATGATAAATTAAAATATAATATGAAAAATATGCTCTCATTCATAGGTATACATGAGATGATTTGGTACTAAAGACAAGGTACTTGAGCCTGAAGGGGGAGGGGAACAGGTCCTACAGGAACATTTGTGTCATCCCAGGAGCTTATCCTTTATTTTAAAGGCAGTGAGGTGCCACCTAAGAATTTAAGTAAGAAATATGTGGTCAGATCTGAAGACCACCCTGGAGGCTTTGTGCAAAATGCTTAGAAGACTGAAAGTCAGGAGAAGACTGTATAGTAGTAATAAGTGAAAGCCTGAAATAAAGGAACTGTAGTAGGACCAAGATAAGTAGATGAATTGCAGAGAGAAAATAAGGTGGTTGAATCCATAGGTTTTGGTGACTAGCTAGGTATGAGGATGGGGGTCAGTGGGGGGTCATGGGAAGGAAGAATCAGGAGAGTCTCCTGGGTTTCTGGCTGAGGCAGAATTGAGTGGGGAAAGAGAATGGAAAGAAGGAGGAGGTTTGGGGGAAATGGATGTATTCGGTTTAATACGGTTGGTCTCAGTTGCCTGGGAGCTATCCTTTTAAGAGTGTCTAGCAGGCCACTGGCTATATGTTGGTGTTAGTACTCATGAGAGACAGACACAGGTTAAAGATGTACAGTTGGGAACCATTCTGTCTCTAGCACATCCCTTCTAGTTCCTACCCAGCAGTCCTCCTCCCCCACTAGGCCTCTATTTTATTGATGTGTCACCTTTTCAGGGTCCCTCACCTGCTGCATGTCCTCGTCACCTCCTCAGTCAGGTTAAATTCCATGGTCCATCCCTGTAGTCTGTCTCTTGCTTCATCATGCTCATTCGACAAAACTAGAATCCTGGTCATTCCAGCTTCCCACCTGCTGCGTACCTGTGCAACACAGCTGAACACGGCTGTTGAAAAGCATGCTGCTGGGTTACTTGTCTCACTGATGTTTATACTCCAGGTGGGCCCTACATGCCACCAGGCATCAATCTGTAACCGCAGCCTGTCCATTCTTCTCTTCTAGATGCCTGCTTTATAATCATCCCTGCTTTCAGATTGCCAGTACCCCCTCTCATCCTCACTCTAGGCTGATGATTTTGTTTCCAAGTTCACTGAGAAAGCTGAAGGAATATGAAGAGAACGTCCAGACTTCACTGTCACCTACAGTTCCTTTATTTCAGGCTTTCACTTATTACTACTATACAGTCTTCTCCTGACTTTCAGTCTTCTAAGCATTTTGCACAAAGCCTCCAGGGTGGTCTTCAGATCTGACCACATATTTCTTACTTAAATTCTTAGGTGGCACCTCACTGCCTTTAAAATAAAGGATAAGCTCCTGGGATGACACAAATGCTCCTGTAGGACCTGTTCCCCTCCGCCTTCAGGCTCAAGTACCTTGTCTTTAGTACCAAATCATCTCATGTATACCTATGAATGAGAGCATATTTTTCATATTATATTTTAAGGCAATTTCCCCCTTTTTCTCCCTATTGTTTATCCTTGTATAAATATTTTAAATACGCATTTATAAGTACATTTTTATTTCTTCTTTCTTGTTCTCACTCCTACCAGCTACTGTCCCGTTTCTTTCCTTTCATTTGGAGAAGAATTCAAAAAAGTCGTCTATAGTCTGTTTCAATTCCTCACTTTTGCTATGTCTTTTGAACCCACTCCACTAAGCTTTGCCCCCAACACTTCACTGAAACTCTTCTTGTTACTAAATTCAGTGGTGAGTTCTTAGTCTTAAATTACTTTTGAATGACCAGTAGCATTTGACACAGTTGCTCCCTCCCTCCGGTGTGTAGTCATTCTTCACCTGGCCCCAGGGACTACTTACCCTATTTCTCAGTTTTCTCTGACCTCCTGGCTGTTTGCTTTGTTCTTCTTGGTCGGGCTCCTCTTTTGCTCCCTGTCCTCCCAGTGGTGGCAGGAACAGTCTAGTCCTGGTCCTGCACCTTAGTGATTCCATCCAGGCTCAGGATTTTACATGACACATGCTGATGACTCCTAATGTACATAAATCCCAGACCGCTTCTCTCCTTGAGACTCACAGGTCCCTCTCCTTCCTTGATATTTTCATGTGGATGTCTGACATGTTAAGCTCAGCAGGACCTAAGTGGATCTCCTGATCTGTTTCCCCTCCGCTAAGCCTGTTCCAACTTCAGCCTTCCCAATCTCAGCTGATGCCAACTCCATTTTCTCATTGGCTCAGACAAAACACCTCCAATATATTTTGGTATCATTAATCTACAATTACATGTGCAATATTATGGTTACTAAACTACCCTCTTCATCAGGTCCCCCCCACCAACCCCATTACAGTCACTGTCCATCAGTATAGTGAGATGCTATAGAATCACTACTTGTCTTCTCTGAGTTGTACATCCCACCCTGTGCCCCCCCAACATTACATCAGCTAATCATAATGCCCCTTTTTCACCTTTGTCGCTCCCTTCCCACCCATCTTCCCCAGTCCCTTTCTCTTTGGTAACTATTAGACCGTTCTTGAGTTCTGTGAGTCTGCTGCTGTTTTGTTCCTTCAGTTTTTTTCTTTGTTCTTATACTCCACATATGAGTGAAATCATTTGATACTTGTCCTTTTCCGCCTGGCTTATTTCACCAAGCATAATACCCTCTAGCTCCATCCATGTTGTTGCAAATGGTAGGATTTGTTTTCTTCTTATGGCTGAATAGTATTCCATTGTGTATATGTACCACCTCTTCTTTATCCATTCATCTACTGATGGACACGTAGGTTGCTTCCATATCTTGGCTATTGTAAATAGTGCTGCGATAAACATAGGGGTGCATCTGTCTTTTTCAAATTGGGCTGCTGCATTCTTAGGGTAAATTCCTAGGAGTGGAATTCCTGGGTCAAATGGTATTTCTATTTTGAGTTTTTTGAGGAACCTCCATACTGCTTTCCACAATGGTTGAACTAATTTGCAGTCCCACCAGCAGTGTAGGAGGGTTCCCTTTTCTCCACATCCTCGCCAACATTTGTTGTTGTTTGTGTTTTGGATGTTGGCCATCCTCACTGGTGTGAGGTGATATCTCATTGTGGTTTTAATCTGCATTTCTCTGATGATTAGTGATGTGGAGCATCTTTTCATGTGCCTGTTGGTCATCTGAATTTCTTCTTTGGAGAAGTGTCTATTCATGTCCTCTGCCCATTTCTTAAATGGAATATTTGCTTTTTGTTTGTTGAGGTGCGTGAGTTCTTTATACATTTTGGATGTCAACCCCTTATCAGATACATCATTTATGAATATATTCTCCCATACTGTAGGAAGTCTTTTTGTTCTACTGATGGTGTCCTTTGCTGTACAGAAGCTTTTCAGCTTGATATAGTCCCACTTGTTCATTTTTGCTTTTGTTTCCCTTGCCCGGGGAGATATGTTCATAAAGAAGACGCTCATGTTTATGTCTAAGAGATTTTGCCTATGTTTTTTTCTAAGAGTTTTATGGTTTCATGACTTACATTCAGGTCTTTGATCCACCTTGAGTTTACCTTTGTATATGGGGCTATACAGTAGTTCAGTTTCATTCACTTACATGTAGCTGTCCAGTTTTTCCAACACCAGCTGCTGAAGAGGCTGTCATCTCCCCATTGTATATCCAAGGCTCCTTTATCAAATATTAATTGACTGTATATGTTTGGGTTAATGTTTGGATTTTCTATTCTGTTCCACTGGTCTGTGGGTCTGTTTTTATACCAATACCAAATTGTCTTGATTACTGTGGCTTTGTAGTAGAGCTTGAAGTCAGGGAGCGTAATTCCCCGTTTTATTCCTCTTTCTCAGGATTGCTTTGGCTATTCGGGGTCTTTTGTGGTTCCATATGAATTTTAGAATCATTTGTTCCAGTTCATTGAAGAAAGCTGTTGGTAGTTTGATAGGGGTTGCGTTGAATCTGTAGATTGCTTTAGGTAGTATAGCCATTTTGACAATATTTATTCTTCCTAGCCAAGAGCATGGGATGCATTTCCATTTGTTAGTGTCCTCTTTAATTTCTCTTAGGAGTGTCTTGTAGTTTTCAGAGTAAAGGTCTTTCACTTCCTTCGTTAGGTTTATTCCTAGGTATTTTATTCTTTTTGATGCAATTGTGAATGGAATTGTTTTTCTGATTTCTCTTTCTGTTAGTTCATTGTTAGTGTATAGGAAAGCAACAGATTTCTGTGTGTTAATTTTGTATCCTGCAACTTTGCTGAATTCAGATATTACTTCTAGTAGTTTTGGAGTAGAGTCTTTAGGGTTTTTTATGTACAGTATTATGTCATCTGCAAATAGTGACAATTTGACTTCTTCTTTACCAATCTGGATGCCTTGTATGTCTTTGTTTTGTCTGATTGCCGTGACTAGGACCTCCAGTACTATGTTGAATAACAGTGGAGAGAGTGGGCATCCCTGTCTTGTTCCCCATGTTAGATGAAAAGCTTTCAGCGTCTCGCCGTTAAGTATGATGTTAGCTGTGGGTTTGTCATATATATGGCCTTTACGATGTTGAGGTACTTGCCGTCTATACCCATTTTGTTGAGAGTTTTAATCATGAATGGATGCTGAATTTTGTCAAATGCTTTTTCAGCATCTGTGGAGATGATCATGTGGTTTTTGTTCTTCTTTTTGTTGATGTGGTAGATGATGTTGATGGATTTTCGAATGTTGTACCATACTTGCATCCCTTGGATGAATCGCACTTGATTATGGTGTATGATCCTGTTGATGTATTTTTGAATTCGGTTTGCTAATATTTTGTTGAGTATTTTTGCATCTACGTTCATCAGGGATATTGGTCTGTAATTTTCTTTTTTGGTGAGGTCTTTGCCTGATTTTGGTATTAGACTGATGCTGGCTTCCTAGAATGAGTTTGGAAGTATTCCCTCCTATTCTATTTTTTGGAAAACTTTAAGGAGAATGGGTGTTATTTCTTCACTGTATGTCTGGTAGAATTCAGAGGTGTATCCATCTGGTCCGGGGGTTTTGTTCTTGGGTAGTTTTTTGATTATCGATTCAATTTCATTGCTGGTGATTGGTCTGTTTAGTTTTTCTGGTTCTTGTTTGGTCAGTCTTGAAAGGTTGTATTTTTCTAAGAAGTTGTCCATTTCTCCTAGGCTTTCCAGCTTGTTAGCATATAGGTTCTCATAATATTCTCTTATAATTCTTTGTATTTCTGTGGGGTCCGTTGTTATGTTTCCTTTCTCATTTCTGATTCTGTTTATGTGTGTAGATTCTCTTTTTCTCTTAATGAGTCTGGCTAGGGGTTTATCTATTTTGTTTATTTTTTCAAAGAACCAGCTCTTGGTTTCATTGATTTTTTTCTATTGTTTTATTCTTCTCAATTTTATTTATTTCTTCTCTGATCTTTAATATTTCCCTCCTTCTGGTGACTTTGGGCCTCATTTGTTCTTCTTTTTCCAATTTCAGTAATTGTGTCTTTAGACTATTCATTTGGGAATGTTCTTCCTTCTTTAAATAGGCCTGGTTTGCAATATACTTTCCTCTTAGAACTGCCTTTGCTGCATCCCACAGAAGTTGTGGCTTTGTGTTGTTGTTGTCATTAGTCTCCATATATTCTTTGATTTCTGTTTTGATATGGTCATTAACCCATTGATTAATTAGGAAAATGTTGTTAAGTCTCCGTGTATTTGTGAGCCTTTTTGTTTTCTTTCTAAAATTTAATTCTAGTTTTATACCTTTATGATCTGAGAAGTTGGTTGGTAGAATTTCAACATTTTTGACTTTACTGAGGTTCTTTTTGTGGCCTAGTATGTGGTCTATTCTGGAAAATGTTCCATGTGCACTTGAGAAGAATGTGTATCCTGTTGCTTTTGGGTGTAGAGTTCTGTAGATGTCTGTTAGGTCCATCTGTTCTAGTGTGTTGTTCAGTGCCTCTGTGTCTTTACTTATTTTCTGTCTGGTTGATCTTTCCTTTGGAGTGAGTGGTGTGTTGAAGTCTAAAATGAATGCATTGCTTTCTATTTCCTCCTTTAATTCTGTTAGTATTTGTTTCACATATGGTGGCGCTCCTGTGTTGCGTGCATATATTTTTATAATGGTTATATCCTGTTGTTGGACTGACCCCTTTATCATTATGTAATGTCCTTCTTTATCTCTTGCTACTTTCTTCATTTTGAGGTCTATTTTGTCTGATACAAGTAGTGCAACACCTGCTTTTTTCTCCTTGTTGTTTGCATGAAATATCTTTTTCCATCCCTTCACTTTAAGTCTGTGTATATCTTTGGGTTTGAGGTGAGTCTCTTGTAAGCAGCATATAGATGGGTCTTACTTTTTTATCCATTCAGTAACTCTGTGTCTTTTGATTGGTGCCTTCAGAGTACATTTAGGGTGATTATCGATAGATATGTACTTATTGCCATTGCTGGCTTTAGATTCGTGGTTACCAAAGGTTCAAGGGTTGCTTCTTTACTATCTGACAATCTAACTTAACTTTCTTGTTAAGTTATTGTAAACACAGTCTGATGTTTCTTTAATTCTCTCCCTTCTTATTCTTCCTCCTCCATTCTTTATATTCTAGGTGTTTTATTCTTTACCTTTAGTTAGTGTTTGGATGGTCTGCTTTCTTTGCTATGATTTTATTTCCCTGGTGACATCTTTTTAGCCTTAGGAGTGCTTCCCTCTAGAGCAGTCCATTTAAGATATCTTGTAGAGGTGGTTTATGGGAGGCAAACTCTTTCAGCTTTTGCTTTTCTGGAAATTGCTTAAGCCCTGCATCATATTTAAATGATAATCGTGCTGGATACGATATTCTTCGTTTGAGGCCCTTCTGTTTCATTACGTTAAATATATCATGCCATTCTCTTCTGGCCTGTAAGGTTTCTGTTGAGAAGTCTGATGATAGTCCGATGGGTTTTCCTTTGTAGGTGATCTTTTTTCTCTCTCTAGCTGCCTTTAATACTCTGTCCTTATCTTTTATTTTTGCCATTTTAATTATTATGTGTTTTGGTGTTGTCTTCCTTGGGTCCCTTGTGTTGAGAGATCTGTGGGTTTCCATGGACTGCGAGACTATTTCCTTCCTCAGCATGGGAAAGTTTTCAGCAATTATTTCTTCAGTGACACTTTCTATCCCTTTTTCTCTCTCTTCTTCCTCTGGTATTCCTATAATGCGAGTATTGTTCTGTTTGGATTGGACACACAGTTCTCTTAATATTCTTTCATTCCTAGAGATCCTTTTATTTCTCTCTGCCTCAGCTTCTCTGTATTCCTGTTCTCTGATTTCTATTCCATTAATAGTCTCTTGCATCTTGTACAGTCTGCTGTTATGCCCGTCGATGGCTTGTCTTATTTCTGCATTGTCTTTCCTCACTTCCCTCACTTCGTCCCTCAGCTCTTGCATATTCCTCTGTAGATCCATCAGTATGGTTATGACTTTTATTCTGAATTCTTTTTCAGGAAGATTGTCCCTTTCCATCCATTCAGACTCCCTATCTGGTGTCTGGGTCTGGGTAAGCTTTGTTTGTACCATATTCGTCTGTCTTTTCATGGAGATGGAAGTCGTCGCGGGTAGGTGCCACGTATGTCAGCTGGGCTCTTTAAGACTAAGAAAAAAAAAGAAGAGAAAGAAAAGAAGAAAAGAGAAAAAAACACACCAAAAACAAACAAACCAAGAAAATGACGTCCGCCGGGAGTAGATTCTGTGAGAATGCCGTAGATGACGTTGTTGCTCCACTATTCCGCAGCCGTGGCCGCGCCGCTCCTCAGGGCTCTTTGTAGCTCTGTCCGGGGCGGGAATGAATGGGAGGCTGCTGAGCTCTGTGGGAAGTTTCAGTAGGGCTACTTTTTCCCAGTTGCCAGTCAAGGGGTCCGAAATTCCCCAGGACTCCCAGCCTGCTGGGCCGAGTGTGCTGGGATGATCCTGTTACTCCGTTGGGCCCCTGTCTCTTTAAGATCGTTACCCGGGGAGCTGGCTGCAAGGACCCAGTGCGTTCCCAGGCTTAGATCCTTCACCCTCTGTCTCTCCAGTCTCTGATACTCCACACGATGTGTGTGAGCACTCCCGGCGCAGATCACCAGGGCTTCATATTTCGCGGGCCTATACTTCCACTTCCTCCCGGCTCTGAATCCTCTCCTCCCGCCTGTGCTCTGGGGTGGGGGAGTGCTCGGGTCCCGCCGGGTCATGGCTCTGTATCTTACCCGCCTCGAGGGGTGCCGAGTCCTCTCAGGTGTAGATGCAGGCCGAGTGCTGTCCTGTATCTTCTGGTCTCTCTTTTAGTAATAGTTGTATTTGTTGTATTTTCATAAATATATATGGCTTTGGGAGGAGATTTCTGGCACCCTGATCACACCGCCATCTTCCTGGAACTCTCCAGTACATCTTTGACTTTTCTCCCTCTCTCATATCCAGGCAGTTGGGAAATTCTGAGCATTATTTCAAATTATACCGAGAGTTTGATTATTTCTCATCATTGCGACTGCGTTTTCAGATCCAGGCCACCCTTTTTCCTCTCTGGCATTATTGCAATAGCCTCCCTGATTGCATTCTATAGTCCATATTCAGCACAGCAGCCAGACTGAGACTTTTTAAATAAAAAGTCAGTCCATGTCATTCCTCTGCTAAACCCCCTCCAGGGGCTCATCCATCTTACTGAGCAGGAGCCCTGCACGGTTTGGCCCCTTCTCTTTTCTGCCTTGGTCTCCTGCTTCCCTCCCTCTGGCCCACTCCACTGCCACCATGCTCGCGGTTTGCTGGGCACGCCAGGCCCTCGTGCTCCACCCCACCCAGGGTCTTCTCACTGCTCTCTCTGTGCCTGGTGTGCTCTCTTCCCAGTTGTCCACATGGAAGAGCCTCTCACCTCCTTCACATCTTAACTCACATGTCACCTTCTTATGAAGCCTACCCTGACCACCTTATTTAAATTTGCAGTCTTCTGTTCTTGGTCCCCCTACCCGGCACTTAACTGTGTGTCTTCTCATCTCTTCGTGTAGTGCACGTCACCATCTAATGTGACCATGTAATTTACTTCTCATGTTTGTGGACCCTCCCTCCCCTGGCTAGAGGGTAAACAGGCTAGGTTCTTGATCTGTGTTTCTCCTTGATGTTTCCCAAATGCCCACTGCAGTACTTGGCACATGTCAGGTGCTCAGTAAACATGTAAACTGGATGAGTGGGTGCATCTGCATATGAGGCCGAGGGAGTGAATGAGATACTATGGAGGGAGAGTGGGATGAAGAATGAAATGCCTGGATCTGCCTTTAGTCCATAACAGAAGAAGTTAATACTCCAGATATTTGGAGAGTCTAACCTAAAAGTCGTTTGCAGAAAACGATACCCACAAAGATTTTCTGAATATTGTATGGCCCATACATTCTTTTTGATATTCTGATTTTAATCTTTGGGTTAAGTCATCAGAGAGCTGCCTCTATAGGACATTGTTATAGCTCCTATGGAACTGTTTCTGTTTTATTGAGCTTTGACTTTTGGCCTTTAGCTTACCATGAAAGACATTATTTTAAAAATCCTCGTAGGCTTCATCATGTGACTGAATTTATTCATGTGACTGCAGCTGTCTTGTCGAGAATGATGTTCTCTGTAATGGAAAGTGCCCTCTTTAAATGAGGACCAATGAGATAAAGTTCCCCTTGAGTTATGAACAGTAGTAACTGCTTCTTTTGAATACCTGGTTTGATTTTATTTTGTGGAGATGTTTTTTCTGTCAGTGTTCTTACTACTTTATTTCTTTCATTCTTTCTCTTTTCTTGCTTTCAATAATCCAGTGGTTTTTAGTATATTCTTAGAGTTCAATCATATATTAAGTCACCAATTTTAGCACATTTCATCATCTCAAGAAGAAATCTTTAGCTATTACTCCCAAATCTCCCCATTCTGCCCTGCCTTAGACAACCACTTACTTGTTTTGTCTCTATAGATTTACCTATTCTGGACATTCCCTGTAAGAGGACTCCTATAATATGTGGCCTTCAGTGTCTGCCTTCTTTTGCTTAGCATAATGTTTTCCAGGTTTATCCATGTTGTGACATATATCAGTACTTTGTTCCTTTCTATGTCTGAATAAAATTCCATTTAATGGATAATACCACATTAAAAAAAATTCACTTACCAGTAATGAATATTTAGATTGTTTCTACTTTTTTCGCTGCCCTGAATAATTGGTTGCAAGTTTTTGTGTGGACATGAGTTTGATTCTTACCTGAGTAAATGCCTAGGCATGGAATTGCTGGGCTGAATGTTAACTCTGGGTTTAACTTTTTGAGGAACTGTCAGACTTTTCAAAAATGGCTGTAGATTTACGTTTCCTAAAGTATCCTTGCTGACACTTGTTATTATGTGACTCTGATTCTGTCCATCCTACTGGGTATGAAGTGGTTATCTTATTATAGTTTTGATTTACAGTTTCATGATGCCTAGTAATTTTAGTATCTTTTATGTGCTTATTTGCCATTTGAATATCTTGTTTGGAAAAATGTCTATTCAGATCTCCCATTTTGTAGTTTTTTTTCTTTTTGTTAATGAGTTGTAATAGATTTTTAAAATATATTCTAGATTTAGGAGTCTTATAAGATATATAATTTGCAAAAATTTTCTCCCATTCTGTGAGTTATCTGTTCACTTTCTTGATAGTGTCCTTATGCACAAAAGACTTTGATTTAGTTCAATTTAACTTCTGTTGTTGCTTGTGTTTTTGGTGTTGCATCAAAGAAATCATTGCCTCATCTAAGGACATGAAGATGTACTTTTTTTCCCCTGAGTTTTGTAACTTCAGCTCTTACATTTAGGTCTCTGATCCATTTTGAGTTAATTTTTGTGTATATTTTGAGGCAGAGCTCCCACTTCATTCCTTTGCACGTGGATGTCCAATTGTCCCAGGACTATTTGTCAAAGAGACTGTTCTTTTCCCAGTGGATTGTCCTAGATGCATTCCTGTCAAAAATCTTTGGCCATAGATGTATGGGTGTATTTCTGGGCTCTCATTTCTATTCTATGATCTGTTTACTTGCCTTACTACTTTTTTTTTTTTGTCTGCTAGGAAGCTTAGAGCCCAATGAGCAACCTTCTGGCAGGTGTCTAGGAACCTCAGGGATGGGATTGGTGGACTCACATCACCCCTGGCTTCCCCTGTTAGCCATATCCCAGGTTTCTTTGTTGTTGCTATGTATGCTTAATTAAAATATCTTTTTTTTTGTAATGAAGTGTGACACATTAAAAGCAGTATCCTTATTTTTCAGATGTTTTACTAATCAGTTCTAATTGAAAACTGGCTAATTTATACATTTCAGTAGTGTCAGCTGAAAAATGTGAATTTTCTGATATCTCAAATGTCAAATTATTAACATCAGCTGGTGTCGTTGCTTTTAATTTGAATTCAGATAATTTCTTAGATTAGCACCTACTTGACTGCTTGGCTCTGTTTCTGTCATTAATAACTTATTTTCATCTCCCTGCTGCATCTTAAATGACTATTATGTACACTGAAAAGTGTCTTGAAAATAATTTGGTGCTGTGTTCAGAGAACTGTAAATGTTTAGACCTGTTTATTCAATAATCCCATTTCCAAGTATCTAAGCTAAGGAATAATACTAAATATAGAAAAATGCACACTCACCAAAATGTTTACCATACCTGATTCATAATTGTGAAAAATGTAAAATAACTCACATCTTAGAGTATGGAATAGGTAAATTAGCTCTATTGTTGCTACTGAATGGAATATTATATATGTTTTTAAATGACACTAATAAAAACTATTGAGCAACTTTGAAATTAATGTGAGATAATGATAGGTGAAAGAAACAGTTTGTGAAACAGACATATCAAAAGAGTATAAGGAAATACACAAGTGGTATTTTTTTGAGTTGGTTGGAGAGTGCCTGATTTGCGATTCCTGCTTAAATGTATCATTCTTTTGTGTATCTCAATTTTAAAGTCTAGAATTATTGAAATTTGCAGTTCTCAACATAATCCTTTTTTTCCCCCTTCCTTTCAGGTGTGAATCTGGCTATACTGGACAGCACTGTGAAAAGACAGACTTTAGTATTCTCTATGTAGTGCCAAGTAGGCAAAAGCTCACTCATGTTCTTATTGCAGCTATTATTGGAGCTGTACAGATCGCCATTATAGTAGCAATTGTCATGTGCATAACAAGGTAGGTAATGATCTTGGAAATACCAAATTTAAATTAGAGGTGGGTGGTTGTTAATGAAGAATCAAATGACAGGGGCTTTAAGTCCTCCAATCTATTAGGAAAACGTCCTTGGATCAGTTCCCTAGGGTTTCTATGTAGGCATGATATCTTCCTATTTTGCTTCTTTAGAGTAATAGACAAGAACTCATTCTCACAGTTACAGGTATATCTGGGCTGCAGGTAGAAGAAGAAGCATGGCAATATTTAACAGCATGAGGAATTTAGAAGTCTTAGAACTGTGTGCCAATTCTAAGCACTGCACTCTGGGACGATGATTGTAATGCAGAATGGTCTACACATGCACAGAAAAGCCATGCAGAAATTTTTTGAGCCCTGCCAAACTGCAAGGTGTTTTATGCCTAATAATACCCTTTACCCATAGTAAATATAATAAGAAGTCAGAGGTTTAAAGAATACTGCTTTTCTTATTACATCATTGTCTTAATACTACTTCATTTTCTGGAATAGTCATAAGTAATATGCTGTAGAATTCTCTGTCATATCTAAAACCATTGGAGTTTGTCATAACTAAACACCAAAGTAATAGACATATTTGCAGTGCAACTGGCTTAAAGTAGGTGTTTTCCAAGCTGAGTGGAGATACATAAGTCAACTAAATTGGACCTAAGAAAGTCAAAGCAGATCAAGTTCATATTGTCTTTATGTTTCCAAGTCTCATATCTTTTCTTCTGGCCTCCCTCTTTCTACTTTTAAGGTTTAGCTGAAGGTTCAGTTTGGAAGTCCCATATATTTTTCTGCATTATTCTGGGCAGAGGATTGGAGCACATCAAGTCCAGATATTGGCAGGCCAAAATGGATTTATGGCTCTTCTGTCCAAGGTCTGGATAAAAGCCAGACCTTAAGTACTCTCAGCCATCTGGAGCTGAAATGATAAATTTAGAAGTAATAAAAAAAAATGCTCTCTGCATAACAGATATTTTTCATAAAATTTAGGCAGTAAAGTCAGTGGATTTTTTTCCCCATAGAACAGATGATCTGCCTTTAAGCAAGACTACTGAGTATAAAATTGGGCAGTAGATTAAAGTAGGGACATAATGATATAAAAAATAATGACAACAGAAAGAGAAGATAGAAAAATAAAATCATGTAAGAGCAGGGCTGCCTGTGGCCATTTAATGTAGGCTCAGAGGTTAAGTAATTTATCCAACTGTGGTTATCCAACTAGTGAGTGAAAGTGCTGGGATTTGGGTTCATGCTGCCTAATTCTCATCGTCTTTCCTCTGAACCTTCAAGAGGACGGTCCATGTTCAGTCATCTTGGGAAATATATTTGCCAAGTATGACCATAGCCTGGGAGCAAGGTTTAAACTTCATTTCGTTGTGGTTCAGTTTTTGAACAGGGGAAGTACTTGGTATGAACCATTTCTTCAAAGCATTAATCTGAGTGTCATCTGCAAAATTCACTGGAAGAGAGAAAATGTGAGGTTGGGGGAGATCATTTACGACATTATTAGACTAAAGCAGGAGTGGAGTAACAAATGACTTGGAAGATGAAAGAAAGAAAGAGAGAGAGAAAGAAGGTAAAAAATAAGGGAAGATTTTGAGGCCAGATGATAATGCCTTCTTTAAGAAGATCAGAGGACATTAGAGTCAGTGGGAAGCTGACTTAGAGGAGGGAGGAAGCGGAAGCCCTGGGCTTGGAAGTATCTTACGCAAGACCGTAGAGATAGTTAACCCCTTTTACAATTCCTACCAGCCTTTTATTCTGCTCTGTGCTTCTGATCGCAGTGTGCCATCTCAACCACTAAATTAAAATTATATGGCAGGTAGTTTTCAAGTTAGTACCCTCCAGTTTATACCCCCAATCGCTTTGCTGCCTTCACAGACACTTAGACATTACAGTATATTTTTTTCAAATGTTTATGATATATTGTTAAATGAAAAAAAAACAGGTTAAAAATAGTATGTACAGTGTGATTCTAATTTTAGTTTCCATATATATATATATTTTATTAAGGTATCATTGATACACAATCTTATGAAGGTTTCACATGAACAACATTGTGGTTACTGCATTCACCCATATTAGCAAGTTCCCCCTACATTCCACATTACGGTCACTGTCCATCACCATAATAAGATGCCATAGAGTCACTACTTGTCTTCTCTGTGCTATACTGTCTTTCCTCTGCCCCCCTACATTATGTGTGCTGATTATAATACCTCTTAGTTGCCTTCTCCCTCCCTTCCTGCCCGCCCTTCCCATCCCTTTCCCTTTGGTAACCGCTGGTCCCTTCTTGGGGTCACCACAGTGTATTTTTAACTGTGTTATAGTGTGTTCACTGCCCAGTGTCTCTGTGACTGAAGGGTCATCTCACTGAATGTATATAGATCTTCCTGGTAGTCTTCTTTTGGTGGTATTTTCTCCCCTGGCATGTCCTGCTCTCTCAGATTTAGAATATTATAATTATGTACTCGGAATTATATCCATTGAATTTTTAAGGAGTGCCTCTCCCACACAGTCCACTATGGGACAGCTGTTCCACTTATCCCACAGTGGCTGTTTCCATGTGAGGAATCTTCCTTTAAAAGGATGTTTCCATTGACGCACTTATCAAGACTGCATGAGTAAGATTTTCTTTTATGCCTGGAATCTTCTTTCATGGTTTTAGACTTACAGAGTGACAAACTGGTAGGACCCTGAAACATCATCCTCACCAAATCCCATTATTTTATAGATGAAGAACCGTGTCCCTGGGAAGTTGGAACTTTCCCAAGGTCATGGGAGGTAGTGACAGTCAAGGTCATGGGGGTGTGAGACCTCTCTGTCAGTTTCCCATTTATGAAATGGAGATGATTCCAGCATTGTCTACCTCCAAGTGTTTTTATGAGTGTTGGTGAGATAAAATTTGTGAAAAGCAGTACATAAAATGGAAGTGTTACCATCAAGGCTTTTAAGCCAAGGCAAGACAGGGCTTTTTGAAACTGAATGAAAACATGGAACTTTTGAGTAGTGCACTCATCGTTGCAAGACTTTCTTTCCATCAGATCACAAATTCTTGCAGGTGGAGATTTTCGAGGTGAGCCCAGCTCTTAATATTTATATAGAAAGAAGAGGTTGTGTAGCTAGTTTTTGGCAGAACCTTAACTCAAAATCACCAGAATTCATTCCCGTCCTTGTGCACATTGTGTAGCACAGCACCTCGTGCATCCCACGAGCTCATGTTTGCATTCTAGTGGCCAGACACAAAAGCAGTCACACACAGTGAAAGTTCTTCCACTGTGGAGAAACACTTGTGATAAAATGAGAACACAGTCATGGGATAGCCCTTTTACCCAGCATGGCATTTTTTATTGGTTTCTCTGGTTTGCCCAAACACAGTGTAGAGTGACTTCTGAGTCGTCTGATATCTCTAGACATTTCCTCTGTATTCAGATCTGAGGTTAATAAGCACACTTTTTCCTGATTTCTCCTTCATCTAAACTGTCCTTGTTATTTTGGGGGTGTCAGTGCCCAGGGAAAAGACATAGGCCAGGACCCTTTCTGCTCTCACAGGTTTGTATGTTATCAGTCAGTGTGGCTTGGAACTGCAAGGCCAGAGGCAAGGTGGACTTGTCTCAGGGATGCACATGCAGCAGTAGAGACCTGGGATGTTTTGCTTGTGTTCATACCTACATCGCACACCTAACCCACTCACCCCCTAGTTTTGTAGGGAATTAGCAGTCTGAAATGTTGGTCCTCACCATGTCTTGCATCAAAGAGCAACCTGTCTCCCTTTCATGTGATCACATGCAGTATGGCTTTATGTGTGAAATGTGCACTACTTTGGAAACATTTGAAAGATTCTAAACAAAATGACGTTTTTCTTTTTCTTTTTTTAACTCAACAGAAAATGCCCTAAAAATAATAGAGGTCGACGACAGAAGCAAAACCTTGGTCATTTTACTTCAGATACGTCATCCAGAATGGTTTGAACTGAGGAGGACTTTTATATGTACACTAACCATGTGATGTACATTTATTATGTCTTTTTTTAAAGAATGGAAATATTTATTTCAGAGGCCTTATTTTTGGACATTTTTAGTGTAGTCCTGTTGGCTCGTATTTAGACTATTCAGCTACAGCAGTTTTGGACTGTTTAGTAGTCTTTGTTTTATGTTTTTAAATACAGAAATTGATTTCACAAATTTGTACCACATGGTAATTCTAAGACTTGTTCTTTACCCATGGAATGTAATATTTTTGCAAAGATGGACCACTTCACAAATGGTTATAAAGTCATGCCCACTTCTTTCACAATGACCACAGCAAATGATGAAGCATGAACTAAAGGTAAAGATGTTTACAGATTACTTTTCTTACAAAAAAAAAATTTAGAAGACACTGTGTTTAAATAGACATTTAAATGTTTTTGAGATTTAGTAACTGATTTTTTAGACACTGCCTATCGCATGAACTGTAAAGCTGTGTGTGTTAGATGTAAAACATTAATAAGATGTACGGGTTGGAATTTGATTATTCCTCTCTTTGAAAAAATAATTCTGATAATTTGAAAAAGTATCTGGTAGCAAGGATGGAACAGATCACTGAAAAGTAGACTTAGATATTGTGGAAATAGTCTGTGTAATGAACAGACTGTAATAAAGCCTACTTTATCAGTTCAACTACTTTAATACACATTCATTTTTAAGAAAATATTTGTTTTAACACGAACAAGTTGTATCAGTGTTTGTGAATAAAATGCAAAAATGTTAATGATTGGTGCTTTCAAAGTGAGCTTAAAAATTATCTGAGACCTCTAGTCAAATTTGTCCTGTAGTAATAGCTATATAGATTATTGGTGTTTAAAAATCTGAAGTGTGAGTAGAATGTATTCAGCTGTTTAACATGTAGTTTAGATATTCAGAAGTATGCATGTAGAACTTAATATGTTCAAAATTAAATATTAATTTTAATATTTGGTTTGGAAAAGCATGTTATAATATAATGTTTTCACTATATGGCCTCTGGTGTGTTTATTTATTACATTTTTAATATTAATATGTTAGTACACTTAATATGTGAAATTAATAGAGCAGATTTTTAGTTAAAAATTCCCCTTTGCTTTTACAAATACTACTTGAAGTTATCTAAAGGCAAAAGCTTTACCCAACATTTGGAGTTGGCTTTTTTTTAATCATTTTTGGCTTCTCAGCTTAATATTAGTAACATGGTGGCTTTTGGGAACTTTTTTTTTGAAAGCTTCCTCTCTACCCACAGAGTCTTATTTGAGTCCCTTAGTCAGTCACCAAGCATGTTTGGAATAGTACCCAGTGCTTTGCAAGGGTTCATATTGCAGAACAGTCACATGTGGGTATTTGTAGTTATAAATACTTGACCAGTCTCCATGGGTGGGGTTTCCAACCCTTTAAACAACCCTGTTGTCTGTTATCAAGCTGACTTTCTGCTCTTAGTGCCAGAATTGATTGTGGTAGGACATCTTCCACCAAGCAATAAATAAAATGGAGCATGATGGGTCTGCTTCAAATGCTGATAAAATCCACCAGAATCGCCTGTCAAGTGATACTGAAGACGAAGACCAAGATGCTGCTCTTACCATTGTGACTGTGCTGGACAAAGTAGCTGCCATTGTGGATGGTGTGCAGGCAAGCCAGAAGAGAATAGAAGAGAGACACAGGGAGATGGAAAACGCCATAAAATCCGTCCAGATTGACCTGTTGAAGCTTTCGCAGTCACACAGCAATACGGGCTATGTCATTAACAAGTTGTTTGAGAAAACCCGAAAAGTCAGCGCTCACATTAAAGACGTGAAGGCCCGGGTGGAGAAACAACAAATTCATGTTAAAAATGTTGAAACCAAGCAAGAAGAAATAATGAAGAAAAACAAATTTCGTGTGGTCATATTCCAGGTAAGCTGGCATTTGTGTTCGGATTGATCACTGCAGGCTGGTGCATCCTTCAGTTGCCAAGTCCTGTCAAAGGTTTCCAGTGCCATATCGCAGCTGTGTGTATTGTAGGAGTTCTGTGTCCGCAGACAGAGCAGGATAAAGCCATGTCTGTGTTAACTAATGTACTGTTATATGTGTTTTGAGCCTCTCAACCATTTCATGAAATATGAACTGTGGATCACAGCTGAGGCTATTTCTTGCTTTTGAAACTTAATATGGGTAAGGCTCTTTCAGCATATTAGCCATATTAGCATGATTCCCTCTCATAGACTCTGAGAATATTAGAACCAGAAGAGATCTAAGAAGCCTCTAGTTTAAAACCCCTTTTTATTGTATATAAAAAAATGGACAGGACCAGTAGCCCCACAGTATGTTTTTTTCCTTACTAGGGAGAGGAAAGCCTGAAACAATGAAGTGTAAAAGTGTAAACTTTTCAGAATATGATTTGTCTGTTGAAATTTTTACATATAATATGTAAATTACAGTACTAAGAAAAACTGTATTAATGAAAAATCAGGCAGTTTTCATTTTTCTTACAGTTATATAAATCTAGGAGTCACAAAAGTAATTTCCTTTTATTTGATTACAAAGTCTTTTGACTTAGCTGATATAATAATTTTTGTGTGGCATTGTGCTTTAAGCTAAGTTCCTATTAATCTGTGCCTGGTGCTCATGATTTTTGAAATAGGAATGTACCCATGGCAAATGCTTAATATCTATAATACATTTTAAAACTCTTACAAATCAAAAGGAACATCTGAGTTGCTTATTTCTACCATCTCCTATTGTAGAAGAATGGGAAGGTCATTATCAGACTGTTCACAAAAGGCAAAATAAATGTGCAGAATTTCACTTTCACATACTTAAATATTTGCAGTTACTAAAACATATACTCAATTTAAGGGTAAAAAAACAAGCACTTTTGTATTCTGCTGGGGACAATATGAATTGGTACCACATTTTTGGAGGGCAGTTTTGGTAGTTTGTATTAAGAGCCTTGAAAATTCACAAACCTTTTGGCCCAGAAATTTCATGTCAGTTTTTGTTCTGAGCATAAAATCAGGAATGTGTTCAGGGATGTTCACTGATGCATATATACAGTGTTACAACACTGTATATTTAAAGTGGATTGATGCCCATATGTATAGGAAAAAAACCTAGAAGAATAAAAGGAAAATGAAATAGGAACAGAATTGGATTATGTAGCAGGTATTTGTGAAATACTAGGGATGTGGGCCATAACTCCCCACAGCATTCTTTATACGTTAATCAATTCTCCATAGCTCTCTGTTGACTGATAAAGTTACACTGGGATGGCAGAGTGGTATTTTGGATGTGTTTTTAAGAGCCTGTTAGTGATCTAGGAGACTAGGGAGGAGGGAGTTGCTTATTTCAAAGGGAGACAAGTTGGATTATGCTGTTTGAAGGCCTTTACCATTTTTTTCCTTTACTTCCAGGTCCCTGGAAGTCCTTCTCTAGACTTAAAAGTGAAAAAAAATCAGTCACCTTACTCTCAGAGGCCAGTCCTAGTGTTAGTCTATGTAACAGAGATATAGATTTGTTATTGAAGAATGTAGTATCCAATCTTCAATTCACTTTCCAAGGGCAACTAGCAGTAATGAGTATATCTCACCCTCCACTTGATTTGCAGCATGCTTAAAAATATTCTTGGTATCCAGCATTTCTCCTGAGAACCTTTGTGCAAGGGGTGGACCAAGTACCAATCAGGAATTACAAAGGCTAGAGCAAAGAAGTTTCTGAAAAGTTCTAATTGACTCTTGTCAATTGACATAATCCTTTTTCTTAAAGTTGTTTCCATATTCACTTGTTCATTCCCTAAACTTGTTATTTTTTTCTTTGAGTCCCTATAGTTACTTGAATGAACAGAAGATAGTATGAAAAAGCAACTGAGAGTGCTAGTTTAAGTCAGATCCCTTTCTTTGTAAGATACAATGCTATGAAGACTGTGAAATTATGTTCAGAGTAAGCCACAGTTTAATAACCATTTGCTAGCTTTTATAAGGGGAAAGCTTTTGATTAAAGATAAAGTAACAATGAGCTTGATGATTCATTAGATGTTAGAACACTGTATACAGTATTCAAGTGGTTATTTGTAGCAGATAAAATGAGTTCTTATAATTTATTCTCATAGTTAATAAATATAAGTGGTTATGTTGAGATCTCCCCTTCTACTAAAATTGACTTGAAGCTGAGTAATTCAGCTCTAGTACACTTTGATTTCCATTTGGGTTTTTCCTCACAAAGTTTTCCCTGGATATGTCTTTTGGTGTTACTGGTATTTTATCTCCCACAGTTGTATATGGGTAAGCTTTCAACTAATCATGGACATTGGCATTTAAAAAAATTATCTGCCATTTCTCATACAATTATGATTTCTCTCCTTTCATCTCGATGACTTTCCCATGGTGCAAGCCAGGAGTCTTACTATATCTTCTAACAATTGTGCTTACTAACCAAAAGTCTGTGGTTACCAATGAGCTATTTGGCTGTACCCAGTGATAAGTCCCAGACTTGTATATCAAAAGTTCCTCTAGCTATTACATTGTACTCTGACCCAGAGATCTTGTGTTTTTACAGAAATCATGTTTTTACCTGGACTTTCACATAAAAATAATAATTGTATTTGGAAATCAACTATAATTCAATGGTATAATCTTCAATTATTATTACAGTATGTTCACTTAACTCACGGCATCTCTGAGTCATAGGAGTTGGAACAAATAGATCCACACAACAAGTACTTTCTCTGATTACCTCTGTTTTGTTTTATTTTTAAACCTGATGTTGTATAATTTGTCGTGCAGTTGAAGAAGGGTATGTGATTTCTGAGTTAAGCTGTGTCTAATTTCTTCACACCAGGATTGTGAGGGTTTTCCCCCCTACCAAGTGGTAATTATTCTTTGGCTCTTTCCTTTTCTAATTATACCT
Organism: Smutsia gigantea; assembly: GCA_032199065.1. Taxonomy (NCBI): domain Eukaryota; kingdom Metazoa; phylum Chordata; class Mammalia; order Pholidota; family Manidae; genus Smutsia; species Smutsia gigantea. The sequence goes on from JAVSCE010015179.1 coordinate 49,649, forward strand.
TCTCAGGCCATACCAACCCACTCAGTGTCACTGTAGCTACTCCCTGTAGCAGGTGTCAGGAAAGGAGAGAAATAATTTTGCTGCTTCTGGTTCATCAGAGAGCTATGAGAGACACCCACCCTACTTTTTTTTTTAATAGCTCCCAGATTTTCTAATCCTGTAGCTAAAGAATTTAAGTCTAAATAAATATCTAAAGAAATAAGGTTTCAGGGACATCTTCTTGAGTGTCATCAGGCTGAAGGTTTTTGGAATAGCATAAATTTATTTCTTACATATTTATAAAACGTCTTTGAAACAGATTGAATCTGGATCTCAAGTAGGAGCAGTTTCTTTTAGAAATTTGTTCAGTTAAAAATCTCAAAATCTTTATAAAGTTTTACCTGTTTAATTTTAGAAATAATCCCTAATAGTGAGTTGGGTTTCTTTAGCAACTGTGTTTGTAGGTTGGTTCTCAAGGTTCCCAGTCAGTGTCTGCCATGTTCCCAAATCCAGTTCTCATTCTTACCCTTTGCTAGATTTGACCTACATCCTTTGGACACATGGTTGGTCCCACCCTCTCTGAAACTTCTTTCCTGTTGGCTTCTGGGGGTGCTGCACTCTCTTGGATTTTCTCCTGCCTCACTGGCTGGTATTTCTCCTTTTTGGTTCCTTTTAGTGTCTTTATTCTTATCTACAGTCCAAAATCCACTTATCTATCTGTAATGCCAAAATTCAAACATTTCTAAAGATAAATTAAAAAAAAAATAACTTACCTGATAGCAAAACCTAGGCTTGACCTGAACTCATTTGGTGGCAAAACCTGACGTGAGGTGGCATGAGGCTTTATATGCTTTATCCCACTTTATAAAAGAGTGAATATTCATATTTTTTGCCACAAAATGTTTTTTCCCCAAAATATCACTGGGAATGGTATGTTATGTGTCATATTATTTTCCTCACATCTGAAATCATCTGAATTCTGAAACATGCCTTGGCCGCAGGGAGTCTGAATGATGGCGTGTAGACCCATTCACTCAGCCTCTTGTGAACTCTTTCATCGGTCATGATTTTTAATTCATCTTACTGTTGTAACTCTTACATTTGTATCTCTAGTGTAGACCTCTGTCCTGAACTCCCCTCTTATGTACTCAGCTTTCTACTTGACTGTCTAGTGGGCATCTCAAAGTCAACACGTTCAGATCGCAGCCTTCCCCTCCAGTCTGTTCCCCCTGCTGTCTTTGCCATCTCAGTTAATGGCAAATCTGCCCTTCAGTTGCTCAGGCCATGTGCTTGAAAATCACCCTCCATGCTAACACTTCACATCCAAATCAAGCAGCAAATCCTCTTTGCACCTACCTTCAAAGTACTCTGGAATCAGACCACATCTCCCCACCACCTCTGCCGACACCCTGATTCATCTCCCACCTGACTTACCTCAGTGGTCTCCAGCTGCTCTCTCTGCTTCTTATCTTGCCTCCATGCCCTCTTTTCAACAGAGTGGTTGATCCTTTTACAGCATGGGTCAAATCATGTCACTCTTCTCTCAAAACTTTTTAAAAGGCTCCCCATCACACTCAGAATAAGAGGTGTGGTCCTTATTATTGGTTACAGAGCCCTGAGCTGGCCCCCCGCCGTCCTCTCACCCTCTTTCCTCCTCCTCTTGCCCCTTGACCACTCTGCTCCAGCCACACCTCCCTTGTTGCTCTTTCACCTCTCCTCCCAAATGTATGCATTACCTTCAGGTCAAGGTTAGGTTGTCCCCTTATTAGTGAAGCCTCGTGGAGCATCCTCCCCAGTCACACTGTATCCCCCTTTCTGGCTTTATTTTTCACCTTAGCACTTACCACCATCCAACATGCTATGTATTTTACTTGTTTATTTCTCTCTGCAAGAATATAAGCTCTTTTACTCTTTTTTTCTTCACAGGAGCTTCTCAGTTCCTAGAACATTGACTGGTGCATGGTAGGTGCTTAGTAACTATAGGTTGAATGAAGGCATATGCCTCTATTCCAGCAGTAATTTATTGAGTATGCCCACTCTGTACAAGGCACACTCTGATAGGTGCTGGGAATAAAACATAAATAAGATACATCTCTGCTTTCATGGAAACTATTATTTAGTGAAGGTCTCAGGGAGATGTGTTTAAGTAAGTTCCAATTCATCCATAATGTGATAAGTGTTATAAATAGAGGTAGATACCTGTTATTTTGGTATTAATTGGAGACAGAATTAGCCTCTTGGGGAAGTTGAGGGCATATGAATTTATTCTTGAAGAAGGATTTTGTTCACAAAGCTAAAAAGAGAGTGAAGGGGCATTTGAGGGTAGCAAAAACCACATATACAAAGGCATGGAGGAGTGAAAACATGTGTTTGAGGAACTGGGAGTGGCTGTGTGTTGCTGGGCTAGAGGAGTGGGAAAGCAGTTTAGCTCAAACTAAAGAGTCTTCTAATCATACTAAAGAACTTGAACTCTGTCCTTTGGGTATTCATGAGCTTCCAAAAGTTTTAAATTAGAGAAAGGATGTGATCAGAGGTTTGCTTTAGAAATATTTCTCAGGAAATTCTTAGGTGATATTTTGGAGGTAGAAGTATTGCACAGTTCAAGCCTGAGATGACAGGGACTTGAATTAGGGCATGGTAGAGGCAAGGAGGAAGGAGGAGGGAACAGAGGAGTTATTAAGCACTGTAAGGACAACACTTGGTGACCAGTTGGATATGGGTTGAGAAGGACAGGAAATATTTGGGATAATGATTCTGAAGTTTCTACCTAGGTGGCACTTGGATGGGTCTTGGTGTTGAGAGGCCCAGGAAAAGAAGTCACTGTGGAGATGATGCTGGGTGGGCCTTGATGTTTGGACATGTAAAGTTTGAGGTTGCCTGTGTTACATCTGGGTGGCAGAGAAATATGTTTTCATCATAGGGGAAGGGGAGAGGTGAAGATAAATATTTGTGAGTTTGTTTCCAATTGGATCTGAAGGCAGAGGAGTAGAAAGGTTGCTTAGGGTGAGCTTGGGAGATGAAGAAAAAAGGACCAAGGTGAGGAAAACCCTGAGAAACAGCATTTGAGAGGCCAGAGGATCAGTAGCCCACGGAGACTGAAAAGGCATGGCCAGAAGGTAAAAGAACCAATCTCTTAACATGCTTTCCTTTTCTGTCCTTCAGGAGGAGCTTCGGTGTCCAACATCCCTGTCTATTGTTAAAGACAGAAACCTAACTGAGAATCAAGAGGCAGATGACGATGTCCTTGACCCCCCAGTAGACCTGTCTTCAGATGAAGAATATTACGTTGAAGAAAGCAGATCTGCCAGGCTTAGAAAGTCAGGCAAGGAGCGCATTGATAATATCAAAAAGGCATTTTCCAAAGAAAACATGGAGAAGACTCGGCAGAATTTTGACAAGAAAGTGAATAGAATTAGAACTAGAATAGTGACCCCGGAAAGGAGAGAAAGGTTAAGACAGTCGGGAGAAAGGTTGAAGCAGTCAGGAGAGAGGCTGAAACAGTCAGGGGAAAGGTTTAAGAAATCTATTTCCAATGCTGCTCCCTCAAGGAAAGCTTTTAAGATGCGGAGCCTGCGGAAAGCTAAAGACCGAACTGTGGCGGAAGGTCCAGAAGACGTCAGGGAGATGGGTGTGGACATCATTACCAGGAGTGAGTCTCTGGTCCCCATGGGTGAGCTCTGCCCTGATGAGCTCAGTGAAACAGACCGTGAGGAGGCCAGGGCAGTGTATCCTCCCCAAGAACAAGGGGAAGTCTCGACCCCCGAGCCTTTAAAAGTAACTTTTAAACCCCAAGTGAAAGTAGGGGATGACGAGTCTCTTCTGCTAGATTTAAAGCAGTAATCATAAAGAGGCACTAAGTCTATTATAAGCATAAATATCCATAATCACATAGTTCTAGTTTAAATAGTATAGTCGTTTATATCTATATGCCATAAAGGAACACATAAATGGTCTGGCTGTTTCATTTCTTAGGTTTAAAATCTTAAAAGATAATACAAATATTATACACCTTTCCTTATAACTTCCTCGGGAATTCTTTTTTTTCCTCCCCTGGGATTATATGATTCTATCAGCTTTCTCTTTCATGTCACTCTTCATGGCAGCTGCGGATTTGTAAATGACTTTCTCTTGCTCACTAGAAAAATAGTTTGTCTGAGTGAGGGCTGTTTAGGTGTTTGGTAGTCTAAAACAAATGACGGATAAATTTGTGGCCATCATTTGCAAGTGAGCTCTCCGTTTTGGTCTAGGTTAATGTTGTGCCTAAGCTCAAAGGAGAAAAACCCATGTGTGAATTATATCATCCACATGTTCAGATGAACAGATTCATCAGTAAATTAGCCATCACACCCCTTTTTGATGTTTTTGCATATAAAACGGAAGGTCTGGACTTGAGCGTTTGGTTCTGGCATCACAGCTTTGCTTATAGTGAGCCACTTACAAGTCATCTGCTAATAAGCTAATCAGTAAAATGGATTGCCTGTCCTGCCAATCGCAGAGGACTGTTGTGAAGGTCAAAGGAAATGTTAAACCCTCTAGAGGTACAAGAAGCACATCCAGAGAAAACAAACCCCACTCATTCCTCAAAAACAGAGTCAAAATAATTATACCTTCTGCAAAAGCCCTGAGCACCAAGCACTGAGGACCTAAGTTGGACAGAAACTAAAGTTGGTCTTCAGAAGCCTTTTCACAGAATCAGAGAGGAAAAATAAATGTGTAGGTGATTTTTCTTTTTGTCAAACACTAAAACCAGGCCTTGGGTTTAAATAGAATCTTAAAATGTTTCTTGGAAAATCCTTTTCTACTTTTCTTATTTAGATCAGGTGGACTAGAGCAACATTTGTTTGAGCATCGTGAAGCATAAAACTATGGCTATGTCTTCACAGGCCTTTTGAAAGTCAGCCCTGGTGCAGTGGCTTTGGAAATGACCTCAGAAATTTGTTTTCCAGAGTGAACTCCTCAGGGCCCAGCTGTCCAAAACAGTGTTCATAGCAGTTCTTTGGGAGGAAGCCAGATTCCACTTACCTGTGAGCTTTACATGTAGCTAATCTGGAAGTTAGGTACCGTTGCTAAAGAAAGAGAAATGTTCATACTGGTTCTGTATTTCTGGTATGCTTATATCTTCTAGTTTTGTAATGTGGAAGAAATAATGGAATTGTTGAATTTGAAGAGTTTGGACAAGCAGCTTTCAGATCAGTTTTGGATGCTCATGTAGTTAAAATTCATAATAAATGTGCACACACGCAGAGACACATGAAAAACACAAATCAGCTTTAAAATATTTGACTCAGTTACTCCGGTATTTTGGTTTGGGAGTTTGATCAGGCATCATTTCCTATTTACTCTGCATGAATACAGGAAAACATGAATAGTTAATCTCGTTACCTTATTATATTGAATAAAGAATATGCAACATGGAACGATATTTTGAAAATAAAATGTTATAGTTTAGAAAGAACTTGCGTGCTTAATCACGTATTTCCTTAAAGCCATAATGTATTTGAGTAAGTTTGATGTCAGTGTCCTATTTGTAAATGCTTTTACTAATAATGCAAACAAAATGGCATGAATTTGATATAGTAATCCTTCTTATAATAGCTATGTATCTAGGTTAAGAATGCAAAGGAGTTATAAGCTTTTTCTTTTTCCTAGCCCTACACACAGTACATTTCAATTGGGATAAAATATTTTTCTTCAAATATTACTGTCAAGGAATTTTTGTGAAGTCTCTGCTTCCTGACCTGCTAAAAAACCAGACTTGACATGTTCTGGAACATTTCCCATATCGAAAGGTTTGAATTTTGATGTGGAAGGTATTAGAACCTGGTCGGCTCTTCTTTATGGAGGACTTTGTTCAACCCCCAGAAACACTAAAAGAATTTCATGTTCCCCAAAGTTCATCGTAACCTTATATACTGCTTTCTTGGTACTAGGATTTTTCTCTCCATGTCACGTCTGTCTCTTGAAAATGTTCCCCATATTTAGGGCATTCCTCAAGTCCACATTTATCATTTTTCCTCTTTCTACCCTGTTCTCTTAATATAAAGAATATCAATTTGTAACAAGCTGGAAGGAAACTCAACACACTACCATTTAATGCAAATTTTAATAGCTGCAGACAACACAACAGATTTTCTGCTTATTTTACTCTTCTGTGCTTTTGAAATTGTACATGTTAGATTTTAATCACTTTATTCAAATAAAACCGTAAGTAGGACTTAAGCTCTTTTGTATGAGGCAGAACAACTCAACATCCACAGACAGTGCGGGTATGGAGCCCACTCCAAGTGCTTCTACAGAATAGACAGTGGAGAAGGGACGTGCTGCTCTGCTGGCAAGTCAGAGAAACAGGCCAGATGTGACATGGCCGTAAGAGGAGCATGAAAATTCAGCTTGCTGAGATGTGTTTGTAGTGTGTGTGAACACCCTTGAAGTTTTCATAAATTAAAAATAACAAACCAAAATATGGTGTTATCATTTTGACTTCATTCATTGCCTTCAGTGCATATTTAAGGGATGGGTTTGGAACAAAGCCTGAAGTCCATTGTGATTCCATCAGCTAAAGGGCATGGGTCATGTTGTGTAAAATAATTCACAGAATCATTCCATTCCATGATACTCCTGGGCCTTTTTTGTTTTCTTAGAGACATGTTCTTCATAGCTTCTTTTGTTGAACCCTACTAAAACATTACAGATTATGGTCCCCAGATAAATTGCTCTAGCATATTTGATTCAAGACTAGGGGCACCATCCACTGTGTTTCCATCCTGAATTCTATTTGAAGTTGGGTGTGCTAATACCTGGTCTCTAGGGAATGACCAGTGCAGACACCTTGGTGCTGAATTGTGTGTGTGGTTCTTGTGGACCACCTCTGAGTTAGGCTATGTCTGAGGATTTATAGCTGTCCTTGCCAGGTCAGAATCCTTAATGTACTTTTAATGGCATAGAGATGGTGAATAGCTGCCTCTTCACTGTGTGTCTCTAGGACATCCAAGGATCCCCAGGAGGATCGCCTGGAAAGGCAACATATCCTCAGGCTTTGAATTTCCTTCAGCATCTTCCTAAAATCATCTGTGCTTGCCAATGGCCCTCCCAGACTTCTGTGCCACCCGATGCCTTTGCTCATGCCGTTTGTCTCTGGGAGATGACTTTCAGGTTCAGTGATAAGGTCAGTTTCCTCATTTTAGCTTAGTCACCTCCCACCCCCTTTGAAGGGCATGATTAATTACTCCATTTATTAAGTATCTCTATCACCTTTATGTGCCAGGTTCTGTGTGAGGCACTGAGGATTTAAAGATGAACAGAACTCAGTCCTTCCTCCCCTCCCCCACCCTTTTCCAACCGTTATCTGGGGCTCACAGTGTTTTGGGAAACTGTCAAGCAGAAATTCAGCAACGTGACTAGTGCTGTGTGAGAGATGATGGAACCATACAGATGGATATAGGATTTTAATCATACATCTATTTAGCGCATCGTTTTCTAGTTTATTTGTGTTACTGTTTTCTAAACTAGACTGAGCTTCTCAAGGGCAGAAGCTGTCTTTTGGGTCACTAGTGCTTGGGAAGCCTCCCAGGTGCTGGTCTTCTGAATCCAGAGATGAGAGACATGGTCTCTGCCCTTAAGGAACTTCTCCCCTGGAGGGGAGATAGGTAACACAGCATCGTTGCACAATGTGACTACATCCTCAGATTTAAGAAAGGATGTGGGGGCACAGAGGAAGAGCATCTTAAGCTGGGGAGAGGCTGCCAGGGAAAGCTAGAGAAAATGATGCTTAAGTTGGCATTTCAAGACCAATCAAGTGTCAGCTAAATAACAGTATTCAAGGCAATTTGCAGCAAGAGAGGTTGTGTGAAGGTGTTGTGGGTTTTATGTCAAAGGCTATAGACAGCCATTGAGGGATTTTAAGCTGTTGAGAGCCGTGATTGATGTTTACGAAAGGATGCTCTGTTAATGTACAAGAGGCAGAGACCCATTATTCAGGCCTTGCATTTTTCCAGGTTAGAGAGCAGCACCTGACTGAAGCATGAACAGGATAAACTTGGATGTGGGTTGGGATGGGGAGCAAATGATAGTCCAGATTTCTGACCTGGGCAAGTGGCTGTGCTGTTCACTGAAAATGGGAAGCAGGATATTTCATCCGGGAATTCTGAAACAACACTGGCCCAATTCTCCTTTTACTCTCTGCTTGGACAGCCTTGGCTGCTTGTCCCTCGGCATAGCCCGAGAAATGAGCTGTGCCTGTACTCAGAAAGCTCCCACACTGGGGGTCTGCATCCAGCTGTCAAGGCTCTCACTCATGCTTCACACAAAGCCTGATTTGAAGTGATCCTTTCTTGGCTCTGAAAAGTGCCTTGCCCTCTCCACCAGGACTCCAAAGTCCTTGAGGAGCAGCGTGGCCTTTTAGGTCCAAGGCCATTGTGAGAGGTTCTCTCCATCTGTGCTCAAGGCCAGATTTCTGCTTACTATTGTGTGATTCAAAAAGAAGCTACTCCTGATTGTTAGAATGGAGTTACTGTTTTTCTGATTTCTGTTTTCTTTTTTCCTAATGTCAGCTGAAGCTGCATGGCAGTACAAGCTGCTGTAACCGGGTACATGGGCTGAGGCAGTTGCCCAGGATCATGTAGCTACTATACCAGCTGCCATGGCTGTAGCAAGAGCCTTGATTTCATCCCTTGGTGTCTGTTGCATTAGATCCAAGTCAGGCATCACAGATGTATTAGGGGTTCGAAGACGGGGCTTGATGCAACCCTTTTTTTTTCCTCCAAGGTTCTGGCTGATGGAAAAGTTCAGATAGAAGGATCATCAAGAAAATGGAGACCAAGTTGTCATATTTATTACTGGTGGGCAAATGTCCAATAGATCCCCCAAATGTAAAGCATCCATCAATGCCATTGTGAATGTGCCTTAGAACGGAGACAGGAGATAGACCCTCCTGCCTGCCTGGCACCTGCATGCTCTGGTTTTATGTAGGGTGAGCAAGGTTTGTGGAGCAGAAGCAGAGTTCATTTCATCAGCTGGCAGTGAAGCCTGGAGGCCTGCCTCAGGTACTCAGCCCCTGGTGGGGGGCAGCAGGAATGGAGGACCTCCCCTCTGAGTAACACACCTCAGGTGGGCAGGCAGTAACGAGATGGGAGCAGAGAGGCTGGAACTCTTGGGCCAGAAAACCTACTACACTAGCATGTAGGGTCTAATTTGAAGGCACAGCCTGGTTTGTGCTGTTGAGGCCTAATGTGCAGAGTGAAACAGTCTGATGAAGGTGGGAACTACTCTTCTGAGGCCTACTTTGGACACATTGAATTGAGGTGCTAATCTTTAGTGAGGACCTAGTGGAGGGCAGGAAAGAGGATATTACAGACCACAGCCCAGAGGAGAGAGCTGGAGAACACACTTGTCAGCTGAAGTACAGAAAAGGGGAAATTACGGGTTTTCTTGAGAAAACTGGGGCAGTTTGAGGGAAGGACTGGGTAAGGTTATTCTTCTGAACAAGTCTCTTGGGCTCTCATTTCAAGAAGAATTTTCTCCTGATCAGTCTGTGGCTATCATTGCCTTTCTAAGGCAAGAATTCTCCATCCTCTGCTCTCTGGTTTACAAACCTCCCTTGATACAATTTGCTTCAAGATAAGAGAAACAATAAATAGTGTTCTAAGCTTTAATTTAGAACTGTAGTGAGCACAACAGTCTGGAGGTTTTGGTTCAATTTCTCACCATGAGTCCATTAAAGTATTACTCTTGGCTGAAGTTTGCCTCTAGCATAATATTGTAAAGTAGCCAAGTTATCCTTATAATCTCATGGGCTAATATTCATAACTTAGCAAGTATCATTAGGACTATTATCTGAATAAGCTTTAAATTCTCAACAAACTGGCTATGTAGATATGTTGTTTTAGGGTAAAATAAGATCCACTGAAATGAGTTTATCACTTTAATTGTATTAGCACCTTTCAAGTGGCTACATTTATTTGGAACATTTCCATAAAGAGAAGAAATAAATTAACAGAATATTGCATGGCATGTGTTTGGCTCTAGTTCAAAGCAATGGAAAAGATTTCAGAGGAAATATTCATATGCTTGTCAACTGTAAAGAAATAGGACTAAATTTTCTTCACCAGGAGAGAAAATATCCAGATAGACCATAGTTTGTAGGTTTATAAGGAAAGTGCACCAAACTATTCTCTATCTGAAATGCATACATCTTTCGCTCATAAAAAGAAATCACCACTGAACAGGCAAACCTGTGTTGGAGAGTAAAACCACTTAAAGATGTGTTAGTTATTCTCTCCTATTCCTAAAAAAAAAAAATCTTCCAGTCATAATCTGTTTAAGCATCTCCTTCCCCCTCCCACATTCCCCCCACCCCCACCCCCTATGAGAGCATCTGTGAAAGTAGAGGGGCTGGAAAGAGGCTAAATAAATCGGTTAGGGTCCCTAAGAAGCTGAATTTACTGCTATGGTTTGATGAAAGCCAGGCCATGAGCATATGGTAGATTATTTTTCTTGACTGTCTTTTAAAATTTTGTCCAGAAAGGACAATGAATATTGCATTTTTTCCCAGGGCATAAGGTGTAGGAATAGGGAGAATGGACTTGGAAGGCATGAAACAATCATGAGTCTTCTAGGCAAAAAAAAAAGTTCTCTTAGCTGGGAATTAAAGATCAAAACCAGGAACAGCTTTAATAGCGCATGTTGAGGAATCTGGAGAATGGTAACTGGGTGGTTTCTATTGTCATTGAGGACAAAGCGTAATAAATGGGTTTCAAATGCCAGGGAAGGAAAGGAATCAGGTTATTACAAAGAAAGGCTCCTACTCTGCAGAAACATCTTCCAGTGAGGGTTTAAGAGTTGAATAAACAATCTATTTGGAGGCAGGCTAGCAAATGAAGTGTTTGGAGATGAATGCATGCATCATACTTTTGTTGTTCAATAGTTTTTCACAATGGCAGCCCTGATTGTCACATTCATACAGCTCTTTATATAAAATTCCCTTACAAACTCTTTGTAAAACCTTCTAAAATATTGTGTTCACTCAGATTTTATGAGTTAAGAGCAAGAAAACTTATTGTGCTTCTCATCAATAAAAATGTGCCTCCCGTAATTCAATGCCTTCTTACACTGGGTATTTAATAAGTATTTAATGAATGGAAATGAATGACTCCTTGAAGTGTATGGCCTCTTTTCTGAATATCTTTGAATTAAAGCCATTTACTTATTTGGTATTATTGAGCACCATCTACAAGCCTGGTATTGTCCTAGGCTCCGTATATAAAGTAGTGAACAATAAAGTCCCTGCTTTCAGAGAGCTGTCATTCCAGAGAGAGACTAACAATCAGTAAGTAAATATAATATGTAATGTGATGATGTTATGAATAAAATAAGTCAGTGATAAGGGAGTAGGGCATTACGGGTGGGGTGGTACAGGCTGGGTGCCATTTTACAAAGGGTGTCCAGGAATGGCTCTCGGAAAGAAGGTGGCCACAATGCCTGAATCTAATGAGAATCAATCATGCAGGTGTTTCTGGGAAAAGAGTTTCAGGTGTGTTCACAGGACGGTGTGGCTGAAGTGGGTGAAGATGACCGGTGGGAGGAGTGGGCGGCTGTAGGCTGTGGTAAGTTTGGTTTTTACTTTGAATGAGAAGGGGATGCATTGGAGCTTGCTGAGCAGAAGAGTGACATCATCCAATTTATTGATCTAATTATTTATACTTACTGAAAAAAAAGCCACTGTGTTCACACAAAAAGTTAATTTGCAGTTCCTGTTTTAGTTCACACTGCAAAAATCACCCAAACCCCAAACAATTTCCATTTCAGGCTCTCTCCTAGTAACACTCCTTCGCCAGGTCCCAGACTTCCACTGAAGCTCAAGACTGCCACCCACCGGATATTTTTGTAATTGTAAACTTGAGTTTGGAACGTAAACAGCCCTTGAGTAGGAATATTTACAGCAAAATCACAAACAGGATGATAAAGCAATCATAATGTTATAGAAGATTACAGTAGGGTTGTCTTATTATTTTTTATATTTTATGTATTTATTTTTACCGTTAAGAACATTTTTTTTTAGTTTATTTTGATATCATTAATCTACAATTAAATGAGTAATATGGTGATTACACTACCCCCTTCATCAGGTTCCCCTCCCCCGAACCCCATTGCAGTCACTGTCCATCAGCATACTGAGATGCCATAGAGTCACTACTTGTCCTCTCTGGGTTGTACAGCCCTCCCCGTGCCCCCCGAACATTACATCTGCTAATCGTAATGTCCCTTCTTCCCCTTTACCCCTCCCTTCCCACCCATCCTCCCCAGTCCCTTTCCCTTTGGTAACTATTTGTCCGTTCTTGGGTTCTGTGCGTCTCCTGCTGTTTTGTTCCTTCAGTTTTTTTTTCCTTAGTTCTTATACTCCACATATGAGTGAAATCATTTGGTACTTGTCTTTTTCAGCTTGACTTATTTCACTGAGCATAATACCCTCTAGCTCCATCCATGTTGTTGCAAATGGTAGGATTTGTTTTCTTCTTATGGCTGAATAATATTCCATTGTGCATATGTACCACCTCTTCTTTATCCATTCATCTACTGATGGACACTTAGGTTGCTTCCATTTCTTGGCTATTGTAAATAGTGCTGCGATAAACATAGGGGTGCATCTGTCTTTTTCAAACTGGGCTGCTGCATTCTTAGGGTAAATTCCTAGGAGTGGAATTCCTGGGTCAAATGGTATTTCTATTTTGAGTTTTTTGAGGAACCTCCATACTGCTTTCCACAATGGTTGAACTAATTTGCAGTCCCACCAGCAGTGTAGGAGGGTTCCCTTTTCTCCATATCCTCGCCAACATTTGTTGTTGTTTGTGTTTTGGATGTTGGCCATCCTCACTGGTGTGAGGTGATATCTCATTGTAGTTTTAATCTGCATTTCTCTGATGATTAGTGATGTGGAGCATCTTTTCATGTGCCTGTTGGCCATCTGAATTTCTTCTTTGGAGAAGTGTCTATTCATGTCCTCTGCCCATTTCTTAAATGGATTATTTGCTTTTTGTTTGTTGAGGTGCGTGAGTTCTTTATATATTTTGGATGTCAACCCCTTATCGGATATGTCATTTATGAATATATTCTCCCATACTGTAGGATGTCTTTTTGTTCTACTGATGGTGTCCTTTGCTGTACAGAAGCTTTTCAGCTTGATATAGTCCCACTTGTTCATTTTTGCTTTTGTTTCCCTTGCCCGGGGAGATATGTTCATGAAGAAGTCGCTCATGTTTATGTCCAAGAGATTTTTGCCTATATTTTTTTCTAAGAGTTTTATGGTTTCATGACTTACATTCAGGTCTTTGATCCACCTTGAGTTTACCTTTGTGTATGGGGTTAGTCAGTAGTCCAGTTTCATTCTCTTACATGTAGCTGTCCAGTTTTTCCAACACCAGCTGCTGAAGAGGCCGACATCTCCCCAATGTATATCCAAGGCTCCCTTATCAAATATTAATTGACTGTATGTGCTTGGGTTGATGTTTGTATTTTCTATTCTATTCCACTGATCTGTGGGTCTGTTTTTGTGCCAATACCAAATTCTCTTGATTACTGTGGCTTTGTGGTAGAGCTTGAAGTCAGGGAGTGTAATTCCCCCTGTTTTATTGCTCCTTCTAAGGATTGCTTTGGCTATTCGGGGTCTTTTGTGGTGCCATATGAATTTTAGAATTATTTGTTCAAGTTCATTGAAGAAAGCTGTTGGTAGTTTGATAGGGATTGCCTTGAATCTGTAGATTGCTTTGGGTAGTATAGCCATTTTGACAATATTTATTCTTCCTAGCCAGGAGCATGGAATGCATTTCCATTTGTTAGTGTCCTCTTTAATTTCTCTTAGGAATGTCTTGTAGTTTTCAGGGTACAGCACTTTCACTTCCTTTGATAAGTTTATTCCTAGGTATTTTATTCTTTTTGATGCAGTTGTGAATGGAATTGTTTTTCTGATTTCTCTTTCTGTTAGTTTATCGTTAGTGTTTAAGAAAGCAACAGATTTCTGTGTGTTAATTTTGTATCCTGCAACTTTGCTGAATTCAGATATTACTTCTAGTAGTTTTGGAATGGGGTCTTTAGGGTTTTTTATGTACAATATCATGTCATCTACAAATAGTGACAATTTGACTTCTTCTTTACCAATCTGGATGCCTTGTATGTCTTTGTTTTGTCTGATTGCTGTGGCTAGTACCTCCAGTACTATGTTGAATAACAGTGGAGAGAGTGGCATCCCTGTCTTGTTCCCCATCTTAGATGAAAAGCTTTCAGCTTCTCGCCATTAAGTATGATGTTAGCTGTGGGTTTGTCATATATGGCCTTTGTGATGTTGAGGTACTTGTCCTCTATACCCATTTTGTTGAGAGTTTTAATCATGAATGGATGCTGAATTTTGTCAAATGCTTTTTCAGCATCTATGGAGATGATCATGTGGTTTTTGTTCTTCTTTTTGTTGATGTGGTGGATGATGTTGATGGATTTTCGAATGTTGTACCATCCTTGCATCCCTGGGATGAATCCCACTTGATCATGGTGTATGATCCTCTTGATGTATTTTTGAATTTGGTTTGCTAATATTTTGTTGAGTATTTTTGCATCCATGTTCATCAGGGATATTGGTCTATAGTTTTCTTTTTTGGTGAGGTCTTTGCCTGGTTTTGGCATTAGAGTGATGCTGGCTTCATAGAATGAGTTTGGAAGTATTCCCTCCTCTTCTATTTTTTGGAAAACTTTAAGGAGAATGGGTGTTATTTCTTCTCTATATGTCTGGTAGAACTCAAAGGTGAATCCATCTGGTCCGGGGGTTTTGTTCTTGGGTAGTTTTTTGATTACCGATTCAATTTCCTTGCTGGTGATTGGTCTGTTTAGTTTTTCTGTTTCTTGTTTGGTCAGTCTTGGAAGGTTGTATTTTTCTAAGAAGTTGTCCATTTCTTCTAGTTTTTCCAGCTTGTTAGCATATAGATTCTCATAATATTCTCTTATAATTCTTTGTATTTCTGTGGGATCCATCGTGATTTTTCCTTTCTCATTTCTGATTGTGTTTATGTGTGTAGATTCTCTTTTTCTCTTAATGAGTCTGGCTAGGGGTTTATCTATTTTGTTTATTTTTTCAAAGAACCAGCTCTTGGTTTCATTGATTTTTTCTATTTTGTTCTTCTCAATTTTATTTATTTCTTCTCTCATCTTTATTATGTCCCTTCTTCTGGTGACTTTGGGCCTCATTTGTTCTTCTTTTTCCAATTTCAGTAATTGTGTCTTTAGACTATTCATTTGGGAATGTTCTTCTTTCTTTAGATAAGCCTGGATTGCAATATACTTTCCTCTTAGTACTGCCTTTGCTGCGTCCCACAGAAGCTGTGGCTTTGTGTTGTTGTTGTCATTTGTCCACATATACTCTTTGATTTCTGTTTTAATTTGGTCATTGACCCATGATTAATTAGGAGAGTGTTGTTAAGTCTCCATGTATTTGTGAGCCTTTTTGTTTTCTTTCTAAAGTTTAATTCTAGTTTAATACCTTTGTGATCCGAGAAGTTGGTTGGTAGAATTTCAATATTTTCGATTTTACTGAGGTTCTTTTTGTGGCCTAGTATGTGGTCTATTGTGGAAAATGTTCCATGTGCACTTGAGAAGAATGTGTATCCCGTTGCTTTTGGGTGTAGAGTTCTGTAGATGTCTGTTAGGTCCATCTGTTCTAGTGTGTTGTTCAGTGCCTCTGTGTCTTTACTTTTTTTCTGTGTAGTTGATCTGTCCCTTGGAGTGAGTGGTGTGTTGAAGTCACCCAAGATGAATGCATTGCTGTCTATTTCCTTCTTTAATTCTGTTAGTATTTGTTTCACAAATGCCGGCGCCCCTGTGTTGGGTGCATATATATTTAAAATGGTTATATCTTCTTGTTGGATTGACCCCTTTATCATTATGTAATGTCCGTCTTTATCTTTTGCTACTTTCTTCATTTTGAAGTCTATTTTGTCTGATTCACGTGCTGCACCACCTGCTTTTTTCTCCTTGTTATTTGCATGAAATATCTTTTTCCATCCCTTCACTTTTAATCTGGGGATATCTTTGCGTTTGAGGTGAGTTTCTTATAGGTAGCATATAGATGGGTCTTACTTTTTTATCCATTCTGTTACTCTGTGTCTTTTGATTGGTTCATTCAGTCCATTTACGTTTAGGGTGATTATCGAACGATATGTACTTATTGCCATTGCTGGCTTTAGATTCGTGGTTACCAAAGGTTCAAGGGTTGCTTCTTTACTATCTAACAATCTAACTTAACTTTCTTGTTAAGTTATTGTAAACACAGTCTGATGTTTCTTTATTTCTCTCCCTTTATGTTCTTCCTCTTCCATTCTTTATATACTAGGTGTTTTTTCTTTGCCTTTAGTTAGAGTTTGGATGGTCTGCTTTCTTTGCTATGATTTTATTTTCTCTGTTGACAGCTTTTTAGCCTTAGGAGTGCTTCCCTCTAGAGCAGTTCCCTTAAGATGTCCTGTAGAGGTGGTTTATGGGAGGTAAATTCTCTCAGCTTTTGCTTGTCTGAAAATCGTTTAATCCCTCCATCATATATAAATGATAGTCGTGCTGGATACAGTATTCTTGATTCTAGGCCCTTCTGTTTCATTGCATTAAATATATCATGCCATTCTCTTCTAGCCTGTAAGGTTTCTGTTGAGAAGTCTGATGTTAGTCTGATGGGTTTTCCTTTGAAGGTGATCTTTTTTCTTTCTCTAGCTGCCTTTAATACTCTGTCCTTATCTTTGATCTTTGCTATTTTAATTATTATGTGTCTTGGTGTTGTCTTCCTGGGGTCCCTTGTGTTAGGAGATCTGTGGGCTTCCATGGACTGTGAGACTATTTCCTTCCCCAGCATGGGGAAGTTTTCAGCAATTATTTCTTCAAAGACACTTTCTATCCCTTTTTCTCTCTCTTCTTCCTCTGGTACTCCTATAAGGCGAATATTGTTCCTTTTGGATTGGTCACATAGTTCTGTTAATATTCTTTCATTCCTAGAGATCCTTTTACCTCTCTCTGCCTCAGCTGCTCTGTGTTCCTGTTCTCTGATTTCTATTGCATTAACAGTGTCTTGCATCTCATCCAGTGTGCTGCTGAGCCCGTCGATAGCTTGTCTCCTTTCTGCATTATCTTTCCTGACTTCCCTCACTTCCTCCCTTAGCTCTTGCATATTTCTCTGTAGATCCATCAGCATGGTTATGACTTTTATTCTGAATTCTTTTTCAGGAAAATGCTGCATTTCCATCTCTTCAGATTCCTTCTCAGAGGGGCTCTGAATCTTGGTGAGCTTTGTCTGTATCATTTTCTTCTGTCTCGTCATGCTGGCAGGAGTGGTCGCTGGTAGGTGCCACTTATGTCAGCTGGGCTCTGGTGTGTATTCTCTACGCGTGCTGTAGGTGTCGCTGTTCCTCCACTAATTCACAGCTGCAGCTGCGCCGTTTTTGTAGATAGGAATGAATGGTACGGTATTGTTTTCTGTATAAAGTTCCAGCGTGGTTGCTCCCTTCTTTCTGTCACTAACGAAGGGGACCGAAGTTCCCCAGGACTTCCAGCCTGCAGGGCTGAGCCCACCCGGGCGCTGGTGTTCCCTCGCTGGGCCCCCCGCCTCTCCGAGACCGCTACAAATGGCGCGCGCTTTTCTTTTGTCCCTGGGCACTGGCTGCACGGTCCCGGCACCTTCCCGGCTCAAAACCTGCACCTTCTGCCTCTCCAATGTCTGATGCACCGCGCGATGTGTGTCAGCGCTCCCGGTGCTCTGGCGCAGAGCACTGGGGCTGGTTATTTCGCGGACCTGCCCTTCCACTCCCTCCCGGCTCCAACTCCTCTCCTCCCGCCGGCGTGCTGGGCTGGGTGAGTGTTTGGGTGCCGCCGGGTCGCGGCTCTGTATCTTACCCGCCTCGCGGGGTGCTGAGTCCTCCCAGGTGTGGCTGCACGCTGTGCACTCTCCTGTGGGCTCCGATTTCTCTTTTAGGAATAGTTGTATTTGCTGTGTTTTCATAGATTTATATAGTTTTGGGAGGAGATTTCTGCCGCCCTGCTCACACCACCATCTTCCTGGAAGTTCAGGGTTGTCTTATTTTTTTTGGCTTATATTTTTTTAGCTCAGGTGAGCTTGCATTTCTCTAGCAAATACTTGTTTAAACTGGTGGGTTTAGCTGTCAGAAGATAGGGGCATTGAAATCATGGGCCGGTAAGGGGAGAATAAGTCAGGACCAGTGGAATCAACTAGGGAAAAGTGCTCTGGTTCTAAAGGTAGTCCTCAAAAAGTACTCTGGTTTGTTGTGTGGTGTCTAAGAGTGTGAGTGTTCCAAGTCTGGCCTTGAGTCAGGTTGACACCCACTTTCAAAGGGGTCTGATCTCATGAATAGGATACAATGGAAGTTCAAGGCAGCAAGGAAATACTCAAAGTCAGGCGAGGTTGGGTGTTTTCTAAAGCTTAGGTGGATATTTCAGTGTTGCAGTCAAGATTTTTAGCTTTAAACTGGACATCTGATGTCACATCTTACTCTGCCATTTACTGATGCGAGAACCTGGGCAAGTTGCCCTCTATCTCAGTTTCTAAATAGTACCCACTTCATAAAGGTGCATAAAGGTACAGGTGGATTAAAAAAATGCCTTAAGGTAATTTATGCAAAGCACTTAATATGCCAGCATTTAGTAAGCAGTAATAGGTAGGTGTTATTGTTCAGAGGATCCATAAGTAGCCATTAGAGGTAGAGAAGTGGGCTATTGTGGTAATGATAGTATATGCATTAAAAAACTTTTTTTGCATTAGCAGAATTTATTTTTGAATCATTTTGTATATATAATCCATTTTATCTGCAGTGATTTAGGTTAATTGAGTATTCTGATTAATGAAGTTATATCATTTATACAACATAGAGATTAAAGCTGTTTAGTGGCTTTCATTACTTTTAGGAAAAAGACCCAAATACTTAGCTCTGTGGGATCTGACTCCTGCCTGCCTCTTCATTATCTTACTACTCTTCCCCCTCAGTCTCTGCCTTATGGACATGCTGGCTTCTCTCAGGTCCTCCAGCACCTTGTCCCACCTATTTCAGGACCTTTGCATAGGCAGTTTCCTCTGCCTGTCCACATCTCTCCCACTCCCACCCCACCTCAACAGCCAAGCGCACACCTAGTTAATGCCCACTCATCTTTCAGACTCTGGCTCAAAAGACACTTCTTTGGAGAAGCTTACCCTGCCTCTGCCCCACTCCCTGGTGGGACAAACCTCCCTTGTATGGGATCTCATTCTGCACTTTAAAATTTTCCTCAGAATACTTGTCATAGTTTTAAAGTATATATTTGGATGATTATTCACTGCCCAACTAGACTGTAAGCATCTGGAAAGCTGGAACTGTGTCTGCATGATCCACCCCTCTGTAGCCCTGCCACAGTACCTTTAGACTCAGATATTCTTTCAAATAAAGAAGTAGTCTGAAGAAAGGGGTCTTATTTGAAGGTGAAAAGGGACATAGGTAAAACAACCGGTGACTAACTCTTGAGTATGAGGGTGTAGTGGGTACTATGGTGTAGTGCCCAGGTTCTCTGTTTAAGGCTAGGCATTCATCCCTCTAGATGTTGGGAACTTTGATGGTGGGTCCCCTCAGCCTAGTGCAGCTACAGGAATTGCCTTCAGCAAAGAGAGCTACATCACCTAATGTCATGCCCCATCCTAAGAGCAGCCACATCCAGTGACAGGTTAATCTGTCCCTCCCCTTGCCTCAGTGTGGAACAATTCTGAAGGGCCATTCCAGGTCGAGTTTGCCATAGGACTGGCTGAGGCCACTACTCAAACTGCACCAACTGCTCAACTCCTACCCACCCTAATCTCCCTCTCTCAGTCCTCACAGGTACTGTACCTGAGAGCCACGCCCTCCCACCCCAAACACCTGCACACAAGTTTCAGAGTCTATTTCCTAGGGAACCTGACCCACAACTGTGTGTGAGGGAGAGGGAGGTGTCCAAGCTCCTTGATTTCTGTCTTGATGTCACAGGCTAAGATGCTGTTTTTCCCAGAATTGTGCTTTGGAGGCAATGAAGAATGAAGACAGTAGAAGAGATTGGAGCAACTAGCAAAGCTCTTTTAATGAAGAATGAAAAGGAAAGGCTTCCTGCTACTCAGGTGGGGCTCCAAGAGAGGATGCCATCAGGGCTGTGGTGTCTGGGGGTTTATATTGCCTCCTGATAGGAGGAAGTTCCCCGCCCCAATAGAGAACTGAACTGATGACATCACAACCCTCTGTTGATTGGCTGAAAGTAAACCTTCATTTGCATAATGCATAACCAATCAGAGCTGAGGTCTAACTGTTCTTCTGAACGGCTGAGTTGGGTTGGAGCTTTTTGAAACTTACAAGGGCCCTGAAGCTTCTTGAAACCTGCAGGGGCCCTGAACTCTCCTGCCTCCCTCCATTACCTGCCTCACTGAGACAGCTCATAAAGCCATCCAAAGAGATGAAAGCAGGAGAAAGATAGTACATAGAAGTTGAAGTAGATGTGCTGGAAAAGAGGTTTTGAAGGTGCCAAATCTGAGCTTCCTGTGGGATGGCCAAGAGCCTGAAGGCCAGAAGAAAGATCTGGGCTAGAGGTATGGACCTGGGAGTCATTGGCACACCAAATAATGACATAAAAGAGCTCACACATGAGTGTGGAGAGTGAATAAAACTGAAGACTAGTGTGATCTGGGAACCAGCAGAGGGAGGAGAAGGAAGACAAACTCATAGCAGATAGAGTGATCAGAGAGATAGAAAGGAGTGTGAGCAATACGGAAACCAGAGGGAGCTGCAGAGGGGTTTACTGAAAGGGTATCTCGCCGCGACCCTCCTTACCCCAGCACGACTCAGGAGACACGGGCCCACGCAAGAGATTTTAATAGCTGAAAGAGAATGGCTGCCTCTGAGCAGAGAGTAGCAGCTCGTGGGTGAGGAAGTGCATTTTTAAGGAGTAGGGTGTGTTCTGCTATGGGGATGTTGGTGATTGGGTCTTAAGGGGTGGGGTGAAATGTTTAGAGATAAGGTGAGGCAAGTCCAGGCAGGATTTTTCCTGGCCCATGTGCTTGGGACCATGGGGTAAATGGAAGATAAAGTACTATATTCTTACATTTAACAGCGGTCACAGGCAGGTGTGTCATGCTGGAGAGAATGCAGCACAGAAAAGTGTTCGTGGGTGTTAGTGACACTGCCACTGAAGACTTTGCTGGGGGGTGTGTGGGGAGGGCGGCGGATAGAAGCCAGATTCCAGTGAAGTAAATGGGGTGAGAGGGGCGAAGAAGAGATGGAGTAACCTTTTTCAGTTTTCATGAGACAAGAAAAGCGACTAGGAGAGGTAGTAAGCACCGAGGAGCTAAGATAATAGGATTATTTGCGTACAAATGATGGGGAAGGCAGGGTGAAGGAGCCGGTGCAGTTAGAAAAGTATAAAATGAAGGGCACAGGAGTGACGAGGTAGAAGTTATTGAGGTGAAAGCTGGTGGAGTGCACAACGTATAAGCTGGAGGGGCAGCTCCAAATTACTACTGACACTGAGGAAAATGAGTAGACATGGAAGCAACAATAGCTACAACTTACTTATGCTCTTTAAGCATCAGATAGTTTTAGTACTTCCCCTAACCCTCACAACAAATCTTCAAGTAGAATACCATCTCAACCGTCCAGGGCAGGTGGAGGGAAGGGGGCAGGGCCTCGGCTCTGACAGGCTCTCGCTCCCTGGAGCCCCGCCCAGTCCCCAGGTAGGCGGGTGGGCGCAAGCTTCCGGGCGGGCGAGCCCTAGAGGGTCGTGCTGTTTAGGATTGGGCAATTCCAGAAGCCACCCCTAATTATCTTGAGACAGGTTCTGAAGGAGCAGGAAGAGGTAAGACTGCATTTCCCGAAGGAGGTACAGGAACCGGAAAGATGGAGAGCAAAACACAGGCTGGGTGACGTCCGGGGCGTGCAGGACCGAAGGAACCCGCTCAGTGCGCAGGCGTCGGGGCCTGCTCCCCGCCCCTCCCCGCCAGCGTTAGAATCCCAGTTCTCGCGGCTCGGCGGTTTGATTCCCAGAGTTTGTGTTTAAAAATATCGGTTGCAATTTACCGGTCAACTAGCCGGCATCCGTTAGTTAAAAATACAGTTATGTACAGATGATGGACTATTTTGCAGCCCCACCCACGGAAGCCAGAAATTTGAATTTGTTTTTTTGTTGTCGAAGTACCGATAGTCTCTACTTGAACTGTTATTTACGGCTGGTGGCCAAGTCAAAGCTGTGCGAGTGGGACAAGGGACGTTTCTTTCCATGGCTCGCAGTAGATTTAGGAACAAGCTGCAGTTACAATGAGAGAAGGGCTGTGATGACTGAGTTTTCTCTGCGGAAGTGGGTCTGTGGTAGGGAGCCGTGGTCACCTGGAAGAGAGCTCTCTGGAAGAGACCTTAAGGGCCTCAGAGGTGAGGAGACCTCATCAGAGCGGCAGGAGGTTGGAGGTGTTGTCGGGACCTGCTGGAGGAGAGGCATTTCTCGAGAAACTTCTGAAAGTGCCCACAAGAAAAACCATCCCCGAGAATATGGCAGTGTGCAAGCCAGCATCGCTCTCCGCATTTCCCAGTTGGGCGTCAGTCAGCATTCGACTGTGACTTCTGAACTGCAAAGCTTTTTGGGTGGACCTG
Source organism: Smutsia gigantea (assembly GCA_032199065.1). NCBI lineage: Eukaryota > Metazoa > Chordata > Mammalia > Pholidota > Manidae > Smutsia > Smutsia gigantea. The sequence goes on from JAVSCE010015179.1 coordinate 72,283, forward strand.
CTGAGGTGCCCTTTGCTGAGCTTGAGGTTGGAGGTAGGCCTCTCACACCCACTGCCTTCGGTTGGAGGATCGGTAGAGCTCGCCAAGAAATCTTCCATCCACCCTCTTCCCAACTCTTTTCTTGGCCTTTTGTATCTTCTTTATGGGCAGGATGGTGCATTCAAGAAGATTTTAGCCTCAAGTCACTTTCAAACCCAAGAGTGATCTTTGAGTAATTAAAATTCCAGTCCAGTGTCATAATGATGTAACAACTTACTGTTACTCATTTTAAAGCTATTTTAACCATTTCTGGCCTCGTCAAAAAAAATATCAAGTCACGTAGAAGAATTTATTAAAGAAATCACAGTCCCACTCTTCTCCCCTTCCCTGGTTCCACTGCCCAGAGGGAAGTATTATACACTCTTGTTTGCTTTTGTGTTTAAGTAGTAAATTTTAGTTGTTGAGAAATTTACTTCAACCCTGGCTTCTCAATTGGTGCTCAAATTCTGTCACCTGGTAATGTTAAAGTTTTGGAGAGATGAGGCGTGACTCTTTACAGATAAGCTGTGGCACATTACCCACCCCCTGGGCCTGCCCCACTGATCTTGAGACAGCAGGTGAATTGAGGGCCTGTATGAAGCACCAGAAGGGCAGGCTTGCTCTGGGTGTGTGTATGTGTGTGTGTATGTAGATGTATGTATGTATATATATACACACACACACACACACACACACACACACACACACACACACACACGTGGCCAATCATTTAAAAGCTTTTTAAAAATAGGAATTACAGTTTGTCAGAAATCATGCTCACTTCTCTCTAGTAACTTTTTAGACCCAAATCCTTTTCTTGCAAGCCTGGCTGTGGTAGTGTTTGCATGGATTGGGTGTAGTTTTGATTGCATCTGATGTGTTTGTTAAGCCTGGTAAGCCTGTCTCTTGGGAGCAATACTGTCGCTGTGCCTTTAGTGTATGAAGAAATGCCTCGGTGCAGCTGTTGCTGCCAGTCTCCTGTCCTAGGGCCAATGGCAGCTGACCCTCCTTCCCACCTTAGCCACGCCCTCCAGGGCAGCTCTTCCGCAGTCCAGTGAGCACAGGGATAGAGGCCATGCTATTTGGCATCCTTCCTGTGTCCATGGAGGACTTGCTAGTGTATTCTGTTCAGCACTTTATAGGTTATTACCACTTGCTTCTCTCTCTCCTGGACTACTTAAATACCTCCTCCCTGGTCTATTCCTCTTGTAGAAGGGACTTCACATAGAGGCCAAAGTGTGCTGCTGGCTGTCAGTTCATGGCCTCTGAGTTGAGCATTGCCTGCTCTGCCAGATCCTTCCAATGTTTTTCCTTTGCCAGCTGGCACAATACTGAACTTTGTCAGTAGATGGCACTGGAGAGACACTGCCAGAGGAAGGAAAAAGGAGTTTTTCTTCTTAGGTGGCATGTGTCCTTCTCTGTAGGCTCCTGTGTTCCCTTCCTCTGAAATCATCTTCCCTCACTTTTTCACCTGGCAAATCCCTGCTCACTGTCAGGCCTCAGTTTAGTCATCTGGTCCTCTGGGAAGCTTTCTCCACTTACCCTGCCTAAGTCCAATCCCTTTTATTTGCTTTCAGAACATGCTGTAAGGCTCCTTCAGGGCATTTTGCATACCTGTAATTTTACATATGTTTGTACAATTTTGGGGGATTAATGTCTATCTCCTCTACTACAGATTGTAAGTAAGATCCTTGAGGACAAGGGACTGTGGTTTTTTTGGCTCCCGTATAGTGCGTGTATCTAGCACGTTAACAAAACAGGCATTCCAATGTGTTGGGGTTATCTTGGTCCAACACTTTCCCTTTTCATACTACAATTTGCCACAAGATGGCAGGCTAAGACATTCTGGTACTTGATTTCGCTGAGAAAGAAGTGGGGCTTCAGGTTAAAAAGACTTTCTGAGCCAGAAGAGGATCCCTTTGAAGTGAGATTGAGGCACATATTCCAAACGGTTTCTCTGAGAATGACCTCTGTGGCTTCACTTATTCGCTGACTCTGAGGAACAGTCTGGAATACTAACAAGCAAGACAAAGGAGAGATTCTCATCTACTTGGCTGAGGGGCGGTTGTGCTTTTTAGACAACAGTTCTAGAGAGAGCATGAGCACCCTGAGCTGTAATTCATGTGCAAATAGGGATGCGGAGGGAGGGGAGTATTTTCGGCTCCTCTCCTCACACTTTGTTCTTCATTAACTGTGAGCTCTAGAGGAAAGGTCTAGAGCAAGGAGTCAGAAAACTATGGCCTTAGGGCCAAATATGGCTCTGTGCCAGTTTTTGTAAATGAATTTAACTGGAACCTGTGGTGAATTTTTAGTAATATATGTAATTATTGAATCACTCTGTTGTACATCTGAAACCAATATAATATTGTATATGATTATATTCCAATAAAAAATATTAACTGGAATCCAGCCATACCCATATGAATAGTCGTGATAGAGACCATGGGGCTTGCAAAGTCAAAAATATTTACTATCTGGCCCTTTAAGACAAAATTGGGGGACATTTGGTCTAGAGGAATATCAACTTTTTAGCTTTACTATCTGGTTAGTATTTAGCTGACCTTTCATAAAAAGTTGTGATTTGACCTTTTGGAGAAAGGCTTGTTTTTTTTTTTTCCAAGAAGTAAATATTCTGGATAGAAATGATACAGATTACTTGAAGTTTCCTAGAGGTTATACCCATATAAGTCAGAATTATATTTATTAATTCATTTCAGGAATTATCCACTTAAGTGTGCTATATCTTTTCTTTCTTAGTGGAAAATATGGGATACATGATGTAAATTGCTTATTGTTTTTTAGCATGCTTTCCCATAGCAGGCCTAGTAAGTCACTGTCATACTAATTACTTCATTTGTCAAGATGCCAACCGAAGGCCCCGTAGGTATTTGCCCCTCATTGAAGAAATATTCTCGGCATGGGTGGTGTGGCTTATGCTGGGAAGGAAAAAATTGTCTCTACCCTTCAAGGTTCTTTTGGCCGGTCTAAGAATTAAATTGACATGAGACAGATTAACAGGAGAAAATAAAAATTAATGACACATATATGGGAAATCCAATAAACATGAGAGATTCCAAAGACAGGCAAAATGAGGTACATATGTCACTCTGGACTAGGAAGAAGGGGCAGGTTTGGGGCTTCAAAGGGAAGGAAGGCAATTCCCCAAAAGAATGAAAAGAGTAAGTCTCGCTAAACAATGTCGGCTGGACCATTGAGAAACAATGGGAATTAGAGAGGACTTTGAACAAATAGGTCTTGTTAGGTTCCTTCCTGCCTACTACACCGACTTCATATTACACTATAGTTCTCTACGGTGGTTACTTCTTTCCTGAAATAGGTCCCCTATCTAAATTTTCAGGCTGTTAGGGGGGGAAGCAAAAAAAAATGTATTCAGTCTTCTGTTTTATTATTTAAAAAATAACCAGCCTAAAATAATCCACATGCCAAAGAGACACATTTTGGTGTGGCAAATTTTGCTCCCCTGCACAATGAGATTTTAAGTGCTCACACATTGTTGAGTCTGAATATCATGTGAGATCATTTTCAAGTTTTAAACGGTAAAATACATTTTCTACAGATCACTTCCTGGCAAAACATTTTGAGTAAAGATTGTGGGTATTCCTGACAGTTTCTTAATGTTCTTATGCTTAGAAAAACAGGCAAATCAGAACCAAGGTAACTACTTTTAAGCAAACACAGATAAGAGATTAGCTGGCCCTCCATAGATCCTTTAGGTGGATGATTGCTGTGGCCCAGTGGGAGGGTATGTTTTTGGCAAGGTCTACAGAAAGGAGCTGCCAGAAGGGAAAATTCTTAGCGTATGAGTTTTGGTGGAGAGCAATGCGGGTAGGCTCTCCACCCACCTCTCAACTGTACCTTCTTTGCAGAAAGTTTTTCAGGCATGTAGTAGAAGCTTTTCTTTATATCACAAGGTAGTTATGGAATAGGATTTTCCCATCTACCCAAGAAAGGAATGGGACATGGGAGGCTCCAGTATATGTCAGAATCATGTACTTAGATCTTCCTAAAATCCTCTCCACATTTTTGGGGTTAAATCTGTTTTTAAAATATTATGTTATTTTCAAACATTCTTTTTCTTATTTTCTATCTCTAGCTGTATTTACTTGTATGATTTATATTTAAGGAATTTCAGTGTCTAACTTCCGATTTTTGTTATTCTAGAGTTCTTACATGTTGATTCATACTTCAGTATGCTGATTTCTTCAAACACTTTCAAAATGAAGATATGCATGTTCTATATTATATATATATATATATTTATCTGTGCCCTTGTGTGTGTGAGAATACCTTTATGTTGTTTTCCTATATAAAAAAGTGGGCATAATATTTTTGACTCACATTGGCTTTCTTGAAAAAAATCACTATAGTGTTGAAAGATACTTTTAAAGAAAGTGGAGTCTTGACTCAGACAAATATAAAGTGAACATGTGTCAAAGATTTTATTTAACTCATTAATTAATGAGAGAACCATAAGATGTTACAATTGGTTCCAAGGGAAAGTCAAAGAACCACATTTTATATAGGCAAGTAAGGAATCCTGGAATGAATTTACAAATAGATTCAAAACAAACCTACCCACAAGGCCATACTCAGCCATATTCCACTAAACACAATTGACTTGCATTTTTATGGACAAATATAATTCATGTTATTCCCCCTTTTCTACAACTTTAGAGTTGTGAAATAACTCAGTTACAATGAAAGGTTGATAACCTGGAAGGGTGTGCTACGTGGGACATTCAGTAATCACTGTGGTCCATTTCAATGTCTTTACCAATTTTCCCTACACTAGTAATACTTTGTAGTGTTTAGTATGCCTTGTATAGTTCTAAATACATGTGTACCTTAACTAAATAAACTCACAAAATTAACTTTATTCTACAGATGAGAAAAATGAGGCATTAAGGTTTTAATTTGCTCATGGTAAAATGGAAAAGCCAGAAGTGAAAAAAATATCTCTACTACCATAGCATGTGAAATCACACATGGGTGTATATATATGCATAAAAATACTAGAACACAGAAAACTGACCTTTACCACTGCCTTATGAGGTGTCCATGCTTTGTGTTAAAATAAAAAAGAAAGGTGTCGAGTAATATGCATAGAATTATTTTATTTAATTTAAATATAAACTACTGTGGAGCAACAGGAACTCATATTCAGTCATATCTCCTGATTAGAATTCCAGCTCTTCCACTCAAGAGCTGGATAGGGCAAACTATAGAATCTCTTTGTCCTTCAGTTTCTGCATTTATAAGTAATAATATAGTATCTATTTGCAGCTGTTGAGAGGATGACAGGAGGCTGGGAGAGTGCAGGGCTCAAGGTGAGTGCTCTGTTAAGTGTCAGTGTGTCTTTGTGTGTGATTGTGGGTGTGCCCTGCTTCCCATTGTCCAGCCTTGAGACATCACCTTTCCCTTTGAAGCCCAGATACTGAGTCTGTGCACTCACTCTGCTGAACATTGGAACTGCAGTCTTTTACCAGATTCAGCTCCCCGTGTCATTTCTGGGGCTTCAAAGGAATCATTACAAGTTCCACAAATCCATGGTGGTTTACTTATCACCTTTGCCTGCTCCTCTGGATGGTCGGGCTTCTGGCTGGTGCTCGATGCTCCACCAGGGATGGCTGTGTGCCCTGCTGCTGGCCACCCCCTGTGGTTCCTGCACCATTGTCTCCTGAGAAATGAGGCCTCCCAACTATGAACACATTCACTTTCTTAATTCCTCAAATCCAAGTTAAAGAAAGGCTTATCGTTTACTAAAAATGTTCTGAAGACTTAGAGACAGCAAAACCACAAAGTGTTTCCCTGTTATTCCTCAGCCTATTGCAATTTGGCTTCTGTTACCTTTGCCTCAGATTTCAAGAACATCCCAAAGTTAAGACAAAAGTATAATGTACTGCTATGTCCCATCATCCAGCCTCAACAATGATTAATATTTTGTCCATCACATTCCAGTTATCCTCAACAATGATTAATATTTTGTCCATCACATTCCAGTTATGACTTTTCTGGAGGATTATGAAAAGTTAATCCTAGACATCATGTCATTTTACTCATAAATGCTTCAGTACACATTTCTAATTGATAAAGACTTTGAAATATATATTTTTTACACCCCACCATGGCATTACCACACCTAACAAAATGTCCCTGTATCACCTAATACACAGTCCTTACTCAAATTTCCCTGCATGTCTTAAAAATGTCTGTTTACCGTCACTGGTCGAATGAGGACCAGACAAGGTCACGTGGGTAGGAGATACCTTCTCCTCTTTACCCTTCTCCTCCTGTTCCAGCTTCTCCTTCCTTTCTCCTTCCTCACCTCCTCTTTTGAAATACAACTTTTACCATTTATTTCTAAGTCTGCATACAGAAAAGAGCGAGGGGCACATCCAAATGCCAGATGTCTGAAATCATGACTTTTACGGGTTACCTTTCATTCATGGGGATAACCCAAGGTTCCCCGCCACCTCCATTCTTTCCAGAGATTGTTCTGGGATCCACAGAGGAGGGAAGTCTCTTTGGTCATAAGAATATTTAAAGTATGCATTCAAAAAGTGACAAGCAGACTGTGTGAAAATGGGGGAATAATGACAGACAAGTGGAGCAGACATTTGAACAGAGATGCAAGTACACCTTTGGAAAGTAAGTGAAGTCATAGTAAAGAAGTTCAGGATGCACCCGAAAGGAACTTCAGGTATATAATTGAAAAGAACTCACAGTATTCCCATGGTTCATAATTAGAATGAGATGTGTAAAACTCTTTTGGCTATGGCCATGCTGATCTTTCTCATCATTCTTCCCTCTGCATAAGGTCCAGTCTGTACAGCTCTGACCATATATTTTTTAGGCTATAATTATACTGTAAGAGACATTTGAGGGGGGTTATGGAAGTTTAGATGATCTCCCCACGTTGATTCTGACCACCCACCTCCTCCCTTCTCTACACTGTAGCAGAGTGATTTTTTTTTTAAGGTAAGTAATCAACGCTCATTAGTGGTTTCCTGGTGCACTCAGAATAAAATCAAGTTTTTTAGCTTGGTTTGCAGGCTTGGATGATTTCACCCACTGCCTGTCTCCAGTTTTATTTTGGACCATTTTTTTTTCTTTCATTTGCTTCAGGTGCAACGTTGTTCTCTGTTTCTAGAAAATGCCACACACCGTCCTGCTATTGGCCTTTGCCCAGGCTCTGTTTTCTGATTGGGAATATGCTCCCCAGCCCCACCTCCCAAACTGGGTGACATTTTTGTTAGAGAGCCATATGCTTTTTTTTTTTACAGAGCACTTTACCCAACTTTGTGGTCATTCATTCATTCATGTGATTTTTTTTCCCACTCAGGCTGTGCATCATACAGCACATGTGAATGGTAGCCCTTCCCTGCTAAGCCACAAAGTTCCAGACACTCAGGATAATATCTATATTTGTGTACACTTTATACCCAGCACACAGGAGAACTCAGTGTATATTCGTTAATTGGAAAAAAATGGATGGCTCTCATTCAGGCTCATTTTTGCAGCTTAAAAACTTAAAGTTCCTAAAGTGTCTCTGACTTTCTTGTTATTTGCTGGTAGTTATATTCTGTGAAGTTGCTTTAAACACTAAATTGGTATATACTAAATTAGCTCCTACAGAGAACACAGGGATAGGTTCCTGTGAGCCTCTGGATAAAATATTTTTATCTACTGATTGTTGTATAACCTTGTTTTATGTGTGTTTCTATTTAAAGACACTTTATTACATATCATTATTGGTTTATTAATATTGAACTCATAGCCTGTGGTGCTATAACTCATGCCTGAGTGGAGCTTATCTAACACATGTATTTTTTCTGCCAGGCACATGGCAGCCTTCTTGCACTTGGGGACGCTAGACGGCACTTCAGCTCTGCACTTGGGGTCCATGTAAAACCACCAACAAAAAGCGCATAAATGTGAAAAACATGGCACTAAATAAACCATGAAAAGGCCATTTGTTTAAGCTAGGGGTGCTGAAACAAGAAGGCAGAAGGTCACCTTGCTTAATCTCAGCTGAGAACATGAGCTTTGAGCGAATCAAAATTTCCCCTGCTTTTTAAAAAATAATTTATTTTGGTATCATTAATCTACAATTACATGTACAATATTATGGTTATTAAACTACCCCCTTCATCAGGTCCCCCCCACCAACCCCATTACAGTCACTGTCCATCAGTATAGTGAGATGCTATAGAATCACTACTTGTCTTCTCTGAGTTGTACAGCCCACCCTGTGCCCCCCCAACATTACATCAGCTAATCATAATGCCCCTTTTTCACCCTTGTCGCTCCCTTCCCACCCATCTTCCCCAGTCCCTTTCCCTTTGGTAACTATTAGTCCGTTCTTGAGTTCTGTGAGTCTGCTGCTGTTTTGTTCCTTCAGTTTTTTTCTTTGTTCTTATACTCCACATATGAGTGAAATCATTTGATACTTGTCTTTTTCGGCTTGGCTTATTTCACCAAGCATAATACCCTCTAGCTCCATCCATGTTGTTGCAAATGGTAGGATTTGTTTTCTTCTTATGGCTGAATAATATTCCATTGTGTATATGTACCACCTCTTCTTTATCCATTCATCTACTGATGGACACGTAGGTTGCTTCCATTTCTTGGCTATTGTAAATAGTGCTGCATAAACATAGGGGTGCATCTGTCTTTTTCAAATTGGGCTGCTGCATTCTTAGGGTAAATTCCTAGGAGTGGAATTCCTGGGTCAAATGGTATTTCTATTTTGAGTTTTTTGAGGAACCTCCATACTGCTTTCCACAATGGTTGAACTAATTTGCAGTCCCACCAGCAGTGTAGGAGGGTTCCCTTTTCTCCACATCCTCGCAAACATTTATTGTTGTCTGTGTTTTGGATGTTGGCCATCCTCACTGGTGTGAGGTGATATCTCATTGTGGTTTTAATCTGCATTTGTCTGATGATTAGTGATGTGAGCATCTTTTCATGTGCCTGTTGGCCATCTGAATTTCTTCTTTAGAGAAGTGTCTATTCATGTCCTCTGCCCATTTCTTAATTGGATTATTTGCTTTTTGTTTGTTGAGGTGTGTGATTTCTTTATATATTTTGGATGTCAACCCCTTATCGGATACGTCATTTATGAATATATTCTCCAATACTGTAGGGTGTCTTTTTGTTCTACTGATGGTGTCCTTTGCTGTACAGAAGCTTTTCAGCTTGATATAGTCCCACTTGTTCATTTTTGCTTTTGTTTCCCTTGCCCAGGGAGACATGTTCATGAAGAAGTCGCTCATGTTTATGTCCAAGAGATATTTGCCTATGTTTTTTTCTAAGAGTTTTATGGTTCCATGACTTACATTCAGGTCTTTGATCTACCTTGAGTTTACCTTTGTATATGGGGCTAGACAGTAGTCCAGTTTCATTCTCTTACATGTAGCTGTCCAGTTTTTCCAACACCAGCTGCTGAAGAAGCTGTCATCTCCCCATTGTATATCCATGGCTCCTTTATCAAATATTAATTGACTGTATATATTTGGGTTAATGTTTGGATTTTCTATTCTGTTCCACTGGTCTGTGGGTCTGTTTTTGTGCCAATACCAAATTGTCTTGATTACTGTGGCTTTGTAGTAGAGCTTGAAGTCAGGGAGCGTAATTCCCCATTTTATTCCTCTTTCTCAGGATTGCTTTGGCTATTCGGGGTCTTTTGTGGTTCCATATGAATTTTAGAATTATTTGTTCCAGTTCGTTAAAGAAAGCTGTTGGTAGTTTGATAGGGATTGCATTGAATCTGTAGATTGCTTTAGGTAGTATAGCCATTTTGACAATGTTGATTCTTCCTAGCCAAGAGCATGGGATGCATTTCCATTTGTTAGTGTCCTCTTTAATATCTCTTAGGAGTGTCTTGTAGTTTTCAGAGTATAGGTCTTTCACTTCGTTCGTTAGGTTTATTCCTAGGTATTTTATTCTTTTTGATGCAATTGTGAATGGAATTGTTTTTCTGATTTCTCTTTCTGTTAGTTCATCGTCAATGTATAGGAAAGCAACAGATTTCTGTGTGTTAATTTTGTATCCTGCAACTTTGCTGAATTCAGATATTAATGCTAGTAGTTTTGGAATGGAGTCTTTAGGGTTTTTTATGTACAGTATTATGTCATCTGCAAATAGTGACAATTTGACTTCTTCTTTACCAATCTGGATGCCTTGTATGTCTTTGTTTTGTGCGATTGCCGTGGCTAGGACCTCCAGTACTATGTTGAATAACAGTGGAGAGAGTGGGCATCCCTGTCTTGTTCCCGATCTTAGATGAAAAGCTTTCAGCTTCTCCTTCTCACTGTTAAGTATGATGTTAGCTGTGGGTTTGTCATATATGGCCTTTATGATGTTGAGGTACTTGCCGTCTATACCCATTTTGTTGAGAGTTTTAATCAGGAATGGATGCTGAATTTTGTCAAATGGTTTTTCAGCATCTATGGAGATGATCATGTGGTTTTGGTTCTTCTTTTTGTTGATGTGGTGGATGATGTTGATGGATTTCGAATGTTGTACCATCCTTGCATCCCTGGGATGAATCCTAGTTGATCATGGTGTATGACCCTCTTGATGTATTTTTGAATTCGGTTTGCTAATATTTTGTTGAGTATTTTTGCATCCACGTTCATCAGGGATATTGGTCTATAGTTTTCTTTTTGGTGAGGTCTTTGCCTGGTTTTGGTATTAGAGTGATGCTGGCTTCATAGAATGAGTTTGGAAGTATTCCCTCCTCTTCTATTTTTTGGAAAACTTTAAGGAGAATGGGTGTTATTTCTTCTCTATATGTCTGGTAGAATTCAGAGGTGAATCCATGTGGTCCGGGTGTTTTGTTCTTGGGTAGTTTTTTGATTACTGATTCAATTTCCTTGCTGGTGATTGGTCTGTTTAGTTTTTCTGTTTCTTACTTGGTCAGTCTTGGAAGGTTTTATTTTTCCCCCCTGTTTTCTGAATGGCAGTGAATGGCCACAAGATGTCATGAGTATTGATTTTGGGGTGACAAATAAATTTGTCAAATAGACAAATTTGCAAATATAAAATCCAAGAAAAATAAAGATCAACTGTATATACATATATATATATAAAATAACAGAAGGTATGTATGTGTAGGATAAAACTTAGTACCTATAGGGTTCGGTACTATCTGTAGGTTCGAGCATCCTCTGGGAGTCTTTGGACGTATTCCCTGCAGATAAGGGAGGACGACAGTATCTCACTGGATGGGGCACACTTTGATCTTTTTAACAAACATTGACAAATATGATTAAGCAGAATTAGGGTTGCCTGGTTTTCTTATGTATTGCACAGATTTTACATGCTGCATTTACCCGTAAAGGTGTAATGTAAAAGTTCAGTAAACACCGTGGTTCGGTCAGTACCTCAGCGTGAGTCCATTACATTTGCTGCTGCAGGTCGGTTTCTGGGCTTCCTCATGCCCTATCTCGCTCTAGGCATTTAGTAGGGGCTTAATTTGACAAGAAGCCACAGGCTGTCCTCAATTCAAATAATTTCAAAATCTCTTATCAGATGGCTCTTCTGGAAATGTCAACAATTTCTAAGCTGTCAACACTGCAATATAAACAATGCACATGCGTTGTTGATCATGGCAGTAATTTCTAGTCCCAGTAAAACAGACCCTAGGGAAGTTTGTTGTGGTGACGTTCTTTTCACTTGAGATCACTGAAGACTCAACTACAGCTGGTGCCTGTCCACAGCCTGGCATTGTAATTGTCTCATTTCCTGAGACCCAAGCTCTTGTCAATCACACCTGGTATGTTAAAATGTTAGTGATAATGGGTGCAATATCATTTCAACTACATACAACTTCTGACAGCAAAGATGTATAATTTTTGTCTTTTAGAATTTATATTCTCTCCCTGCTGCCATATATTTTCTTTAGTTTTTGAATTGGAAAAAACTTCAACTACTCTAATGGAGGTTATCCTCATGGTATAGTTTTTATGTGCTTTGTTTTATATTCTATAATTATTTAAGAATCAAAACCTAGCAGGTGATGAGAGCTGGTGATTGTGCTGCCCTGATTTTGTCTTCTCTTATATGTTCAGGTATTAAATCCAGAGTATCTGAAAAATGAGTTGCAGATGCAAAAATCGAGAGGGTGATAATGAGAAAACTCCCCGTAAGAAGCCATAGAATATGACCAAAATTGCAATAGGAGACAAAACTGTGGCCTTGCTACTTTCATTATTAAATAAGAAAGTAAGTAAATTTAAGCAGAATTAGAAGGCAGACAAACTCGAAAGAGCTCTTACAAATCTATGAAAAAACAAAAGGAATCCAGGAGGAAAATGGGCGAAAGAAGGGCTGTGAAGACAGCTCATGTGCAAACAATTTTTGAGGCCCCAGAAAGGGAAGACTAGCTAAAAAATTTTCAGATAGTATTATTGGAGAAGGTCATCAAGAGAACATGACTGCAGGTTGACCTGGGCAATCGGAGGCCCCTCCCCTGGCCTTGGAATGTGGGCTCTGCCAACTGTTCTCACCATGGGAGCCATTTTCAAGCACGTGTCCTTGGGAGAGCAATGTGTCCTGGAGCCCCGCTGGGTGGTACATGGGACTGAACCCCGTTCAGGCCTCTGTGTAAACTTAAGATTCAGGCAGGTGGTGAGGAGATCTACTCCTCTTGAGGCTGTCGAAGATGAGCCTTGTAAGTTTGCTTGCTTTTCAAACCCGCTACCTACCAGTCTGCACTGGCCTGCCTCTTTCTTGGGTCTCTCCCTGCCCTCCACGTACTGAGGCCAGTTTGCAAACCAACAAGTATTTTGCTTTGGGATCCCTCACCCACCAGGGCTTTGTGATGTGCACCAGTTTTCCTCTTCTGCCCTGGTAGAAGATAGGAAAGGACAGTTCATGAAACCTTATATACAGGGGCCAATAGATTGAATTAATGTCCCTACTAACTAAATAATAAATAAAATGCAAAATAAATGTAATACTGATCTGGCACTTGGTCCTACCAAGTTGGCAAAAACATAAAAGGATAATTAATACCCAGGTGGGCAAGGGTGTAGGAAAATGACTGTTTTTCTACTGTCTGTGGACCCACAAGCTGATTCAGCTTTTCTGAAGGACAGCTGGGCCCTCTGCATCATGTATCTCTTTTGATCCATCAATTTCACTTCCAGGATTTTTATCCTGAAGAAATTAGGGATTTGTGTAAAGGTGGATAAACAAGGATTTTCTTGTGGCATTTATAAAAGGGGAAAATAGGCTACAATGCAGTCATTAAACATTACTCATTGCCATCCCTATAAAACACTTACTTGACACGATTCTTTGTCCTGAGTAACTGATATTCCACAGGAGGTCAGTATTTAAGAAACAAAAAATTGTGGCTTAAGGAGGTTATATTATTTATCAGAGGCTGCATGATTAGGAATTAGTAAAGCTGAAGTGAAGCCCCAGTCTTTACTAACTTCTATAATAAATGTTCTCTATCACTGAACAAGTATATTTTGATGACATAGGAAATGTTTATACTATGTTGTTGTATGAAAAAAAAAATCAGGCTGTATTCAGTATCTCTAATCCATACAAGACTATTCATACTCTCTGATACTTTTGTTATGTTTTTCTAGAAATGAGTCCATTTATCATTTCAAATTGGTTGGCATAAATCTGTTAATATCCACTTATTTTATGGTAGTGTCTGTAGACACCGTGGTTGGTGACCTGTTTTATTTCTGTTTCTTTTGCCTTTCTCCTTGGTCTTGGCTGGGGTTTGTTAATTTTATTAGGCCTTTTGGAACCAAACGTTTGCCTTGTTGATTGTCTCACATGGCTGTTTTTTATTTAATCAATTTCTGTCTGATCTTTGTTCTGTCCTCTCTTCAGCTTCCTTTGTGTTCTTTTCTCTTTCTGACTTGAGTGCTGACATCGTTGATTTTTAGCCATTCTCATTTTTCTAGTATGCATATTTAAAGCCATAAATGTATGGCATAAATTCTTTTAAATGTGGCTTTAGTTCTTCATATGTAAAAATGGACATGTAGTTCAAAAAAATATTGTCATTCATCTAAAATATTTCTCACTTTCATTATCTTTTTTAACCCATGAGCTGTTTAGAAGGTTATTGGCTAATTTCCAAACCTGTGGCAAATTTTTAGTTATCTTTTTGGTATTATTAGCATAATTCCACTGTGGAGAGTCAGGACATGACCTCTATCTTCTGAAATTTGTTGAAACTTCATTTTTGTTTTAGACTTTGGACATTTGGTAAGCATCCTATGGTATTGAAGAGGATGTATATTTGACACTGGTTGGGCGCACTGGGCCGTGTCTGTCTTTTGTTAATCTTGTTCAAATCTATGTCCTTGCTGATGCTGTATTTGCTTTTTCTATCAGTTACTGGGAAGGATGTGTTAGAGTCTCTGACCATGATAATAGATTTGTCTGTTTCTTATTTTATTTCTGCCAGTTTTTTGCTTTATATATTTTGAGGTAATGTTCTTTGAACCAAAATACAAATTTAGGCATTGTATATTCCCTTTAGATCTGCATTTTATCATCATAAATTGTCCCTATTTATATCTGTCTAATAATGCTCTTTGCCTTAAAGTCTTCTTTGTCTTCCAGTGAAGATACACCAGCTTTCTTATGGTTAGTGTTTGCATGGAACATGTCATTTTTTCTACCCTTTTACTCTCAACTTCACCTATTTATGGTGTATCTTTTCTGTGTGTTCTAGTTGCTTATTTTTAATTTGACAGTCTGACAACTTTTAATTATGTATTTGATCTACAGTATTCACATTCACTGTATCACTCATATGTTTGAATTTAAGCCTTTCATCTTTTTTTTTATTAGAGTATCACTGATATACAGTTTTATGTTGGTTTCATACACAACACAGTGGTTCAACATTTACCCATATTATCAAGTCCTCACCCCCTCCAGTGTGGTCACTGTCCATCAATGTAGTAAAATGTTACAGAACCATTAACTGTATTCTCTGTGCTGTACTACCATCCCCGTGACCAGCCTATATTGTGACTGAATTATAGTGCCCCTTAGTCCCTTCTTCCCACCCACCACAAACTCCTTCCCCTTGGTAACCACTAGTCCCTTTCTGTTGTCTGTGATTCTACTTCTGTTTTGTTCCTTACTTTGTTTTTATGTTCCACAAATAGGTGAAATCATATGGTATTTGTCTTTCTCTGTCTGGCTTGTTTCCCTGAGCATAATATCCTCTAGTTCCATCTATGTTGTTGCAAATGGGAGGATTTTTCTTTTTATGGCTAAATAGTATTCTATTGTGTATATGTGCCACCTCTTCTTTTTCCATTCATCTACTGATGGAAATTTAGGTTACTTCCATATCTTGTAAGCCTTTCATCTGAATCCTGATTTTTCTTATGAGTCTATATGCTTTTTTCCCTGTCCTTTCTTGCCTTCTTTTTAGTCAATCAAATGCTTATTAAAGTATTATATATATTCCTACATTTACTAGTTCTGGATAATGCAAAGATTGGAGAGCAGCCCCCCTCCTGCCTTGTGTGCTACAAGTACCAAGGATGTTGGTGATATATTTTAACTCCATCTGACATCATGACTATGATTTTGTAGCCACTGTGTAGATGCGCTGGCATACCATGCCCTCCTCATTCTTCATTCTATTCTGCATCTTGGTGTTTCTTCCTTTTGAGAAACTCCCTTTTGTATTTCCACTAGTATAGTTGAGCTTATCACAAATTCCCTAAGTTTTGGTGTCAAATGTATTTTGTCTTCAACTTTGAAGGATATTTTTGGTGGATATAGAATTCTCTGTTGGGAGGTATTTTCTTTTAGCACTTTGAAGATATCATCCCATTGCCTTCTTTTAAAATTTCCTGTTGAGAAATAAGCTGATGGTTTGAGTGTTCTTTTAAAGTTAATATATCTCTTTTCCTCTGGTGGATTTGAAGGTTGTTCTCTTTCTCTTTGTTGTTCAGCAGTTTGGCTGTGGTGTGCTTAGGTGTGGTTTTCTTTGTATTTACTCTTAGAGTTTGTAGCACTTCTTCGTGTTTTTGTGTTTTTTTTGGGGGAAATGTTTTGCTGTTATTTCTTCAAATAATGCTTCTGCTTTATTCTCTTATTCTTGGACACTTTCACCATATTCCATGTGTCTTTTATGTTCATTTCTGTACTTTTTCATTTTGATTCTTCATGTTCCAGCCTATATATTTTCTTCTGATGTTCTCTGTCTTTTCAGTTGTATGTAATCTCCTTTTGTCAATTTACAATATTTTATTTTTCAGGTCTAGACTTTCCATTTATTTTCTGCTTCCCAGTTCTCTGCTGAAATTCTCCCTCTTCTCAATTAATTGTTTGGACATAATAATAGTTTATCTGTCTTTGATACTTCAACATTTGTGTCACTTCTGAGTTTGTTTCTTTTGTGTTTTTTTTCTTGCTTTTCAGGTAAATTTTATCCTCTTATATACCTGTTTTTGTTCTGATTAAGTGCCAGGTATTGATTATGAAAAATTTTAGAGATAATCTGAAGCTCTGGGTGATGGTTTCTTGTCTAGGGAAGATTTGTTTTGGCTCCTGTGGGTAGCTCAATCAACCTGATGCCATCAGAGATGGAGACCAGATTAAATCTGAGCTTTAGTTCTTGTGAAGGCTCAACTGTTTCTGGTTCACCCTAAACCCTTTCAGAATCTCACTGAAAGTGTGGGGTTTTTACCAGAGCCCCTTCTCTTTGGATGCCTTGAACTCAAATTTTTATTCTTATTTAATGAAGAAAATTGTGCTCACTTCTCAGCATCTCATTTGTTGTCTCCATTTTCAGGACTGGCAGTTGGCATTGAGGGGAAAAGTGCCCTAAATCCTGGAATTATCTCTCCTGGTTTCCCTTCTCTCAAAAATCTTGGTCCCACAACTTCTCACTGTGTTGGTAGTTTTTAAAGCCAACATGTATTTCAGACATATATTTTTAACATTGTGTCCATCTTTTAGTTGTTATCAATAGGATGATTATTCTAAAATTATGCACCATACATTCCTCAAAGTGGAATTCCATTTTTTCCCTCTGTTCATATGCATAGATAGACAAAAGACTAAAAAATTCAGAATTTTTGTGGGATTGTGGAGACTTTTGTTTTCTTCTTAACTTTCTTGTGATATATATGCTTCTGAAAAGAGCATGGATTGCTCAGATATAATAAAATTAACATATACAAATAGGACATTAAAATTAGTATATGTAATAAGATACTACTAGCAGCATTTATTTGTAACTGTTTAAAAATATTATAACAATAATAAAACATATATATATATAAAACATGACCCATAATCTAATACCCTCCTCTAAACTTACCTTTTTTATTTTACAGACTGTGCCTTTATTTCATATACAGATATTACAATGCACATGTTAAGTGAGTGTTCTTAGCAGTGAATTTTAATGATGTACTTTGGAAAAATATAGCCTCCATGTATTTTTTTCTAATACCATGTTTCTAGTTCTGTTAGAGGGTGGTGGTTTATTTTCCTTGGTTCTCGTCCCCACCACAACAAAGAATTGAAGGGCAGAGACACAGTAGTGAAGCAGAGTAAAAATTTTATCTGAAGTTACACACTTAAAGAGAGAGAAAGTGCGGGCATTCTCAAAAGGAGGCACCATTAAAGGTGGAAAAGTTTTATTAAAAGAGAGAGAAAGTGTGGGTGTCCTCAGAGAGGAGGTGCCCTGAAAGGTTGGGGGTTCCCCCTTTTAAGGATTTTTCAGAAATGTGACAAAGGGCTAGAGGGTGTAGACTTGTCAAGTGGTCTCAAGATGTTTATCTTCGGTGAGAGACATTTTCTTTTCTTCTATTATCAGTCCTCTAGGTAATTCTGCAAAATTAACACAAGAAATGTACTGATCCAGTTCCTCCCCAGGATAGAAGCTTCCGTCTGGGAACATATAAATTGAGACCAGCTGCCCTGCCCCCAAGGTGGGCTGAGTTATTGTCTGTTTGCTAAAGAGTATGTTAGGAACCTTACCTCCTAACTGCCTGGCTTTTAAAATGGAATCTTAGCTTTAAGATGGAATCTTTCCTGTTCTTACTATGCTGTTATCTCTGGGCTTTGTTCATCATAGGCAGAAAAAGTTAACCATGATGTCTGTCTTTGCCCAGGCTGCAAATCATTTGATAAGTGGCTGGAGGAGGAAAAAAACAGCATATAGGTTAAGTTAAAGAATAAGCTGGGCCTTTTAGCAGGCTAAAGTAAATCTTACAATGTCATGATCTAATTGACACAACGAAGACCTGGGCTGTGCTCTGATACATTTCTTTATTTGGGGAATATCTAGATATTTCGAGTTACTCTTGGCCTTTGGAGCTTCAACTGATTAACTCATTAGCTCTGTGAGTCTTTTCTGGCTCTCTAGTTTTAGCTGGTTAACTCTTTGAGTCCCTTCTAGTGGGCTTTACTGGCCTTATTCTCTTTCCACCCCGCTCATATCTATTTTTCTGCCTAACAGTTCTAGTCCATCATCTTACCATTCTTTGCCTAGAATTAAGAAGAATGGCACATTTGTAGATTTCTTGTTCTATCCAATAGGTATGTAGTTAAAATGTCAAAAAAATATTTAAAAATACTAACATCACTAAAAGCTGTATATGGTATCTTTATACATATGTTTTTCTTTCAAATCAGAAAAGGCATAGGAGAATTTTGTTTCAGAATATTATATTTGACTTTGCCTGCCTTTAAAAGCTTTCTTTCAGTGCAGTTAGATTATTTCCCTTCTTCTTTATTTGAAATCCATTTATCAAACTCTAGATGTATTTCCCTTTTCAGGACAATGCCTACATGTCATTAATGCTGACAGTATTGATCTTTAATGATACTAGACCCTGATGAATTGTGATTTTTTGATTACATGTAATCTATTATCATGTAAGCTTTTGAGAAATAAATTTTTAGTCAGATTCACATTCATATCTTCATTACCTGTAAAGGCATCTTAATGAAATTCATGACTATAAGAGGAAGCTAAATTTTAATTGAAGATTGCCCTTAAAAATGGAAGAATCTTAACGTTTTTGGTAGTTAGTAATAAGTTGGTGAAAATAGGAAATAAAAATGAGTTTATTCTCTGAAATAAAAAGTCTCAAACATTAGTGAGCTGGAAGAAGCTCTGAAAATGGTACTAATGATCTTTGGTACATTTAAAACATTAGTCATATTGTGGAAAAAACGTAGAGATTAATCTTGGCCAGATGTCCACTCCCTCAAAAATGCGGTGACTATAATTTATGCAGTGATGAAAGTTTTCAATAAGGAACTCATAGAATGCCAGCTCTGGAAACTTACTTTAAGGTCATCGAAACTTACTGAGCCTTTCATTTTCTAGGTGAGACTCAAGAGGTTTTTTTCAGGCATCAAGTTGCTAGGCAATTTCATGAAAACTCCTAGAAGAGTAGTTGACCTTGAGCAAATGTTCTATAAATGTTCATTTCTTTTCTTTTTCCTAGAACACAGAAACCTAGTTTCCCATTCTTGGGATGAGCACATCATGATGTGTTTGTCGCATTAATCATCTAATCTATGATAAAAAGCAACCCCCAAATCTCAGTGACAAAAACCAACAGAGACTGATTTCTTTGTCTCCCTGCATGTCTTCTGTGGATGGGCAAAGCTATCCCCCTGTTGCTGTAGGCTGCCTGTGTTTGCAGCTGTGGCTGGGGCTCTGTTTCATTTGGCTCTTTTCTGAGTCTTCGTTTTGGAATCCAAGCTAATGCACCAGCCCATCTAGGTTGTGCTTTTCTTCAGGCAGAGATTAAAAAGCAAGAGCAGGCTTCTCAAATAAGCTCCTGCTTGGAGCAAGCACACTGCCATTTTTGCTGACACTCATTGGCCAATCAAGTCCATGGCCAAGTCTGGCAGTGGACAGAGAGATTTGCTCCCCCTTGCAGGAGTCACGGCAAACAATGAGGTTGTGTAATTCTCTTGCACAGTAGGGAGCAAATAGTTGTCAACAATAATATGAGCTACCACACAATCGACAAATATTTTAATGTGGTGCCTTTATTTGACCTGCAATTTTTTCTCAATCCCTGCTCTGCAGAAAGGCAAGCTATTGGCTCTTGCTGCATTTTCTATGGCAGGGCTGAGTTCTAATTTTTTTGTATTAGACTGACAGTTTTTGGTTACTCAGGAAGAATGTTTCTATAGCTGCACCAGAATTTGAGGACCAGTATCTGCCATAGTTGTTTCTCCTTTGAATCACTTTTTAATACTAAAATCGAGGGTGTTAATTTTCTTTTAAAAAATGCTTGGTGGAAGGGGGACAGTATGAACAGGAGACTGCTGTCTTTTATATTCCAAAACAAGACTTGAGAGACTTTCAACTTGGTCTTGAAAGTTAAAACTTTAGGTGGCTAAGTATTACTGGTGATACTCATATAAAGATGAGAAGCCATGGGAACAAAGGGTATGTTTCCACAAAGTCTTTTAAAAATGTTTTAAAGGTCAGTTTAACAATCAACATCCCTCAAGAGCTTTCTTCAAAATGTATTTTTAAGAAGAGGAAGGCTTTGTGTAAAGTGGGGGTAGGTGAGTCAAGGAAATGGGGGAAGAGAAGGGAGCTAGTTATTTAGTCTAACATACTTCTCTTAGACTACAAAAGTGCACTTCAGCTTCACAACCATCCTGTCATGGGTGGTTGGGTGAAGACAGGAGTGACAGTGAGAGGCAGGGAGAATTGGGTGATCTCTTCAGATTGTTAACGTTAGAATCTATCCGTTTATCATGGATCTGTATCTATTGAGTGGTGAGTGCATTCACATGTAAAGGGGTGAAAGAGGAAAGAACCAAAATTTGGAGGATATCAAAGGGACTATAGGAAGAGGTCTTCTTGTCAAGGGTCCTTCAGCCACCCAGTTCCCTTCCATGGGGATGATCTGTGTCATCTGTTTGTAGGGGTATTTTAGGCATTTACAAGTAAATACATTTAACTGTTTACTTCTACCTTTTGTACACAAAATCTATCTGTTCTACACTTGGCTTTGACCTAACATATCTTGGAGATCATTCCCTATAAATATACATTGAGTCCCTTCCTCACACCCTCATCTTGTCTTTCTTTAAGGCAGCTTGGGTCTGTCTTTGTAAAGTTAGGTTTCCTGAGAAATGGTCCAGGGGATAGTAGTTCTAAAGTGGAAAGGAGAGCAGGCAAAGTCTCAATTTGGGGGTGAAATAGGCTCGTAGAGGTGAAGGGGCAGGTGAAGGCAGAGTGATAATGTGACAGGCAGCGAAAGCCAGATGTCTGTGTGGTTTCTTTGTATGCACATCTCATTGCTTGTGGTTCAGAAGAGCCATAGTGGTAGAAAGCGAATTTGCTGTGATTTGGAATGTAAATGGGAAATGTGCATCTGCTTAGTATGCTATTAAAAGGAGAATCACATCAAATTACAGGGTATGAAATGGTAAGTCATTTGAGTGAATTACCTATTAAAGGTCAGCCATGACCTAATCATACACTTTTCTTTATACGCAAAGGCAGTGCCACTCTGCTATCAGCAGGCCATTTGCTCCCTCTGCTGCTCTTTTTTCCCCTTGCCACCGGCTGGGGTGAGGGATCAGGTGCGAGATGACCATGAATAGCCTTCAGAAGTGTAGATCCTCCCACCTCCTGGCCCCCTCCATGGCTTCATTAACACCTTGTCTGTTGGGCTCCTGAGATTAATCAGCCTCAGTCAAGAATCCAGTAGTTTAATAATTACATAATGGTTATTTCCATGACACTCAAGATCATGGACTGTTATTCAAGAATGCATACAGAGTTTTTCTCTCAGTTGTTATAGGTAGAACTTTTATAAATGGCCAACAGTGGTATAAACAGTTAAAATGAGATTTTCAAGACTGTAAAATAGATTCTATTCAGATGTAAGAATTTTCCTATATCCCATTTAGTCTGAGTTTTTGAACGTAATCTTTTTTTTTAAGAAGAGGTTTCATCTGCTAGTAAGTGGGCACAAGCATCCTTGATGTTTGTAGGCACTGATAACCTATCTACTTAATGACTTAGAAGTACCACTGAGGAGCTCATCCCTCATGCCCTTTACCCTGAGCTTCTTGTGTTTTCAACTTGACACATCTTCTGAACTTGTGTTCTGTTTAAAATCCAGAAAATACGAGTGACAGAGCTGTGCCCCACAGACCCATGAAGTGACATTTGCAAATACTGCAGCATGTTGTGAAAATCCTGGTTTCTTCATCCTAATAAAGAGCGGGCACTAGATGATGGGCTTGAGCATATTCAAGGAACTTCAATGTAACTGTACTGACTTCTGTGCTTCCATGACTGCCCTGCCTTAGATTCCCCAGCTTTATTTCCTCTCTCAACACTCTGCAGCTGAACTCCGAAAGCTCAGGACCGTCCCTACTCCGCAGCCTGTTCAGATGGGGGCAGGGGAAGCAGCAGCCTCAACCTCCCGATTTCATGAAAGTTGGAACGAAACTTTGCTTCAGACCAGAGACCATGGGTGTGTCTTCCATGAAGCTGGTTCTTGCAGCATGTTATTTACTCTCAGCCCTTTTTTCATGTCCAAGTGGATGAGAAAGCTCTGGATTTCAGCCTAGTTCCTCTCCTTGGCCATGATTTTTATCTTTGCTTCATGCTTGAGTCTGAATGTTTTGAAATTTATGTGTGACTATAATACAGCCTAGTGGGTAAGAGTTTGGGATCTGGAGTCAGGATGACATGATTTAAAATTTTCATTCTACTGGCGGAGTTACCACTGGAAAGTTATCCACCGCTCTACAAACCTCAGGTTTTCTCATCTATAAAATGGGGCTAATAATAGTACTTCCGTTAGATGGTTGTTGAAGGATTAAGTGAAGTGATACATGTCAAATGCTTGGCACCCAATGGTTGTTAAGTAAGTGTTTAGCTTTTATTACTGTTATTGTGATGTTGACTATTTGACTGGACCACTACATGTAGATGTAACTCTAAAGCTCCTTATGGGTAGAGATTGATAGGTCCACCTGGCATTTACTTATTTAATATTTTTTGAATGAGTAAATGATGGAAATACTCTTGTTACAGAGTTAGCTTTCAAGTT
The DNA here is from genome assembly GCA_032199065.1 of Smutsia gigantea. Lineage (NCBI taxonomy): Eukaryota > Metazoa > Chordata > Mammalia > Pholidota > Manidae > Smutsia > Smutsia gigantea. The sequence goes on from JAVSCE010015179.1 coordinate 95,391, forward strand.
AGAGGTTGAAAAGGGGGCCAGAGTGGTTTTTTCTCTACAAATATTTTTGATGGCCTGTTGTGTGTAAGATCTTGCTAGTGATACAATAAGGTATAGTTCTTTCCCTCCAGGGAAGTCATATTCTTCTACATGACAGCATAGTCATGAATAAAACTAATACAGGAGGAATGAAGCAGATCTAGTAGGATAATGAGATCCTAAACCATAAAGTGGATGATTATAAACTGAATGTTTTCTTAAACATGGAAATAACATTATTATTTATTTGTCAGATCATTAAAATAAGTTCAGAGAACATGGAAAAGTGTAAAGGATAAGATTCAATTAGTCTACAGATAATTACTACTTTAAAAATACAACCATCTAGAAACCTGGTATTGAGTGTGTGGTCCATAGATCCACATCACTGGTATCACCTGGGATCTTGTTAGAAATGTACACTCTTTGGCCCCATCCAAGACCTAGTATCAGAATCTGCATGTTACCAAAATCCTGAGCCCATTTTTAGGCATATAAAAGTTGGAGAAGCATTGATCTAGTAGACTATATAATAGACATCAAATTGAGTTAGTTCTCTACATGCTGGACTTCTCTTTCTTGCAATTTAGAGATTAGAGAACCATAAAGCCTTCTTGATACAGAATGCCCAAGATATCCATTTGAAGTGGAACTGAGCTCAAAAGAGAGACAGATTCTAAGGAACAAAAAGACAAGAACTACAGACCAGAGGAGAAAGTGGGTGCTGAAGTATTAGTTGCCCTACGGAAGTTTGCTGGTCCTTGTAGTCAAGGAGCTTTGGTTTGAGTGGCTCTGGTGATAGGAACAAGAGCTTGTGCTGGATGTAGGACATGTGGAATGAAACCCCAGCATAAAGCCACAGTCCTTGAACTGCTGAACCTCCAGGAAGGGGTAAATAAAAAAAAAATCAACCCACCTGCAAAAGGGAGTTGCGATGGCAGTTGGTGTATGTCAGTTCCTCTGGGCAGGTAAAAGGTATTCTTGAGAATACGTTATCGCAGAGCTTCTTTTACTTAGGTTGGGCATTGGAATTCGTATCCAGGAATCCTCAAGCCAAGAGATTAATATGAAAGTTAGTCTTAATTTGGGAAGAGCCCCAGAGCATGAGTGAGAAGCACACACACACCCTCAGCCCAGCCCCAGAGGGAAGCTCTAGCTCCAGGGAGGATGAGCTCTTAATCAGAAAGCCCAAAACACACAAGGAGATAATCCACATGAGTCAGTCACCAGAAACAGCAAGTAGCTGAATGAGAATGTGCGGAATTTTGAATGCTATAGTTACTGGGTACAAAATAAAAAAAGTATGTTAAGATGCTTAAAAAAAAAGATGGGATAGAAAATACAGGAAAGAAACGAAGTATTATCATACTATAGTAATTTCCTACAATCTCCTTTTTTCCCCTTAAGATTTCTTGAGAATCATCTCAGCACCCTAAAAGAGTGAGTGAGTGGCCGAGACATGAGTCAGCTCATCACTTCAGCATCATGTAAACAAGACATAGGATAGAGAGAGCGCACTCATGTGCTGACCCTTTTAGACATGGTGGCCCACCCACTAGCATAGGTGGTATAATCCATGCCCTGGAAGATGACTGTAATTAGAATTTCCCCTGTTTGGAGAAGAGAATGGGGTGAGGGTGGGGTTCAGAGCAGAGGTGTGAGGCGGGCAGGGGAGGGAGGAGAGAAGCCTAAAGTATGTCTTCTCGTAGAAGACTTCAACCTCAGAGAATATGTTTAGGGAAAAAAAATGATTCCATTAAATTGTTTAATTTTAATAATTTACCCTTGCTGTTTATACTTCTAATGTGCCGTTCCATTGACATGGGTGCCGGAACCTGCCGGCAGGAGTCGAACGGTACCTGAATGGGGGGGCGAGGGTTGTATATACAAAGATCACAGGAGGGCAGTCTATTGGTGCAGAAAGCCAAAATGCTTTATTTCTCTTTGGTATATATGCAGTCTTGTTATGAAACTATCCAAAGTATATTGGCATTACTACAAAGACACTACCTTATCATACAGAGAGTTGTTTTCTTAATCAAGTTCCCTGTTCCCAGGACCAAGGAACGGTTACTCTGTTCCCAGACATTCATGTCTCAAAACAACTTGTTCAAGGACAAAAGTTGCAGGATAAACAAGTTCTCTCTACAATATGGAGGAAGTTCACAACATGGCTTCACTTATGTCAAGGAGTAACCAAACACAGCTCCCCACATCTAGAATGGCTGCTGAACTTAAGACGGTTGTGCTTATGCTCTCATGGCTCTCCACACATGGGTATTTCTGTTCTGAGTGGAGGCTTAGAAAAACTCCCTTAGGAACTCAGAGGTATTCTAGCTTTTTCCTGCTGAGGTCCTTTTGCCCCTCAAGGGACTCTCTTGGACAAGATCTTGTGCATGGTCCACAGTGTGCCACAAACTCAGGGAACTGGCGTGCCCCGAGGAGCCGCTGCTCGTTTGCTTTTCTACAACAGCTGCCAGTTAGCTAGGTTTCTTGCCTTTTAGATTTTTCAGGTGGAAATCTGTCTATATCTCCCCATCTCTAGGGGTCAAATATCAAGCTCTCCAAGTGGCCTTCTTAAAGTCCCTCTATTTTGACCTACAGGAATCGGTGAAATGTCTCCTAGTTGACTACCTTGGGAGGGAGTTTAGGCTTCTAATACACCAATAACTTTCCCCCAAATCTCCTTATCTCTGACTTTGGACCCTTTTATATCCTATATAACTGAGGGAGTAGGAGACATGTAGTTTTTTCTAAATTAAAATATTAATTTTGACATAGTTATAAATTCACATGCAGTTGTAAGAAATAATTCAGAGCGATCCCAGGTACCCTTAACCCGTCTTTGCCCAATGGTAATATCTGGCAAGACTATAGTGGAAGATCATAATTGGACGCTGACATCAGTACTGTCAGGGTACAGAGTGATCCCATCCTCACAAGGTCCCTTGGCTGAAGAGCATAGCCTTCTGGGGGGCTATGTAGTCTGCCTTTTTCAGCATCTTCTCTGGGATTTGTGAGGCAAAAAGATAAGCCAGGAGACTCTCCACTGTGTCACGCCCTAGCTGGTCTGTCTCTTCATCTCTTTACCATTTAGAGCCTTTTCATTAGTTCTATACTGTCCAGGGTTTTTAGCTGTACTTGGAGGCCTAGGGAAAAATAGGTCAACTCCATCTTCCTAGGAGTCTTAGGTAACATTTTTTGATCGCCTCTTTTGCAAGTCCTCAGCCTAGCTTTGCACTTCACTTGGGATGTGGCCTTTATTGTCTTGGTACCTCAACCAAAACTTCCTATAAGCATTTGGTTATATATACCTGAAAATGAAAAGGTTACAAAGTACAGCCTCAACAGTCATGATTATGAAAAGTACCTGGGTTTTCATTGTTTTAGTAACAACAGATGAACATGTTCCTAGATTACTCTTTTTTCTGTCTTCAGGAAGATCATTCTGGAAAGATTGGTCTTGGGGAAATTATTAAAGAATGACCAGATTTTGTTGTTGAAGAAATGAATATTGTTACAACTAGATGGCTATTTGTTACTTCTAGTAATGTGGCAGCCAGAATATGGTACAGGTAGCGGTGGCCAGAGTCAGTTTGTACTGGGTTATAAAAGATGACTGTTTTCAAGAATTCTGCAAGACAATATATAGCCATTAAAAAAAATTAAGTTACATAGAACTTCAATAAATTACATTAAAAGCAAAGGTAATAGTTAAACCTTCTTCCTAGTTCTACTACATCCTACTATTATCTATGTTCTTGATATTATGTACATCTGTTGTATGTGTGGTGGAAATACTGTATCGTGGCATCCTACAGTGCATCTCTTTTCAACGCTGGGTTCAATGGTGTCACGTTGGTAGCCTGACATTGGCCATGGTGGGAGCATTCACACCGCAGACATTGGAAATGTTGCAGATCAGGGCTTTCTCTCAAGAGAGCCTGTTGTTAAGCATTTTCTAGAACACCACTGAGAATAAGCTATTTCTCTAGATTCTCTCAATCCCTGAAAATAATTTTTTTATTCTCCAAAAACTTGCCCTATCCCAGGAGCTTTGAAATTCTAGACCTAAGTTACTTGCATTTTATATAATGTAATAGCAAGATGAAAGCAAATATTTCTTCAACCTGCCCAAACCACAGTGGGAAACAGATACATGTTTCCTATTATTCTGCCTTTTGAAGAAGCTTTGAGGATGGAGCTGATGCCATGTTCAGATTAACTACATGAGCAGAAGAGGTGGTGGAAAGGGAAGACAAATGACTTGTTTTTCAATACAGCTGCTCTGGCTATTGTCTTTAATTACACTCCTGCAGAACTGATAAGGAAACAGGCTTCTGTCAGCTGTGAGGAGCTGCCATGCCACAAAGCCCTAATATTTTTTTCTGTGTAAGTGATGTCTTGTGCACAAAGCAACATAGATGGGAATTATTTTTGATATTTGTGATTGGCTATGTTTCTTCTGTGTTTAACTTTCTTAAAGCCACATGGCCCCCATTTTGAAGTTTAACTGTTGGATTTGGTGAAGCAGGAGGTTTTAGCAGCTAAGATGTAGCTGCACTTTTTGAGCTTTTCAACATACTCCTTATTCATGTAATTTGGTTTTAAAAGATATGCTGATATCAACTTGAAGACATGACCGATAGCTGACCACCTCGGTGCCTTTTCCTTTTCAATTTGGTCAGGTTTCTCCCAGGCTTTCCTGAACACCCCCATAATGTGAGCCCAAAGCAGACATACGATGTAGAGACCGTGTGCCTTTTACTTTTTTTTTGATTGGAAAAAAAGGTAGCAGAGCTACCTATTTCAGTCTTTTATCCATGTCACCTTCACCTCCTTTGGGGTAAATGGCCAAATGCCAAAGCAAAATAAAGCATTACAGAAAGACAAGTGCGTGATGACACGGCCTGAGTGCCAAGGGAGCGCTAGCTGGAGGACAGGCACAACTGTGAGCTGCAGGGTGGAAATGCTCCCCAACTCCTGTCAGAGTATCCTAGAATGACCTGTACCAAACTGGGTGTGAAGCAGTTAAACATTTTATATGGGCTTGTTAAATAGTGTTTTGTAGGGAATGTCATTTCCTCCATGTTTCTGTCTAATGAAGGAGTCATTTAAACTTTCTGTTTCAATCAGATACATACCTTCCTGTTAAGGGAACGTCAGAGCCAAGAGTGCATTTGGTTTGGAAAGCCAGGGAGCCCCAGGGCCGAGAAGCCGTGCATAGTGTGACCCAGAACCTGTGGGAGGGAAGCAAAGCCAGTAGAATGTGAGTAAGTAATGTAAGCAAAAACTCAAGTCTTTATAGTAAGAGCCCTGAAATAAACATAAGACTTCCAGACATCCTAGCAGAGGGCAGGCTAGGTGGCATGGGAGCTCATATATTAAGCCATTCAGGAGAGGGTCAAGAGAGACTGTCTGAGAAAGCCTGGCCAGTCCCTGGCCCAGCTTTGGTTAATTCAGGCTAGTGCTGTGATTAAGTGTGTGGGCTCACGAGTCAGATCGTCAGGTTTATATCCTTAGTAACTGAGTGATCTTGTGTTTCTCAGACTGAGTGATGCTAGCACACTTCATATAAAGCTCTTAGCAAAGTTTCTGGATGCTTGGAAGTTCTCCATAAATGTTTGCTGTACAGATGATAATGCAATTGTATTATTATTAGTTTCATAGTGAAATGAGACATATCAGAATCCACTTGGTATTTTTTAGGGCTTTCAGTGTATTAGCATAGTTAGTGAGCTGCATCTGGTTCTCATTACAAAATGAGGGTTTAGGAATCCCCCACAATCCTAAGCAAGAATCCTTAGTGTGTTACCCTACATTAATACCTAGTTCAGGAAGACCCTGCATGACTATGCATGGACCATGGTGAACACCAGACTCATTTAAGCAGCCCCCTTATAGCATGCAGGCTTCACTAGGCCTAGTTTTGTTTGAATTTTCTACCAGTTAATTTTTTTTTATTTTGGTATCATTAATCTACAATTACATGTGCAACATTATGGTTACTAAACTACCCACTTCATCAGGTCCCCCCACCAACCCCATTACAGTCACTGTCCATCAGCGTAGTGAGATGCTATAGAGTCATTACTTGTCTTCTCTGAGTTGTACCACCCTCCCCGTGCCCCCCCAACATTACATCTGCTAATCGTAATGCCCCTTTTTCCTCCTTGTCCCTCCCTTCCCACCCATCTTCCCCAGTCCCTTTCCCTTTGCTACCAGTTAATTTTTTTTGCATCTTTATGTGCCCCTCATGTGTGGAGAGGCAACACCTGAGGATACAGTAAGAATGCAGTGACAGAGCTGGCTACTGTCCTCTTTCATTCATTTGCAAATTCATTCATTGAATCATGAATTTGTTAATTGACTCATTGGTCGGTTGATCCGTTTATTCATTCAGATATAGTGATTAACTGGCTGGAATGTATCAGTCACAGCACCAGTCTCATAATCCTTATTTTCAAAGACAGTAGAGGAGACAGAAAAAGTACAAAGGGCAGTCCAACATTATGCTACTTGTTAAGAATAATGATAGTGGAACATCTTGTAATAATGATTAGATTAGAGCAGCAATGACAGGTCTTGGAGAAAAGTTTCACCGATAACAAATATTTATTGAAAACCTATTATGTGCCAGGCAGTTTTCGAGGATTTTGGCACACAGCAGTGAAAAGGACAAGACCCTGCTGTCATAAGTATTATGTTCTCCTGGGGTTGGGGGGGGGAGCAGAATAAGCTAATAGGAAAAATATTATATAGGAATATATGGTATGCAAATAATTAAAATATATCTTTTGGGGGAATGATTGGATGACTATTTTATATAGGGTGTTCAGGAAACAGTCCCTGAGGAGGTGACATTTGAGATGATACCTAAAGGGTTGAGAAAGAAGAGGGAAAGAGCATTTTAGGCAGAGAGGAAAGCTGGTGGAAATGTCCTAAAGTAAAATGGAGATTGGCATGCTCAAAAGAAGGCCAGCATGGCTGGCACACAGCAAGCCAAGTGTGAGACAAGGATGGGGAGTTATGGAGTGGGAAGAAGGTTTCTGAAAGCCAGGTTGACTTTCATTCTAAGTGCACCAAGGTGTCATTGATGGGGGTTATGCAGGGGAGTGACATGGTCTAATTTACGTTTAAGAATGTACTTATGGTAGCTGTGTGGGGACTAGATCATTGGAAGTGGTCTCAGTATTCCATGTGGGAGAGGCCAGTGGCTTGGATTGCAGAGGACACAGAACAGGGGAGATGTCAATGCATCTGGGTGTGTTTTGAAAATACATTTGATAGGGTTTGCTTCTTCTTACAGGATTTGTGTGGAGTATGGAAAAGAGGAATGAAGGCAAGGTAACCTCTTAGGTTTTTCACGTGAGCCCCTGGGTGCATGACAGTGCAGTTTGCTGAGATGAGTCCTAGGAAAGGAGCAGAGTGATTTTTTGGGGGGGAATAGGGAGATGCTGATGTGGGATGAGGTGAGGAAATTAGGGGTTCCCAAGTGTCTGTGGAGTTTGAGATACCCATTAACTGCACACAATAAAACATGTCTTATCCACTTTGGGAACCGGCACATTCTAGGTTAGGCCAATAGCGATATTTGGATGAAAGAATAAATGCATAAAGGAGATGGTGGCCTACTCTGTCAACTGCATCCTCACCTTCATCAGATGCTACCTCATCAGCACACATGGGGAGCACAGAACAATTCAAAAATAGACTAATTCAACAGGTAACACATTCAGACAAAACCAGGCTTAGGTAAGTCTGTATTTGGTAAAGGGAATGCTACTTGTTGCCCTGCTCCAAGTGGTAACTTGGATTACAAATCGGGACTCCTGGGGAGAGGTGAGGTTTGCAAGAAAGATGTGGTAGTCTCGGAATTTCGATGGTTTCCAAAGCCACAGGATGCCTTGAAGTCCCTTAGGAAGAACATGTAGATAAAGGAACAGTGCCTGTGTCCATGTCCTATTGTGGCTGTAACAAATTAAAACAAACTTAGTAGCTTAAACAACACAGATTTACTATTTGATAGTTCTGGAAGTCCAAAGTCCAAAATGGGGCTCACTGGACTGAAATCAAGGTTTTGGCAGGGCCGAGCCCCCTCTGGAGGCTCTGAGCAGGATCCGATATCTCACCTTCTCTAGCTTCTAGAGTCTCCCTGTTTCACTGGCTGTGGCCCCTTTTTCCATATTTAAAGTACATTACTCCAACCTCCATTTCTATAGTTACTCTTGTCCTACCTCTGATTCTGACTCTTGTCCTACCTCTCTTTTTTCTTTATAAAGATCCTTGAGATGTCTTTGAGCCCATCTGGAGAATCCAGGATCATCTGTCTCTTCATATCAAGATCCTTAATCATATCTGCAAAGTCCCTTTTGTCATGTAAGGTGAAATATTCACATGTTCTGGGGATTATGATGGGAACAACTTTCAGGATTATTATTTTTGCCTACTAAAGGGCTCAAGACTGATTCCTGGAGTCTTCCTAGGAGGCCGAACAGAGAAGATCCAGCAAAGGAGAAGAGAAAGGAAGGGCCAGTGAGAGAGGAGGAGAATCCGGAAAATGTGGTGTCACAGAAGCCAAAGGGAGACAGTTTTGAGGAAGAGGGAATGTAATTGTATCGGTTAGCTTTGGGTTTGGCTGTTAATAATGGAAAACCCTACTACAGTGGTTTACCGAAGAAGGGCTTTATGTTTGTGCTGTAACAGTAAGTCTAGAAGAGGCCGTCTCTGGCTGGAGGACTAGCCCGGTGCCTCTGTCTTCCTCAGCTGTGTTTAGCGTGTGGCTACCTTAACACATTTCTAAGATGGTGGCTGCATCTCTAGGCTTTGCGTTTGCCTGACAGTTAGAAGAATGAGAAAGGAGAAAAGGCCAAGGGGCAAGGGTAAAAGGGGCATGCCAGCTGAGTCTGTCTTTTGTAAAGCTTTCTCAGAAACTCCTTCCAGTCACTTCTGCTTACACCTCATTGGCCAGGTTGCACACCCAACTCCGGAAGCCTGAGAGGAGTCTGTTGGCCAGGAAGAGGGAAGGGTGGGCATTGGGTAGGCTGTTAGCAGCACCTACAGCTGTGGCATCTGTTAGTCATAGGATTTTTGTGAATGACAAGGCCTTTCATCTAAGATCATGTCTTCTAAGGAAGTTGGGGCTTTAAAAGTAGACTTAACTCCTTTTTAATTTTTACAGAATTTTGATTATTGGTGTTCTGTAACCTCTGTGGAAACTCTTATAACATTTGATTCATATACTCAGGAAGCTTTTTTCTTCTGTCTCAGAGTTTCCTCTCAGAGATGATTTAATTCTATTTGCTTTTGTTCAATCTTCTGGAGAGATGGGGTAATGCCAGTCAGCATCAATCAATCATCTGGACCCTTGAAGTAATTTGAACTAGCAATCCAGTGAATTAACGGAAAAAGGCATTGGCAAATCAAATATTGGTGTAATTTTGTGAGGGCTTATTGAGGGAATTAGTGAAATACAAAGGGAGGAAAAGTGCACTGCATCTTTATTGGGGAAGAATTGGTTGAGTGAATTTTCATACAGTTGAGGGGAGTGTTATATATGGTCTTTGCTGATGAGGATGGAAATCTGAACACTTATAAAAAATGGAAATTATAAATACTCTCAAAGATTGCAAAAGATAATTGCAAGGCAAGAGAAATGGGTTTGGCTGTCTGAAGTTTCACTCACAGGAGGAGGGAGAGAAGAGAGGGTGGCACTTCAGTGAGGGCAGTTCTGTGCCTGACTTAACTGAGGTTGCCGCGTGTCAGTCTCTTCTGACAGTTGGTGTCTTTCTGGGTTGATGGCTCTATCTCCTGCGGGTGCTCATTGGCAGGGTGAAAGCTCGTATTGGGCAACCATTAGAAAAGAGAAACATTTAAAAATGTCATCTTTTGGTGAACTTTCTAAGTATGCCTTAAAAGGTAGAAATAAATGTCCCTTGAAATTCACTTTTTTCCCTTCATCTGCTAGTTTTGGCCCATCTACCAGGCTAGAAGATTGCTACTGTCTTCTACCTTCACTACCAGTGAGTGATCCAAGCTTCAGTTTTGGAACTCTTAAAAATGTTGTAAAATAGTTCTACAGTCCCAGAAATTTCTTCTAGTCAGTATGCATTACTCTCCCACACCCCCCAGCACACAAATAGGCTCATGCTACAGAGTGCTGGATACATTGATCCTGAGTCTAAAACCCATGTCTCTCACTCTCTCACACACACAGTCTCTCTTTCTTTTGCTTCCCTGTCATGGAATGGTGTCGAGTGAACCTCTGCCAGGTAACATGGCTGTCTCTCATCAGTGAGAGTCACTCACAGGAGATCCTGATTAGGAAGCCAATGAATATTAAATGCTTTGATTTTTGATCAATTTGATAGCAGAAACCAAACACCTGATTATTTGGAAATGTAAAAGGGCTTTAGTCATAAGCATTCTACAGACCGATTTTCATCACTGATCATATTTGCCTGGCCTCCTATCTTCATCTTTGCATTGGTGTTGAAGGATTTTGACAAGAGGGAAGGGAAAAAGCATTTTAAGCTAAGAGCACAGTGTGAACATGGGTAAGAAGGCAAAACATTGTATTGAGTATGCCACAAATAGCAAATAATCTGGCAAGACTAGTGCACAGGATTTGGGTAATATTTTAATGAGACATGAAATTGGAGGCATATTTTGGAACCAGACTTTGGAAGGCCTTGAATGCCAGACTAAGGAGTGGAATTGTATTCATTAGGCAAGAAGATTTTTGAAGATGGAATGAACTGACCCATGCATTAGGAAGAGAATGTACAAAATAACAAAAGTAATTTTAGTATACAGAGTTTCTAGAGTTCACATAGCATTTTCACTTACTTTAAAAACATGAAGTCTGCAGAATGAAGTACATAAAGCCTTAACAAGGGTTTGGAGATTCATGTCATACAAAGCCTATTTGAAATCACTGGAACTGACCTCCACTATTTGAAGGGATCTACATATAAAGGATATAGATTTTTTTCTGTACTGTCTCCATAGGAAAGGCATAAACCTAAGAAGATTAATTCATCTCCTCTACAGTCTTTAAAAAGAAATAAGATAGGAAACAAAATTAAGTAAAGAACAACTTAGAAAACACCAAAAATTATCTGCCAAAGACAACCTTTCTTCATATTTGGGTGTATTACGTTCCATTTTTTTAAGAACACATATTTATCTGTCCTTTCATTCACTCACTTACAGTACAAATATTTATAGGTATTATGGTACATTATAGGGAGACAAGCTAGAGAAAATAGACATGATTTCTTTTTTTTTTTATTTATCCATCAAGATAATTTTTCTTTATTAAAATACACACACACACACACACACACACACATATAAAATCATGCTGGCAAAACTACATGTTCGAGCACACAAATATTCAGACATTAAAACATAGATATTTATTCAGGAGTTTGTAAATTTACCTAATGAATTTGATCCTTTTGTTATAGTCTGATATTACTATTTGTGTACATAATGACCCTATTAAAATTCACCAAGAAGTGAATTTTTATAAAACTGAAATATCTGCAAAAGGTAAAATTTGGGCAACTACTACACGGTACCACCTAGGTAACATTTCATTCTTTTGATCCATTCTTTAGTTCTGAAACAATCAGCTGAAGTGGAATACATTTCAACTTTCAAGCTATTAAGATTCACTCCACTATTTCATGCACGAACTAAAACATTCACTTCCCAAACAAAATATTAAACTGTATGCTGTTTTCCTATTTTAAACGTTTAGCCCAGAGAACTCCAAGCAGTCTCACAGGAGGACAGAGTTTGAAGCAACTCAAGTTCTGTTTTCTGGGCGTTGTCATCACAGTGTTTTCAATGTTTGCTTTGAACTGACTCTTTAAATGTGGGAGTTTGTAGCACACAGGAGTTGGAGACAGGAATCTGAATCTGCGGCCAACTTCCAGAATTCTGAGCCCTCCCGAACTTACTCTTTTTATTTTTTATTATCATTAATCTACAATTACATGTGCAATATTACGGTTATTAAACTACCCCTTCATCAGTTCCCCCCCACCAACCCCATTACAGTCACTGTCCATCAGCGTAGTGAGATGCTATACAATCACTACTTGTCTTCTCTGAGTTATACTGCCCTAACCGTGCCCCCCCAACATTACATCTGCTAATCGTAATGCCCCCTTTTCCCTCTTATCCCTTCCTTCCCGGCCATTTTCCCCAGTCCCTTTCCCTTTGGTAACTATTAGTCCGTTCTTGGGTTCTGTGAGTCTGCTGCTGTTTTGCTTCTTCAGTTTTTTTCTTTGTTCTTATACTCCACATATGAGTGAAATCATTTGATACTTGTCTTTTTCGTCTTGGCTTATTTCACTGAGCATAATACCCTCTATCTCCATCCATGTTGTTGCAAATGGTAGGATTTGTTTTCTTCTTATGGCTGAATAATATTCCATTGTGTATATGTACCACTTCTTCTTTATCCATTCATCTACTGATGGACACTTAGGTTGCTTCCATTTCTTGGCTATTGTAAATAGTGCTGCGATAAACATAGGGGTGCATCTGTCCGTTTCAAATTGGGCTGCTGCATTCTTTGGGTAAATTCCTAGGAGTGGAATTCCTGGGTCAAATGGTATTTCTATTTTGAGTTTTTTGAGGAACCTCCATACTGCTTTCCACAATGGTTGACCTAATTTGCCATCCCACCAACAGTGTAGGAGGGTTCCCTTTTCTCCACATCCTCGCCAAAATTTGCTGTTGTTTGTGTTTTGGATGTTGGCCATCCTCACTGGTGTGAGGTGATATCTCATTGTGGTTTTAACCTGCATTTCTCTGATGATTAGCGATGTGGAGCATCTTTTCATGTGCTTGTTGGCCATCTGAATTTCTTCTTTAGAGAAGTGTCTATTCATGTCCTCTGCCCATTTCTTAATTGGATTATTTGCTTTCTGTTTGTTAAGGTGCATGAGTTCTTTATATATTTTTGATGTTAACCCTTTATCAGTACATTTTTTATGAATATATTCTCCCATACTGTAGGATGTCTTTTTGTTCTACTGATGGTGTTCTTTGCTGTACAGGAGCTTTTCAGCTTGATATAGTCCCACTTGTTCATTTTTGCTTTTGTTTCCCTTGCCCGGGGAGACATGTTCATGAAGAAGTCGCTCATGTTTATGTCCACGCGATTTTTGCCTATGTTTTTTTCTAAGAGTTTTATGGTTCCATGACTTACATTCAGGTCTTTGATCCACCTTGAGTTTACCTTTGTGTATGGGGCTAGACAGTAGTCCAATTTCATTCTCTTACATGTAGCTGTCCAGTTTTTCCAACACCAGCTGCTGAAGAGGCTGTCATTTCCCCATTGTATATCCAAGGCTCCTTTATCAAATATCAATTGACTGTATATTTTTGGGTTAATGTTTGGATTTTCTATTCTGTTCCACTGGTCTGTGGGTCTGTTTTTGTGCTAATACCAAATTGTCTTGATTACTGTGGCTTTGTAATAGAGCTTGAAGTCAGGGAGCGTAATTCCCCCTGTTTTATTCCTCCTTCTCAGGATTGCTTTGGCTATTTGGGGTCTTTTGTGGTTCCATATGAATTTTAGAATTATTTGTTCCAGTTCATTGAAGAAAGCTGTTGGTAGTTTGATAGGGATTGCATTGAATCTGTAGATTGCTTTAGGTAGTATAGACATTTTGACAATATTTATTCTTCCTAGCCAAGGGCATGGGATGCATTTCCATTTTTTAGTGTCCTCTTTAATTTCTCTTAGGAGTGTCTTGTAGTTTTCAGAGTACAGGTCTTTCACTTTCTTCGTTAGGTTTATTCCTAGGTATTTTATTCTTTTTGATGCAATTGTGAATGGAATTGTTTTTCTGATTTCTCTTTCTGTTAGTTCATCATTAGTGTATAGGAAAGCAACAGATTTCTGTGTGTTAATTTTGTATCCTGCAACTTTGCTGAATTCTGATATTACTTCTGGTAGTTTTGAAAAGGAGTCTTTAGGGTTTTTTATGTACAGTATCATGTCATCTGTAAGTAGTGACAATTTGACTTCTTCTTTACCAATCTGGATGCCTTGTATGTCTTTGTTTTGTCTGATTGCTGTGGCTATGACCTCCAGTACTATGTTGAATAACAGTGGAGAGAGTGGGCATCCCTGTCTTGTTCCCGATCTTAGATGAAAAGCTTTCAGCATCTCGCCATTAAGTATGATGTTAGGTGTGGGTTTGTCATATATACCCTTTATGATGTTGAGGTACTTGCCGTCTATACCCATTTTGTTGAGAGTTCTAATCAGGAATGGATGCTGAATTTTGTCAAATGCTTTTTCAGCATCTATGGAGATGATCATGTGGTTTTTGTTCTTTTTGTTGGTGTGGTGGATGATGTTGATGGATTTTCGAATGTTGTCCCATCCTTGCATCCCTGGGATGAATCCCACTTGATCATGGTGTATCATCCTCTTGATGTATTTTTGAATTTGGTGTGCTAATATTTTGTTGAGTATTTTTGCATCTACGTTCATCAGGGATATTGGTCTGTAATTTTCTTTTTTGGTGAAGTCTTTGCCAGGTTTTGGTATTAGTGTGATGCTGGCTTCATAGAATGAGTTTGGAAGTATTCCCTCCTCTTCTATTTTTTGGAAAACTTTAAGGAGAATGGGTGTTATTTCTTCTCTGTATGTCTGGTAGAATTCAGAGGTGAATCCGTCAGGCCCGGGGGTTTTGTTCTTGGGTAGTTTTTGATTACCAATTCTATTTCCTTGCTGGTGATTGGTCTGTTTAGTTTTTCTGTTTCTTGCTTGGTCAGTTTTGGAACGTTGTATTTTTCTAAGAAGTTGTCCATTTCTTCTAGGTTCCAGCTTGTTAACTTATAGATTCTCGTAATATTCTCTTATAATTCTTTGTATTTCTGTGGGATCCATCGTGATTTCTCCTTTCTCATTTCTGACAGTGTTTATGTGTGTAGATTTTCTTTTTCTCTTAATGAGTCTGGCTGGGGGTTTATCTATTTTGTTTTTTTTTCAAAGAACCAGCTCTTGGTTTCATTGATTTTTTCTATTTTATTCTTCTCAATTTTATTTATTTCTTCTCTGATCTTTATTATGTCCCTCCTTCTGGTGACTTTGGGCCTCATTTGTTCTTCTTTTCCAATTTCAATAATTGTGTCTTTAGACTATTCATTTGGGAATTTTCTTCCTTCTTTAAATAGGCCTGGATTGCAATATACTTTCCTCGTAGAACTGCCCTTGCTGCATCCCATAGAAGTTGTGCTTTGTGCTGTTGTCATTTGTCTCCATATACTCTTTGATTTGGTCATCAACCCATTGATTAATTAGGAGAATGTTGTTAAGTCTCCATGTATTTGTGAGCCTTTTTATTTTCTTTCTAAAATTTAATTCTAGCTTTATACCTTTATTATCTGAGACGTTGGTTGGTAGAATTTCAACATTTTTGACTTTACTGAGGTTCTTTTTGTGGCCTTGTCTGTGGTCTATTGTGGAAAATGTTCCATGTGCACTTGGGAAGAATGTGTATTCTGTTGCTTTTGGGTGTAGAGTTCTGTAGATGTCAGTTAGATCCATCTGTTCTAGTGTGTTGTTCAATGCCTCTGTGTCTTTACTTATTTTCTGTGTGGTTGATCTGTCCTTTGGAGTGAGTGGTGTGTTGAAGTCTCCCCAAATGAATGCATTGCTTCTATTTCCTCCTTTAATTCTGTTAGTGTTTGTTTCAGATATGGTGGCGCTCCTGTGTTGGGTGCATATATATTTAAAATGGTTATGTCCTCTTGTTGGACTGACCCCTTTATCATTATGTAATGTCCTTCTTTATCTCTCGCTACTCTCTTCGTTTTGAGGTCTATTTTGTCTGATACAAGTACTGCAAGACCTTCTTTTTTCTCCTTGTTGTTTGCATGAAATATCTTTTTCCATCCCTTCACCTTTAGTCTGTGTATATCCTTGGGTTTGAGGTGAGTGTCTTGTGAGCAGCATATAGATGGGTCTTGCTTTTTTATCCATTCAGTAACTCTGTGTCTTGATTCGTGCAATCAGTCCATTTACATTTAGGATGATTATTGATAGATATGTACTTATTGCCATTGCTGGCTTTAGATTCGTGGTTACCAAGGTTCGAGGGTAGCTTCTTTACTATCTATCAATCTACCTTAACTCTCTTGTTAAGCTATTGTAAACACAGTCTGATGGTTCTTTATTTCTCTCTCTTCTTCTTATTCTTCCTCCATTCTTTATATGCTAGGTGTTTCATTGTGTAATCTTTTACATTTCCTTTGACTGTTTTTGTGGATAGTTGATTTTCCTTTTTGCCTTTAGTTAGTATTTGGATGGTCTGCTTTCTTTGCTATCATTTTATTTTCTCTGGTGATATCTTTTTAGCCTTAAGCATGCTTCCATCTAGAGCAGTCCCTTGAAGATATCCTGTAGAGGTGGTTTGTGGGAGGTAAATTCCCTCAGCTTTTGCCTGTCTGGGAATTGTTTTATCCCTCCCTCAAATTTAAATGATAATTGTGCTGGATATAGTATTCTTGGTTGAAGCCCCTTCTGTTTCATTACGTTAAATATATCGTGCCATTCTCTTCTGGCCTGTAAGTTTTCTGTTGAGAAGTCTGATGATAGTCTGATGGGTTTTCCTATGTAGGTGATCTTTTTTCTTTCTCTAGCTGCCTTTAATACTCTGTCCTTATCTTTGATCTTTGCCATTTTGATTATTATGTGTTTTTGTGTTGTCTTCCTTGCGTCCCTTGTGTTGGGAGATCTGTGGGCTTCTGTGGACTGAGAAACTATTTCCTTCCCCGGCTTGGGGAAGTTTTCAACAATTATTTCTTCAAAGACACTTTCTATCCCTTTTTCTATCTCTTCTTCCTCTGGTACTCCAATAATGCAAATATTGTTCCATTTGGATTGGTCACACAGTTCTCTTAATATTCTTTCATTCTTAGAGATCCTTTTTTCTCTCTCTGCCTCAGCTTCTCTGTATTCCTGTTCTCTGATTTCTATTCCATTAACAGTCTCTTGCACCTCATCCATTCTGCTCTTAAGCCCGTTGATCGCTTGCCTGATTTCTGCATTGTCTTTCCTCACTTCCACCCTCAGCTCTTGCATATTTCTCTGTATATCCATCAGCATGGTTGTGACTTTTATTCTGAATTCTTTTTAAGGAAGGTTTTTAAGTCTATCCCATCAGTGCCTCTCTCTGGGGTTGTCTGGTTAATCTTTGTCTGTACCATATTCCTCTGTCTTTTCATGGTGATAGACGTGGTCGCTGGTAGGTGCTACGTATGTCAGCTGGGAGAAGAAAGTACCTTCCTGCTTGTTGTTCTCCTTGCCCTTCTCTGGGGCCTGAACTGGTTTCTTGCCCATTGGGAGGCAGTGTCTGGGATAATCCCCAGAACTTCCTGTGTGCGTGGTCACCCTCAGCCTAGCCTATAGCACTATGGGGGTTTGAAATCTCGCTGGATGCCTTCTGGTCCCCTTGGTGCTCTCCAGCCCTTGATGTGGGTCTGGGGTCCTTCCCCCTTAGCTGCGCGCCTGTCCGAAGTAGGTTCTGTGAGGATGCTGTGTGCGGGGCTGCTCCTCTTCTGTTCTGCAGCAGTGGAGGCCCCGACCCTTTGCTGTGCTGGGCATGTGAGGGGAACGAATGGGAGACTGCTGATCACTGTCGGAAGCCTCGGCATCGCTGCTTTGCCCACCCGCTGGCCACGGCGTCCGAAATTCCCCAAGACTCCCAGCCTGCTGGGCTGAGTGCGCCTGGACAATTTTGTTCCGCTGTTGGGCCCTTGTCTGTTTAAGACTTTAACCAAAGAAAAAAAACAAAAGAAAGCAAATCAAAGCAAACCAAACCAAACCAAACAACAAGAACAAAAAAAATGGCACCCTTTTTTCTTTTGTCCCGTGGAGCCGACTGAGGGGACCCGCTTGTTGTCCCCAACTCAGATCCTGCACTTCTGCTTCTCTAATCTCCTATACACCATGCGATGTGTGTCAGTGCTCCTGGCGCAGATCACCAGGCTGGTTATTTGGCAGGCCTGTGCTTCCACTCCCTCCCCAATCTGAACCTTTTCCTCCCGCTGGTGTGCTGGGGTGGGTGAGTGCTTGGGTCCCGCAGGGTCGTGGCTTTGTATCTTACCCTCTTCGTGAGGCACTGAGTTCTCGCACGTGTAGCTGTAGCCTGGTTGTTGTTCTGTATTTTCTGGTCTGTTTTTTAAGAATAGTTGTATTTTCACAAATATATATTGTTTGGGAGGAGATTTCTGCCACCCTGCTCACACTGCCATCTTCCCAGTTGTCTCACCCCCATTACACTTTTTGATGCTCTGTGACTTCATCTCTTTTTTTTCTCATAGCTCCTTTTGTAGTCCACTCACCTTATGTCCCATTTTTTTTTTTACTTGTCCTTTAAGTAGTTCACAGTGATTCTTTAAAAGTTCTGTTCATCTTTTGTATGAAAGAACTGCATCCTGGATTTTCAGTAAGCTAACAATCTTTATAATCCGTGTCAAATCATTCACTTAGTAACATGGAATTCTTTAATAATTAGAGTAAGGCAGCTTTCAATCATCTGAAGCTATTTCAGATGACTAAGTTAAGTCATCAAGGTCATTCATTGAATTCATTTGCTTTCTGATCTTCTTCTTTTCATCAGATGCTTTCCTTGAAGGTCTTCTTTCATCCTGATGTATTTAACTTGAATTGCTGTCCTCATTCACTGGTAGTAGACCACCAGTTAGTGAATTAGCCTTCTCAAACATTGGTTTAGTCACAGATTCTCTTGGTGTCCATTTGTCATTTTTATTTTTCTTTACTTCCTTCATATGCAAGCCAGGACCACTACTATCAGAATCTTCTTTCTGCATAATAGGAAATTGCTGGTTATCAGTTTTTCTACATGTCCTTGATGAATTAAACCATTGTTGTCATTATCGTCAGCATCATATATGTTTTCTGATCTTCTCATTTCACAAGTTCTGTGCTGCTGCTTTTCTTCTTCACCCTCCTTTTTGCAATTGAGTTTTCTTTTTTCCCAAAACCAGGAGCTCTACTTGTAACATGCCTGTCTCTTTCTAAAACCTTTGCATGTCTTGCTGTAATTCTTCACTTAGATATGCTTTTGAGGTTCTGTCACTTCACTGTGGAGAACTCACATTGTCTAATTCGGGTTCCACGCTTTTATAGTTATTAGCACTGCAGTTATATACTTGTGTTAAGAAGGAAGGAACTCGGCTCAGTGTTGCAGGGAAGTCAGAATAGTGAGACGAGAAACCAAAGTCAAGAAAGCAATGTACCTTTTAATACACTCTGCAGAGAGTAACAGAGCAGGCCTGCTTCAAGTGAGACAGGCCTGGATGCTCATCTGAGGCTTCTTTTATGTGGTTTTGGCAGGGCGGAGAGGTCCTTGATTGACAGCTCTTAAGTCTCCAGGCTTGTTCTGATTGGTGAAATGAGGACCTGGGCTGTGCTACCTCTGTACTTCTGATGTTTCTTATATGGGGAGAACCTGGACAATTCCTGAGTTACTCTTGGAGCCTGTGGCTTCATCTGATCAACTCCCTGAATCATTTTTGGGGGGCTCTCTCTCCTTTTCATCCCACTCATTTTTGTCTTTCTGCCTAACATTTGTAATGGCTTATGGAACAAGTCTTGTATTGGTTTTGTTATAAGTTTTTGTAACGGAAGAAATATCATGCATTTTTATTTGAATTGTGTTTCATCTCACTGGAGTGGGCAAGCCACAAATTGATGAGGCTTCTTGTATCACTAGACTGAGATACATGTTTGATGTCTAATTTCCAATCAGTGGTATCTTGGCTCATAATTTTTGTCATTTGCATATCAACCTCTTCGTCTTCCTTCACTTCAAATGCAGCTACCGGGATCCTTACTTTATTTTCTGTATTGTTATAAAAACTCTCCTCATTTTTGTTTAAAACATGTTCAGTGTCTGGTTTGTTATCATTTGCATAGTCTAATTTATTTGCACTTAAAGAAAGCTTAGGAGATGACTGACAGGTATATCCTGGTGACCTAGAGTATGAATGAGATGGAAAGACATTTTATTTCTGTTCAGGAAATGCCTGGAATGCTGCAGAGATAGACACTCTTTACATTTGCTCTTTCTTCAGAGTTATCATTAGTGGCTCTTCCTCAAGATAAGCAGCAATTTTGTATTTTTCACAGTTTACCAAACTTCTCCTTTAACTCATTTGTGATGAATTTTCAATTATTTTTCCATTTTGATTTGCCTTGTTTGAGCCATATATCTTCATATTTTTGCATACAAGGAAGTCCTAAATGTACAGATACATCTTCTCTATCATATTCTTTGTTCCCTTCTGCTTCCTGAGACAGTTTTTGCAGATGCAAAAGTGGAAGATTAATCTGCTTGATTTGATTTTCAGAAGTCTTTTCTGCTGGGGGTACATGTTTGTAAAATAACTTTATCCTGTGGGTGGTTATATTCAATCCCCTCAAGCCTTTCTTGTTCTTCCTCTGATATCATTTCTAAGTCTAGCTCTGCTGATAAACCTGTTGTGGATGTTTGTGTTGCCTTCACTCCTACCATTTTATTACGAACAGAGTCTTTCACTTCAACAGCAGGTTCCCAGTGAGGATATTTTTCAGAAGAATCCATGTGGGCTATTGGTATGCCTCTACTTCTCACGTCCTCTAGTTTAGCCCTTGTGGAGAAAGCAGAAACAAGAAAACTAATTGTGATATTTTGAGTTTCATTCTTAGAGAAATTGCAGGCCAGGAGAGGAGCTGGAAAACGTCCTGCTCAGAGCCTAAGAGCATCCACGGGGCTCCAGTCCTGCTAACCAAGAGATGGAAGTACTTGCACCTGTGTCCTGCCCAGATCCTTGGGGACATCTGCCTGGCTAAAGACTGATTACTGTAAAACCCCAATACTTTTTCCTTTTGGCACTGTAGCCTCTCTGACTTAGCCCTTCACTGCCTCTGTGGTAAAGTCTTCTATTAAATCATGCTGTCGCCAACCTGGACTCCTGTATTTCCTTGGCTTTCTCGACCTAAGCTTCTTGATCCACTCATGCAAGAGGCATATAAAACACATCTTCTACTTGTCCATTTAATATTTTTTTTTCCTCTTCGATCTGCAGCTCCAGAAAAGTGATCGACAATACTTCTGTGGAAGACTTTCAGAGATATTCTCAGAATCCTGAGGTGATTCTGTATCTTCCTCTTCTAATTTTTAGGTTCCTTTTCTTCTGTATATTCAGAAATTAGTTGGTGATTGCTTTTCATCTTATCAATCGCATGTATATTTGCTTCATTTAAAAATGCTACCATTTGCTGTTTTCGCATACCGCGAGTACAAGCGGTGTGAGGTCATCCTTGTTTCTTGCCTTAGTGTTTGCACGGTGTGAAAGCAGCTTTGCCACTATTGATGTGTTCTGACCAGCATAGTGGAGAGCAGTGTTGCCCCTGATGTCCATAACATATGGATCAGCACCATGTTGTAGAAGAAAAGTTGCTCATTCCTCTTCCTGGCAAGGCACGGCCTTAATCAGAGCTGTCCTGTTTTCATTACTGCGGAGGTAAGCTGCCATTTTGTGAGTAGAATTGTTCCAGAATCTCTCACTTGGCCTTAGTCCATCTCCATATCAACAGGTGTTTACAAGTGGTGGGGAGAAGCTGTTCTACCCTTAGTTGAGCCAGGATGGGGAGAGACATGGGGGAGCAGTAGATGACTATTTGTAAGCAATAAACGGGTTTCTCCTACTGTATTTTCCACTTTGATATCGGCTTCATAGATTTTGCTGCCCTGGGCTGGGAACACTATTTTCCCCAGGAGTTACACATTTTCTCTCTAGTAGGATAGTTACCACTTCTGCATGGTCATTAGCACAGACCAAATGTAGAGCAGGTCCAGTTCATCTTGCCCGTGTCATTCAAACTTGACGCTCTTCTCTGAGCAATGGAATATGCTGTACTTTGTCTCCTTTGCCCAAGCTGGCAAGCTTGTGTATCTTTTCTAGATCTTTGCCTTCGATGTGGTACTCAGGATGGGAGCTGGCTCTCCTGCTGTCCTGCACACTGCCCTCCCCTTCCCTCTGCCAGCTCCTGGAGGTCCCCAAAAGTGACTCACCCTTCCTACCCACAAAGCCAAAAATTTTCACTTACAGCCTTATGAGTTGAAGCAACACAGCTCCCTGCTGCCTTCCACAAATATCTACTAGCTGGAGGGTGTGAGGGGTCAGTAATTCTTGATTATCAGGTAGTGTCAACAGTTAACAGGATAGGGAAGAATCGTTTTCTCATTATACCACATAGTGCTTTATAATGCACATCTGCTCCCATGCCCCAGGCTCTGCTGCAATACCCAGGGTTTTTCTGAAAGACCTTTCTTACCCAAATGAATATGTCAATAATAATTATTGTGGTGAAAGTAAAAATCCGAGCTAATATGATTGAAACATTCCCTCAGTCTACAATGAAGGAAAGTAACTGTATATCACAGGGTCACAAGCATCTCTTGCATTCACTGTAAATCAGGTGTCTTTTCCATCCTGTATGGGAAGGGATTCTGCTTGGCCTCCGATACTGTACCATTATCTTGTTTTGCGTATGTAATGGTGCCACTGGCTCGAATGACTGTGTCAGTCAGTGTTTCAGGTTGTTAATAGAGCTGTTTGCTTCCCTGAGGATGTCTTTTGGATTTATGGCTCTTCTATCAGCTTGCATGATTAGCAAATCAAAGGGAGCTCCTAAGTCACTAAGCAGAGGTGCTGCTTAAATTTGGGAAATCCAATGCAAGCTTAATGCCTCTGATGATGGATTAAAGGCTCTAGGAAACAGTTGTTATCCAAACTCCTGTTTTGATGACCATTTAATTATGGAAGAGTTGTGCTAGTTCAAATTGACTAAAGGTTGTTGGTTTTTGTGTAATTGTCATTAAAAATAAATGAAGAATTATAAATTAGCATTTTGTATTCCAATAAGTTACTTGGCTAGAAGGAAGAATAGAAAGATTTGAGAAGGGAAAGGTATAATAAGCAGGAAGGGGCTGGGAAAATGAAATAAACACAGGAAAGTCAGGAAAAAGTAGGATGAGGTAACTGATATCAATCACCAGGCATACTCACTTAGGAAAATTTTTGGATTTTCAGAGTTACGAGCAAGCCAGTTGGTCAGAGATGTCTTGAGTGAAGCTGGTTTTTAGAGGTACTAATGGCAGTGAAAATGGTTGGGGCAGCATTTGAGAATCAGACCAAATTTCTGCCACTTAGCTTAGACCATTGAAATGAACAAGTCCTTGGTTTCTTTGCTTGATCTCAGAAAGGGCCGGTAAAGAAGAGTTTTATTTTCTAGTGGTGACTATTCCTAATCATGGCACCACAAGCCTGATCACATGCCCAAGTGGGCACTTTCAGATGGAAAAGCACTCAATAGAGCCAAGGAAAGATCACAAAATGCCATATGAGATGTGAAGGTTTATTGGGATTTATACAGGGAGTCCGAGAGCAGCCTACTGGATCAAGTTGCCCACCACTATTATGCATAGGCGGGGAGACAGACTATGTGTGTGCCTGGGGGAGGGAATAGAGACTATTTGCTATGTTAGGAGGGATCATATTTATGCCACCAGCACCCCAAGGAACAAAACCTTGGTCAGAGGGATCTGCCTCCCAGAAAGATGTTTCCATAGATCAGGTGGGCCTGGATTTGGCCAGCACCAGGCATCAGCATACAGTATACTTAGCACAGCACGCAAAGGAAAGGGTGCGGCTCTGGGGGGGGCAAGTTCCAGGGGAATCTCATGAAACCAAGGTAAGACAAGGGAAGAGGCAGGTTGGGACGAAGGGTTTTTATTGCTCACAAGGGGCCATGTGGACACACAGTTATTCTGGGACAAAAGATTATAAGCAGGCAGTGCTTGCCCCACACTAATGTCTTTTCCAGGAAGCTCAGATTCTAAGGAAAAGGGGATTCCACTTCTCAATGCAAGAGTAACAAAAAAGATGGTGGAAAGGGACTCCAAAGATATCAGAGGTAAAGAGGATTAGAGTAGTGGCTTTTGAACTTTGGCTCTAACTCACAGGAGCAAACACATTTTACATGGTGACCCAGGAGAGTGTGTATAAGCACACATCCCCAGAAAACATTTTATGAAACAATGCTTATATTCCTATGTAAGATTGGAATCTTTTCATCAAACACATCATCACCAGTTTACTGACAGGACAGCATACATTAATTCACCTAATTTTGTCCTCACAATGTTACTGGAGATGGGTCCTTGATCTTGTTGTGAGAAAGAATTCAAGAAAGATGCAAAAGATGGTGGAACTTTAAGAGTTTGTTTGGAAGATAAGAGTATAGAGAAAGGCAACAGTACACGCCCAAGAGTTGGGTGTG
Organism: Smutsia gigantea; assembly: GCA_032199065.1. Taxonomy (NCBI): domain Eukaryota; kingdom Metazoa; phylum Chordata; class Mammalia; order Pholidota; family Manidae; genus Smutsia; species Smutsia gigantea. Next base: position 119,797 of record JAVSCE010015179.1, read on the forward strand.
TAGACCCAGAGAGGGTTGGAACTAAGAAACAGTAGGGAGCCTTTTTTGTGTAAAGGGAGATGAATATTCACTAAGTGGTATTGGTATTCAGAGAACAGGTGGATTTTTTTTGGAGTTTGGGCTTGCTCCACCCTCATGTTTGGCAGAGGGATTTTTGGCTATATTTGGTTCTCATGGGGTCTGTCATGGTGTGGGGAGCTGTGATTTTTACTCTATTAATGATGAAGGGGCATGATTTTTGCTATGGTACTGTATTTCGGGGTGAAGTTTGGGTCTGTTTTTTCTCCCTGTTGGGGCCAGCTGGTTTTGGCTCATCTGTTTTTTCCTACCCTCACTCCACATCCCAGGGGACACCTTGTATAGAATGTGTAGAATGTAAGCAAGCATCCCACTGAAGCCCCCCACCCGTTCCCTGCTTTCTCCAGCAGCAATAGCTGTAAATGGACATTACATTGCTATTTTCTAGATAAGGAAACAGAGCTCTGAGAGGTGGTCACTGGCCCATATTCACATGGCAGTTAAGTGACAGAGCTGAGATATGGGCCTGTATCTGACTGATCAGAGCTGAGCTGAAAGAATGGAAAAATTTTAAGTTTGCTCTGAACCTTGGCCTGAGTTGCAAAACAGGCCCTGAGTACAATAGTTTGTAAAACAGGCCCTGAGTGTAACCACAGAACAAATAAGCCTGTAAAGATAAAGTTAAGAATATTGAGGCCCTGTGAGCCTTTAACCTTTAACCGAAATGCTTTTGCTATCTTGTTATCTGCAACCGACCTCCCCGCAAGAGCTCCACGACCTCCCCCCATTCCTTTCCCTGGTGTGGTTTTTGAAGGTGTGGTTTTTTTTCCTTTATAAGCCTCTGGAGAATTCTGCTCGGGGGTCGAACTCCTCTGCCCTTGCGTGGGTTACGAGTGTCGACCCCAGCGCGCTGGCAAATCAATAAACCTCTTGCTGTTTGCATCAATACCGGTCTCCTGCGAGTATTTGGGTCGTCGCCTATCCCGGGTCTCGAGTAAGGATCCACTCCGGTAGTCTTACAGAGCCATTCTCCAGTGTGTGAACTGTCCTTTCCCCAGGAAGCACTGAAAATGGGTTCCGACTTCATTAGCAACTAAAGAAAGGAAAAAAAAGATGATAAGTTAAAGAACTGTGATATCCAGGAAGGGCTCCAAAACCCAGGCTTTCAGAGTCAGTATGGCGGCAGCACAGCCTTATGATTCAGAGCAGGGACTCCATTGTCAGACTGTCCGGTCTGACTGAGAAAAAGCAGGGAAATGGGACCAGGGTCATGCCATTGTAAAATCTACCTAGCCTGCAAGAAAAGGCCCTGCTTATTCTCTAACTTAATCTATATGCTATTCTTCCTCTTCTTCCAGCCCCTTAATCAATTAAGTAACTTTGAAACCGGGAGAAGAGATAGGTTCATTTACACTTCAGAGGTCTGTGTGGATAAAAAATGCCAAGATCCAGGTTAACACAGTCGCCTAAATAACCCTATTCTTAAGACAAAACGTATGAATCACCTGTATACAGCATGCCATATGCTGACCCCTACCCAGAAGGCTCTATAAAACCCCAAACCCTAAGCCCTTAAGTACACCTCCTCTCTGAGGTTACCTGTACTCCCTTCTGAGTGTGCACAGTCTTATATCAAATAAACTTTCTTTTTGTATAAGCTGATTACACTTACTCTGAACTGTTCTCCATGATGAAGATAGAGCTCTCCAACCTCCACCTTTGGTGGTAAATGTCTGTCACTTTGCTATTTCATTCAGCCTCCTAGTCTCAACACAATTCTTTTCTCTCTCCCTGTTTTATTTCAGACCAGTAGGGAAGTTCTTAGAACATAATCTCAGTCCATCTGGTGCTCCCCCAAATCCTGCGGTGCTTGGGGCTTTTTCCTATGCCATGCAGATTCAAGTGGACATTGGACGCCGGGGGACCTCGGCTTTAGGAGTTGGCAAGGGCTTTGACCTATGCCTAGCAGGAGTTTGAAGAGCTTCCCTTTCCTCCCTCTGCTCTTGCTCTCTGTTGCCTGCATGCCTGCTGATGTTCGCTTCTACTCTCACTTTAAAGAATTCCCTCCTTACCTATACTTGTCCAACCTCGTCGAGAATTCTTTCTCCATCAGAGTCAAGTCCCCTACCCATCTGGGTTGAGGTCTCACCTGGTGCACAGGGAGTGACCTCCCCAGACACAGCTGCCCGACAAGATGACTATTGCTGCCCTTCACTTGGGCATCTTGGGTAAGTTAAAACTCTGTAAATATCACTTGCCTCATTTATAAAGTGCTGATGCTAATAGGTTTGCATTAAATATTAAATGAGAGGATCCACTGAAGCATTTAACAGGGTATGGAGAAGAGATTTGGCATTGAAGAAATGGTTGTTACCATGGACATACAGATGGTGCAGGAGCATGTTAAAAACTGTTTCATTCAAAGCCAGGCCTCTTCAGCTACAGCTCAGTAACATTTTTTTTATGGCAATCCAAACCCTATTGAGAAGCTAAGTTTGTTATTTGAGCCAATTAGGGCTAGGTGGAAATTCGTAATAAACTATTGCTAATCATACAAAGACCCCTAAGCAGTTACTGAAATGATGGGGACAAAATTGCTTTTAGGTCATTACTTCCATTATAGCTCCTGCAACTCTGAAAACAACCACCACGTCCCTTGTCAATGGCCCCATTCATACGAATTAGTGGTTTCGGTTCAGTTTCCATTACCTAGGTGTCTCAGTCACAAAATTATAGATTTCAAAATTTGAAACCTACATTCTAAAATGAATGGAGTAAACTTAGAAAGCTTGGGAGATACTTGGAATCCCCAAGGTGACTAATCGCTACTAGGCTTTATCCCTAAAATATGCTACTAGAACAGCAGAATGATGATGTTCTTTGATTTCAAGAATGCCCTAAACACTAGGCACCTGTGCCAAGCATCAGAGGAACTTGGACAGAACATTATCTTTCTGTCTTGCTGAGGCATCCCTAGTTGCTGAAATCCACTGGAGGCGCCACAGTGCCATAGATTATAGGGCACTTGGCAGGGGATGGGTATCAACAGAAGGGGAGGAAACCTATTGATTAGGGATGGACATGCATGCTGTTCTAGGAAGTCAGGATTTTATCTAGAGGGCAAGAGAGAACCATTGACAGGTTTTAAGCAGGGGTTTTGATGTAAGCATATTTGCATTTAGGAAAGTCATTAAGGGAAAATACATTAATAGGGAAAGAGGCAAGAAGACAAGTTAGGAGCTATTGCAATAAAGTAGTAGTTTCAACTTGGTAGACAAACAGAACCTTCCGGAGAGCTTGTTAAAACACTGACTGCCAGAATGTCTGATAAGTGAATGTGGGATGGGACCTGAGAATGCGTATTTCGAAAAAGTTCTCATGATGTTGGTGTTCCTGGTCTGAGAGTTCCACTTCGAGGACCACTAGAACTACAGTTGTAGAGAGAAAATGATGATTTGAATCAAGGCTGTGTCAATAAGGTTAGGGACATTAAAAAAATATATCTAAAATGTTGGGCTTGACTGTTTGTGATGAGGTGGAGGGCAGTATGAAAGGGGAAGGTTTTGAGCTGGGTGCCTGGGTGGGCAAAGGGATCATCAGTGAGCTGGGGGCACAAGCAGATGTAAAATCCTCAAAAGTGCAACACCGTCAGGGCAAATGCATTTTGCTTTACCTTGCATGGAGGGTTTCCTTTAAAGATGGCTCCATTTTTCCACATTGGGGACTTCTACTTTTCTACGTATCATGGAAGTATGTTATGGGGGCCTTTCAATAAATTAGTGACTTCCATGGATGGCTTCATGTTATAAAGTAGGCATGTGTAAGGGAGAGGAATTCCAGGAGAGACGAGTGAGGCTGTCAGAGGTGTGGGTTTGGGGCCACATCAGGGGCTTTTCTCTGTGTTCGGCCCCTGCAGTGTTTGTTACAGTTGCATATCAAACAGCCACAGATTCTCCTGATTGGCAACAATTATGACTATTGTCACTCAGTAACCACAGAAGTTGTTCACCATTTTAAAAAAGGATGAACAGTAATTTATGGTTCCAATATGGCATAATGGAAATAGTGCTCAAAGGGAATTGGAAGGAGAAGAACTCAGCAGCAGCAGGATTTCCCTGTGTTTGCAACCAAGCAGGAAAGAACGAAACCCCCTGTTCATCTTGGTTGTGAGAAAAGAGCATAAATAAACTGCCTGGTAAACTCTGAGGTGAGGGATTGGTCAGCAGACACAGAGGCTGCTGGTGTTTTCTGCCACTGAGCTCTTTTCATCCATTCACTTCCACTGGAGGCACCACCGTGACCACAAATGAGAAAGTGTGTGCTCATGGAAAGATGCTTGCCGGCCAAGCTGGCCATAATTCATGTTCCAGCAATGCTATGGCTGGAGCAGGGAGAATGAAACATTTATGAAAATGGCTCTTGCCCAGTTGCACATCGTGTTTGTCAAAGGGAAGAAGGCAAAAAACAGGAATCACCTCCTAAGAGAGGCCATACTGGTTTTGATTTTTTTGTTTGCATCTTTCAGTCTAGACTGCATGTGTGAGGTTTTTTTTGAACCTGAACCCAGAGTGGTTCATACCCTTAACTTTACTGTTTTCAGTGCATCTCAAAATGTCCTACTGAAGTACCCATGAGGGTGGAAGAGAGTGAATTTGATCTCCAGAGGGGGAGGTGTAGCCTGCAGCAACCCCCCCAGAAGTAAGAAATTTCTTTGCAATGTCACTTTTAACCTTAAGAAAAAGCACACACATTTTGCATTCTGTGCCGTGATACTCTCACATTTGTTGTAATAGTAACAACCATCTGTACTTTCCCATTGGAAGCATAAAATTGAGAAAATTCTCCCCAGATGACACTAAGGCAATTGAACATTCTGTAATTCTTCCTGCTACTCATTAAGCAATTAGAGACATTTTATGAAATTCATGGTAATTTTATCCAAGGAGAAGGGCACAGTAGTTCACTAGAAGGAGTTGAATCTAAGTTTGGTCAGAAAATAATGAGATCTCTTTTGCATCAGAACAATGGCTTAATCAGCATTAGCCCTGTGCTCACATAAGTTTTGCTGACTTTTTTTCCCAAATAGTTTCAATAATGTTCACACATTCTGGTATATGAGAATGTACGGGAAGAGTACTGGGTTGTCAAATGAGGTACTGTCATCAATGGGCCTTGTGCCCTTTGAAAGCCACTTCACCTTTGTTTCCTCACCCATAAAATGAGAAGCTTAAACTCAGTCATCTCTAAAATCAATTCCAACTACCAAATCCCTGTTTTTGTGTAGGGAACCATATTAGCTGTCCATACAAACTGACCTTACAAAGCCTTGGTGAGAGCTGGGGGTAAAAAGCAAGCTCCAGAGTCCCAGTATGAGCTGCATTTTCTTCTCTCTTGAATGATGTAAGACAGATATAGGACTTGAATAATATTTATTTTTCAAAGAAATATTTTTAAACAAACATTTATTTAATGCCAGGTTGTGGGTTAATTTGCAATATTTCCAGAATCTCTTGCCTGACCTTAGTGCATCTCCATATCAATAGGTGTTTCCAAGGGGTGGAGAGAGGTAGTCCATCTCCATACCAATAGTTGATTACAACAGGAGGAATGAGGGCATATCTGGACCAGAGAGGTTGGTTGGGGCCCCTTTTTACAGCCAGTTCCCAAGAGACACAGGCAAGCAGAAGCGGATGACTGCTTGTAAGCAATAAACGGGTTTTTCCTACTTTATTTCTCCCTTTCACTGATTTTGGTTTCAGAGGTATTTTGCCCCAGGCTGGGAAAATATTTTCCCCCCAGAGTGATACCTGGTGGTAGTCAGCAGGGCCTCTGAACCCAAAACCTGTCTACATGGATGTGCCTCTTGGGCAGGCTGCCCCTAGAGATGGTGGGGAGATGCTCAGAACTCCCCCTGTGGATAGTGGGGAGGCCCCAGTGGCTGCAGTAGTAGGGTACAGCTTCACCCAGGAGCCCACTATCTGTGGGGCTTCCAATTAGGGAGCACCTAGTGGGGAATTGGTCTAGGGTAAACATCTCCTAGAGGGGCAGGGCCTTCCCCAGAACTGGGGAAGGGTGGGGACACTGGAAGCTGTGGAATTAGCCCTTCATGAGATAGAAGGCTGCTTAGAGACCCTAGGTGGCTATGTAGCAGCCGGGATTGTGGGATGTCTTTTTCTCGAGATAGTGGAAAGGGTTATTGAGGAGATAGACTTTGGCAGGAGAGAGACACACTTCAGTGTCACTTGGAGGAGCTGGGTGATGACCTATGGGATGCCCTTAAGAAAGAGAGATGGCTATTGAGAAGACAGCTCACACTTCTGGAAGATACGTTAGCAGTGAGGGAGGATGCAGCAGGAGAATCTGTGTTGCAGGAGGCCGTGGGGGAGGGGGAGGAAAGAGCGGTGCCCTCAGCTCTGGAGATGGTAGAGGAGATGTCACGGAAGGCTGTGGGGTCAGGGCAGAGAACTGATCTGTTGCTGAGGCCACTGCCCGAGGCACCAGCCTCTCTCATACTACAGGCCTGCCTGGTTGTAATTAAGAAAATAAAAAGCAACAACCATAGGCTCCTTGGGGAGAAGCCGCCCCCTCCCCAGATGGTGGAGCACCCCATGCTCCACCTCTATACCCAGGATGAGCTGGTGGACATAAGCATCCAGTATCGGTGGAAGCCATTGGAACCTCTGCCTACATGGCTTTCGTCTCTGGGATATGGGGATAAGAAACATTGTTATGTCGAGTTCTGAAGTGGGTAGACTGGCTTCCCTGACTACTCACCCTTCCCTCTGGCAGTGGTTGCGAAGTGCCCGTCACACCTCAGGGAATCAGTGCTTCTGGATTGGCCGACAACAGGGTGATTTACCTTACCCACTAGCTGGAAAATGTATGCAGAGCTCCCGCAGGTGTTACAGGAGCTGGGCATGAAAAGTATCATCTATAATATGGACCCTAAGGGCCCCAATGAGGAGTTGTTCACTGTAGGAATGAGAAATCTTGTGCTCCCTATAGCTCCCCCATCTCTCTTTGGGTCCCTAGTGACAATTAATGCCCCCACATAGGGCAACCCAAAAATGAGGCTACTCATACTTTAGCAGATCTGGGGGAGGTTGAAACAATAAGAGCCTGGAAGGAAGTATGGGCTACAACTGAAAGGAGAGGTGCAAAGGGGCCCATGAAGGTCTCAAGGAACCAGTTGTGATTTGATAAAGATGGTGGTAGTGAAAGAAAACCTTGATGGGCAGCCCAATAGTATCTTGTGAGAACTGTGGCACCAATTAAAGCCAGAGCAGCAGTTCCAGCCACTGAGGTCCAGGACATAGAAGCTGGAGGCAAAGCCCCATGTCTGACCTGTGTCCCTACAAGACTTCCTGGGAAACAGTACTCAGGCTCTGCCTGGGCCCTCACCCCCACAGAAGGGCAACTGGGTATCGTGGTTTGACTGAGTAGGGGGGTCAAGGCCCCCACCATGGGGGACATAGTGGGGACCAGAAGCCACATGTAGAATTAGCAATTCATTGGTCCCTTGTGAATTTACAATGTGTCTTGGTGCTGGTGGACACAGGAGCTGAATGTTCTCTGATTTATGGCAACCCTGAGCATTTTCCCGGGACCCCTGCTATGACAGATGTCTATGGGGGTAAGGCAATTAGAGTGAAGAAAGCCCAAATCCCATTGGGGATAAGGGTATTTATCCCCAAAGAAGTATACTGTGTAAATTTCTCCCGTCCCTGAGTATATTTTGGGGGTAGATATCCTGTAGTGCCTGTGGTTACAGACCACTGCAGGTGAGTTCAGACTGAGGGTACATGTGGTAAAGGCAGTTCTGAAGGGACATGCTAAGCACCCACCTGTACCTCTGCGAGTGACAAATACTAATCAGTATAAATTGCCTGGGGGACACAAGGAAATTAGAGAAACTCTACAGGAGTTGGGCATCATAAAGCCCATTCATAGTCCTTTTATACCCTTATGTGTCCAGTGACAAAACCAGACAGCTCCTGGCAAATGACTGTGGATTACCAGAAATTGAATAAAGTCACACCCCCTTTTCATGCTGTTGTCCCCTATAAAGCAGCCCTTATGGACACACTCAGTCATGAACTAGGGACGTATCATTATGTAGTAGACCTTGCTAATGCTTTCTTATCTATTGATATAGCACAGGAAGAGTTTGCCTTCACATGGGAAGGCTGGCAGTGGACATTCACTGTCCTTTCACAGGGACACCTCCACAGTCCCACCATTTGTTATGGACTTGTAGCCCAGGACTTGGCCACATGGAAGAAACTGCAAATGATGTGGCTGTCTCACTACATTGATGATATAATGCTCACGTCTGGTTCTCTTTCAGATTTAGAAGGGGCAGTTCCTAGACTGCTGCAGCATCTACAGGAGAAAGGATGGGCTGTGAACAGCACCAAGGTTCAGAGACCTGGTTTGTCTGTAAAGTTCTTGAGGGTTGTGTGGTCAGGAAAAACTAAAGTTATCCCAGAAGCAGTCATAGACAGGATCCAGGCTTTCCCCACCCCTACCACTGTGACAATATTATAAGAGTTTTTGGGTCTTTTGGGCTATTGGAGAGTGTTTATCGTGCACTTGGTACAAATTCTGAAGCCCTTATACCAGTTGGTATGAAAGGGCATCAGGTGGGACAAGGATGAAACGTGTAGCTGCTTTTACTGCTGCTAAGTGAGCAGTCAAGGCCATACAGTCCTTGAGTGTAATGGATTCATCAAGGCCCTGTGAGCTAGATGTTCATGTAACTGAAGATGGTTATGGATGGGGTCTTTGGCTTGAACGGACATGCCAACCCATTGGATTCTGGTCATAACTATGTGAAGGAGCAGAGGTCCGGTACACCTTGACAGAGAAGTAACTGGCTGCTGTGTATCATGCCTTGCTGGCTATGGAACCCATCACTAAAACAGCTCCAACCAAGGTAATAACCACCTATCCCATCATAGGGTGGGTACGAGACTGGACCCAAAGGCTACAGAGTGGTGTGGCACAGATGCCTACACTGGCCAAATGGGGCACATATTTACAGCAGGGTAGCACCCTCTCTACTAGCCCCTTAAGTGGAAAACTCCAACGCTTATTGGGGCCGGTGAGGTATACCAGTGGAAAGCAGGAAGAACTTGCTTTTGAGCCACTGGTAGCAGAGAGTCCTTATCAGGATGGAAAGCCCCTATACCTGAAGATGCTTGGTACACAGACGGCTCCAATCGTGGGCAGCCCCGATGTGGAGGGCTGTGGCTTTCCATCCTAAGACAGACAATATGGATGGAGGATAGAGAGGGGAAGAGCAGCCAATGGGTTGAGTTGTGGGCAGTATGGCTCATGATCAGCCAGGAGCCCTCCCCCATAGTTGTCTGCACTGACAGCTGGGCCGTCTATCAGGGCTCGACCCTGTGACTAGTGACATGGTACCATGCCAACTGGATGGTTGATTACCGGCCCTTTTGGGGGCAAGAGTTGTGGCAAGACCTATGGGCCTCTGGTTAGACTAAGACTGTTACTGTATATCATGTGACTGGCCATTTGCATTTGGCATCCCCAGGGAATGATGAAGCAGACACATTGGCCCAGGGGTGTTGCCTAGAAGGAAAGCCTGCCTCTGCTGTAGCCCAATGATTACATCTGTGTTTGTTGCTCGCAGGGCAAAAGACAACGTGGGCTGTAGCCCATCGGTGGGGCTTGCTATTGACCTTGGAAGAAGTCAGCAGAGCCCGGGAGGAGTGCCTTGTGTGCTCTGAGAGAGACTCACACCGAGTCCCGCAGCAGCATGGGACAACAGTAAGGGGGCCGATACCCCTTGTCAGGTGGCAGGTAGACTCTATTGGGCCTCTGCCTGTGTCAGAAAGATATCAGTATGCCATGACTTGTCTGGACACAGCGATTGGACTGTTGGTTGCTTTTCCTGCACATCATGCAGATCAGCAATCCACCAAGAGGGGCCTAGAGCGTCTCTTTGCAGCGTATGGCCAGCTGCAGGTGATTAAGAATGATCAAGGCACCCACTTTACTGGACATCTGTTACAAGAATGGGTGCAGCAATTAGGAATAAAGTGGAAGTTTCATGTACCATATAACCCTAACTGGGGCAGGCATGATAGAGAGGGACTACGGTTTGTTGAAATCTGGCCTGAAGTTGGACACCAATAGTCTACAGGGCTGGTCAGTTCACTTATGGAAAGTGATAAGGCGCTTGAATGAGAATCCTTGAATGGAGCCTTGAGCCCTGTGGATATGCTAACACACCTTGCTGCCTCTCTTATACAACTGTATGTGCAAACCAAAGGGTTACTGAAGCCAGGATTTGGCCAACAGAGCAACATCCTGCTGCCAGCTTCAACTGCATTAAACCCTGGAGACAATATTGAATGGATGTGGCCCTGGACATTTTGACACATGGACCAGCGATGGCTGGCCCTTCTGGCACCTTGGGGAAAAGGCCTGGAAGCTGGCCTCATGTGTATTCCTGGAGTAGCAGGAGAGTGGCCCCCAAAGATCATGGTAGTGTACACAATATGTCTGGGAGGTAAGAGCATCTTACGGGGAAGTTTTGTTTTATCTTTATGGCCAGTGCATGTACCTCCCATAGCCCTATATATTGACCCATCTGTAACTCCCACAGGGAGGGGGGGTGAAAGTCTGGTATACTAGACCAGGATGACATCCCATTCCTACCACACTCCTATTACAAGATCACTCTCTTGCATGTATCCTACCTGATGGACAAGATTTGCCTCTGCTGGTGTCATTAAAACATGTGTCTTAGCGCCCTTAAGGTTATTTTCTTCTACAGTCCCTGTGGCTTGGACCTGCCCCCTGGCTGCAGCTGCCACGTGATGATTGCTCTGAACTCCCTACCTGTTCAGCTATTGACTGCCTGTGGAATGGGCCAGCTATGGACTTAATCTGCATAGACTTTATAATCTAGCTGAATCATCTGGCTTGAGGATTATCATGATTTTATTGCTGTTGGCTATTGTTATGTCATTAGTCTGGTTACAGTGCTCCAGTTTTCTCATCCAGGGGTCCTTGCGGAAGATGGGGAATGAGTAGATTGTGAGGTGAGATTTCTGGAGTGGTGGCCTGTGGGTAAAATTGCAATATTTCCAGAATCTCTCAACTGGCCTTAGTGCATCTCCATATCAATAGGTATTTCCAAGGGGTGGAGAGAAGTAGTCCATTTCCATACCAATAGGTGATTACAACAGGGGAAGCAAAGGCATATCTGGACCAGAGAGGTTGGGTGGGGCCCCATTTTGCAGCCGTGTCCCAAGAGACATGGGTGAGCAGAAGTGGATGACTGCTTGTAAGCAATAAACGGATTTCTCCCACTTTATTTCTCCCTTAGACTGATTTTGGTTTCAAAGGTATTTTGCACGGGCTGCGAAAATATCCCCCCCCCACCAGAGTTACATAGGTAGTCTTAGTTCTTTTCAAATACACTTTGTTAAATCCTTATGACCTTGCTCTGAGGTAGATGCTGTTATAATCCCCATTTTACAGATGAGAAAACTGAAGCACGGTGAGGTTAATGAGCTTCTCCAAAGTTATGTCACTGAGGCCAGAGCCAGGTTTGCAAGCCAGGCAGTCTGGCTTTAGAGTTCCTGCTTCCAACTGCTGTATCATGCTGTTTCTACATATGATAGTGATGGTATATTTTTCCTTGTAGCCAGGTTATGCTGAACATTGTGTCCTGGCATTTATTCTCATGGCATTAAGATGAATAAGATTTGGCCTCTGCCCTCTTAGAGCCTGCAGTTCAGTGGAGGAGAGAGATGCGTGAACAGCTAGTTATAGTAGGAGTGCTTTCAGAGGCATAAGCGAAGACCTGTGGGTGATACAGGAGGGAGTGGTTCTGCCTGATTAGGGGAAGATGGGAGGCAGTTTGAAGGATGCAAAGAAGGCTTTGAAGGAAATGTGGATCAAGAATTCTGAGATGCTGATGAATTACCAATGAGAGAAGGGAGTGTGGATGGGTCTGGATGGGAATTCCAGGCAGAGGGAACAGAGTTTACAGAGGTGTAGTAAGACCTCCTGTGGATCCCAAGCTTGGTGATTGCTGAGTTCAGCATTCCAGGAAGTGGGAGTGAACATTTCTGTATTATTTAAACTTTCTACATTGAGCATGTATTTCTTTTATGAAACCAAAAATAAAGCTGTTTTAATTTAAGGAATTTTTGCTTTTTCAAGCGTCAACTTCTCTCTGTGTTTTTTTTTTTTTTTTAGGGAAACTGAAGTTATATTACGGACTTGGCTTCCTTAAAAAATGAGATTTGAAAGCAGATCTGGGCCCTGTCACTCATTGGCTGTATCTCCCTGTCTTTTCTGGGCTTCAGTTTACTTTTCTGTAAATTGGGGATGGTCATAACTATCCCATTGGCCTGATGAGAGAAATAAGAGAGACAATGAATAATAAAAAATAACAACCAGAGTTTGGTACAGAGAGGACCAATAAATATTTCCCACCCCTCACCTTTGTTAAATAATTTCCCCACGTGTACTGGGTCAAATCTTGGCTAGCTAAGTCGCTGAAGAATGCTGGGAGTGCCACCTCATGGCCACATATGAATTTGTCCTTGTAGATGCTCAACTCCTGTGGTTTTAAGATGGACAGTAAGCAGGTGTTTGAGGTAAAAATATCTCAGGTAGACGCTAATTAACCTTCTCAGCTTGGTGTAGTTCCAGGACTAATCTTGACATACAGCCAGGAGCACTTCTTGACAACTTTTCCCTATGTGGAGAGCTCTCCTGAATTCCATGCAAGGCAGTGACATATGACAGAAACCAGGGCCCAGTAGGAAACTCTTACCTGCTCTGTTAGATGTGTATGCCCATCTTTCAGCTTTCTCACCCATGAGCAATCTAGGAATGCCCCAGGTTTCCATGCCTGTTAACTCAACTTCGTTGTCTTTTCCCAAGTATCCTTTGCAAAAAGATGCATTTGATTTCCCATTTGGAATTATCCACCTATTTTTCTTTACAGTCATTTTCAAATAGGCTTTTAGGAAAGATTGACATGGGCCAAGCCATCCTCGTGGGGACTACTTGACAGCCTCCTCCTGCAATCCTCCTTTTCCCCTATGAACTATTCTCCAACTCTGCAGCCTGAGTTAGCTTTAAGTAAGCCCTACCCTTCTTAAAGCACTCCAGTGGCTTCCTATGCACTAAAAGAAAATCTAAACACTCTACCCTGCTTTACAAACTCTTACTGAGTTCTTTTCGTGTTATCATTTGAGAGCTTGGAGCAGGATGGTGGTTGGTTTTCTACCCTGAAAAATAATAAAATACAAAGATTTATTTTGCTACTAGAGTAAAGACGGTTTTATGAAGCGGCACCTTTCTCTTGAAGAGCCTGTTGTTACATTGGACAAGGAGAAGGAAGCTCTAGACATAGAAAAACATATACGTATATTTCTTTGACATAAAATTACCTGTGAGGATGACCTTATAGAAGATCAGTGTTTAGAATATATCACCAAAGTGTGGTTTGTGACTGTGATGAAATGTGTGTTTATGAAGTGCCAGATGCAAAGATTGAGGGCCGTATACATTGCCCAAAGAACTGCTAAGAACAAAAACTGCCTTGAATTGTAGCTGATACATTGTGAACACTGATCTTTGAACAGTGAAGAATTCATTGAGTTCTTACTGTATACAATGTAAGAAAATACAATGGGTGTGGAAGGGGCGTGGTAGGAAGTGTGTCTTAAAGGTGGAACAGGTGCTTTCCTGAAGGCATTCATAATTACAGGGAGATAAATGTATGGGTACCATAAGCAGTTTGAGAACAACTATAAAGAGAGGGGACTAGAAATACCAGGGGAACTAGCACAGACTTAGCATGTATATGCTGAGGGCTGAAGATAGATGGGAAGGGATGTCGGGCTCCTCGGGAAAAATTCTCACAAGAGGTGAATCTTGAGCGGGGACTTAAATGATTTAGATTATTGTAAATGATAAGGAGGCCATCTGAAGAGGAGGTAATGGCTCGAGCAAGGAAGAGCATTATGAAAACAAATAGAAATGTACAAAAAATGCACTGGTACTCAAAAATAAACAAGCTAAATTGCTTTGGGCTTTGAATAGTTTGCAATATGATTCCTGGGAAAGAGATTCTGAGTTGCATAACTGAATCATTCATTCCTTCAGCATCTGTTGGCTGCTGCGTTCCAGGCATCAGGCTAGGTGCTCCATCCTAAAATATGACAGTAACACACTTCTTTTTTGGGAACTGGGAAGGGTACAAAGGTAAATGAATGCATACACACCCTATTGTTGGTAGCAATACCTTCATTCCCAGAATAATATGGTGCCTGTGTGAATAAGAAAGAAAGATATTTTTAGAGAGCTTCTCTCCCTTTGTGCCTCTGTGGAAGCATGGAAAGTCTGGTAGTGTGTCCTGAAACATATTAAGTGCAGCAAATCAGATTACAAAATTGAATGTGAATGTCAAAATAGTTTTCATGAAAACAAAATTAAGGTAAAAATAGTAACAGATGAAAATATAAGGAATGGAAAGTTAGATTATTAGAAATGCAGAAGTATGTAAAACTATGCCAAATAGTTTTGTTTTAAATATGGTGGACTTCACAGTTTTTCACTTTAATTTTTATAGCTAGAGAAATGTCAGTATAAAATATATTCAAAAAGCAAGTGTAACTAATGGCACTATGAATAGATCAGGGCTTCCACGACATTAGTGAATATCTTGTAAAGCCACCTGTCAGTTATAATAGTAAATAAAAATGAGTAAAATCTCCTTATTAAAAGACTAAGACACTCAGATTGCATACAAATATAATCTAATTATTTGTGTCTGTCTACAACAGACACACCGAACTAAAAACTGAATGAAGTTGAAAAATGGGCAAAAAATACTACGTAAATAAAAATAAAGAATAGTTCGTGACATCAATTTAAATATCTAACGAAAAAAGATTAGTTTTATTGATACAGTGTGTTTCTTTAATAAAGTCTTAACTATCATGACATTTTATGTGCTGCATAGAAATGACTAAGGCAACAGTGAAATCTGCTTTTCCCCATTAGGTTGGCAAAGGTTTAAAAGACACTTAATACTCATTGTTAATGCCCAGTTATGTGACTGTGAGTAGACAGGAACTCTCAATCTTAATGCGGAAATAGAACTTGGAATAAACTTTTACAAGATTGTTTGGCAATATCTATAAAGAGCCTGAAGAGTACATATACACATTGACCCATCAATTCCACATCTAACAAATTTATTCAAAGCAAATAATTGGAGACGTTTGCAAAGATGAATATAAAGGTGTATACTGCAAAGTTATATATGGTAGTAAAAGATGGATACCATTTCTAACATAGGGAATTGGTTAAGGTATAGACTATCCATATAATGTATATACTGTAGCCATTAAATTATTACTCATATACAATATGTGCCTTAGACAAACATTGCACAGCAGAACCAGGACTTAGATAAATGTAGTTTTAAAATTTATGTGGAAAAGCTCATAATATTTTATTAAATGAAAGTAAGTTTCACACAGTATAAAGTATGTAATTTCAGTTGTGTGTGTGTGCACAGAAAAGAGGAATGGAAGGATATATTTCAAAATGAATGCAGTATTAATCTCTGGATGGTGGGGCTGAGTGGCTTTCATTTTCTTCTGTATGGTTTTTATATTATATAATTTTTAACATAATGAGAATGGTTTATCTAATTAATCCACAAACAGTATAACACTATTTTGTTTAAAGAAACCCTTTCTGAAGGTCATGAAGAGGAGATTGAAACATATATAGACATATCAGATTCTTGAATGAGAAATTATATATCAAAGGATATCAATTATTTTCCAAATATTGAAGAAAACTTTGCAAAAGAGTAATAATTTAAAAGGGTGTTCCCCAATAAAATACTACAGTGTATTAAAAATCAGAACATGGAAGAAAAAGAGTGCTAATGAGAGACATATAGATGGGATAGAAGGAAGGGTTCTGAAACAGATTCATGTGGTAAAAGTTACATTTAAAATCATCAGGAAAAGGATGAGTGTTTTGTAAACCACACTAGACAGCAGGCTAAGCAGTTTGGGAAAAAATTACCTCATACCACATCAAAACAAATTCTACTCAAATTAGAGATATAAATATTTTAAAAGAACTGAAGTAAATAGGATATAGAGTAAGTAAATAAATGTAGAGCAGCTAAAATAAATGTAGGTTACTCTATGTATATCTACAGATCACCTGGAGGAATAAAAATCTAAGGATGCCACGACAGGCAGAAACCATAAAAGATGCAATGGAAAGATTTGGTACATAAAGTAAAATGTTCTCTATGTCAGAAACACCATAAATAAAAATAAAAACAAAAGATGCATGGGTGATGTATTGCTTCTTTAATCTGTGTTTCCTAATTTTTCTGTAATGAGAATGGTACTTGGTGGTCTTTAAGAGGACTGTGTGTGCAATTGATGATCAAGTGGCAGAGCTTGGAGGTTAAGAGGAGTTTTGTGCCTGGCAACCTCCTTTCCAAACCTGAAACAAACACTTCTTGTGTGACATTGGACAATTTAACCTAACCTTTCTGTGCCTGATCTTTGTAATGAGGATAGAACCTGCCTTCAGAATTGTAAGGATTAAATGTGTTTATATGTACAAATGGCTCTTAGAATAGTGCCTACTGTATAGTGAGCATGCTGTGATAGCGATTATTAGACCTTTTCTAGTTCCAACATGCTGCATTTCCTACAGAGGACTGAAGAGTGAATGGCAGCTAGGAGAAAACCACTCCTTTCCCAGTAGAATAATTGATTTCAAAAGAGGGTGACAGATCCGAATGAACTGTGCTTTTAGTTTGAGGTTTAAAAGAAGCCTGTGGTTCTAGCCACTGGTCAAATAGGGCCGATTGATAGGGCTAAAATTACATTACTGATACAGAAAAGGAAACAATAAGAAATAGCATGTTCCTTTTATTATCTCCATAAGCAAAGCAAATGGATAAAATGGTGGCACAAATTGTACAGCGGTGGGAGGGAGTAGGTAAGGAGACAAGTTCTCTTTGTTCTAATATATGGACAGTAAATGCAATCCCCTAATTTTCTTCTCTACATGAAAGCTGGAATTCTGGATGTACCTACTATAAGTGATACCATTTTTCAACTTAGTCTTTTATCTCCTGTATGACTCTGGCAACACTGCTTCTCCATGGCTGCCCATATGGCCCACACCTACTAGCACTGTGAAGAAAATCCTAGGTGTGCTGATGAGATGATGAGTAATCGTAAATCTGCCATGTGTCCACGTGATCTCTGCACCAGCGATAAACGATGTAACAGTGAACTGAAATACAGCTGCTTTGAAGTTGATTGGGAAGAAACATGACCAAACACAGACTGGGTTGAGGCTCACTATTTTTACTTTCAGAATTATGATGTGCTTTTCTCAGTACAAAAGCAACATACGCTAATTGTAGAGAAAAAAGGAAACACAGACAAAAGAAAATAACACGACCTATAATTCCAACCCCCAATCTTGCAGAGGATTAAAGAGTGAATGGGTGGAAGGAGCAAACACTCTTTGAAGGGTAAAATGTTTTGTTGTATATCCCAGTGATCTTTCATCTTTTTGCAAAAATGTAGCCAAGTGATATTTGGCGTTTTATACTTCATTTTCACTCAATATATCACAAACACATAGCAATAGAATTGTAAAACATTTATGAACCAAAGTTTAATAGCTACATAAAATTCTATTATAACATCTATTATAAATATCATTATTTATTTTTACTTATCTTCTGATTTGGGACATTTAGATTACCACTATTCTGTGACTACTGTTGTACAGAACTCTTTGGGCACATGAGTTAATTCCTTAGTATAAATTCTTGGAAATTATATGTCTAGTTTAAAGTTAAGCATATTTTAAGGAACCTAATATTTTACCAACTTTCTCTGAAGAAAGGTACTATCAATTTATGATTTTTATTTCTATACCAGCTTGCATAAGAATGCCTTACTCTTCTTATCATTGATAATTCTAGGTATCACAATTAAAAAAAACTTTTCATTCTGATTGGACTAGTCTTGCCATCACAAAGGTTTCAATCTAATGGTGCTGGAATAACTGATTGAACATATGGAAAAAAGTGAACTTCGAGGCCTACTTCACACTGTAAACAAACCCTAATTGAAAATAAATGATTGACCTATAGTAAAATTACAAAATTTCTAGAAGGGAGCATAGGAAAATGACTTTAAAGTTGGAGAAGGCATAGATTTCTTATGAAAAGCACTAACCATAAATAAAAAAATTAACGAATTATAGTTTGTCAAAAATAAATGTTCCTTCTCATCAAAACACATTTTTAAGGAAATTAAAATCCACAGATGGGAAAGAATATTCACAATATGTATATCTGACTAAACAGTTGTATCCTGAACATATAAAGAGCTCTTACAACTCAACAATAAAAGACAACCCAATTTAAATGGTATTAAGAACATGAAAAGGAGCTCAACATCATTAGTACAAAAACACAAATTTAAATCACAAAGAGAGATCACATCAAACCTGCCTACATGGCTAAAATAAAAAGGTTGGTAAGGATGTGAGGAAACAGGAACTCTCCTATATTGCTTGTTGGGTGTATCAAAGGTACAGTCATTCTGGAAAAAGGTTGGCAGTTTCTTAAAAAATTTAAATCTTCATCTACCCCATGATGTACCAATTCTACTCCCAGGGGTTTCCCTAGGGAGAAATGAAAACATCTATCCAATATATCCACAAAACACATCTATGTAAATGTTCATGGAAGCTTTATCATAAAATCCCCAAACTGGAAAAACCCAAACATCAAGAGGAGAAGGGGTAAACAAACTCTTAAACATTCATACAATGGAATATGGCTTTGCAATAACATGGAAAATCCCCAAAGCATTATACTGAGTGAAAGAAGGCAGACACAACAGAGTTCCCACTATACAATTCCATTAATATGAAGTTTAATAATAGGCAAAACTGAATCATGTGATAGAAATTGGAATAGGAGTTGTCAGTGAGGTCTACGAATTTTGGTGGTAAAGAGCCACAGGAAAACCCTTTGGAGTGATGGGGATGTTCCACATCTCAATGGGTTTTGTTTATATGGGTGTGTATATTTGTCAAAGCTCATTGAATTGTATCCTGAAGATCTATGTTTTTCTATGTGAATAAAAAATACAATTGAAGATTTTAATGCCAGTGAATATAAAAAATACATTAATGATACATTGAAGATTTCAATATATAAATAAAAAATAAATTTAGGAGCATATTTTCATAACCTTGGGTAGGGAGAACTTCCTAAACAAGACAAAAAAAAAACAGTTGCAGTAAGAGACTGATATATTAAACTTGAAAAAATTAAAAAATATGTATGCTTAAATATAACTGAAAGCAAAAGGTAGAAGACAAAAAAGAAAACAAGTATTTCAACATCTATGCTGTACAAAATTTAACAACCCTAATAAACAATGACTTTTTATAAGTGGATAAGAATAAGGCAAATGACCTAATAAAATGGGCACAGTATATGCACAGAAAATTCGCAGAAAGAATGCAGAGTAAATGCATGAAAAGATACTCTATTTCACTCTAGTACTTGGAAATAAAAAGGAAGCCACGAATGTGGCAAAAATGGGAAATTTTGGAAACACTAAGTGTTGGTGAGAACGGAAAATGGGTAGTCATACCTTGCGATTGGAATTCAAATTGCTAGAACTTTTTTGGAAAGCGTCTGGGAAATCTGCCAAGGTTTGAAATACATTTTATCACTGGATCTTATAATTCCTTTTGGTAATCTTATATATACTATGGAAAAAAAGCACAAGTACTTAGGGATATATGAATAAGGATGCTTATTTAATGTTGCTTCTGGTGACAAACTGGAAACAGTCTGAATGAACATCAGCAGGAGAATAGTTGTATAAATTATGATAATCTTTGCTACAGTTATACCCAAATTAAAATGAGTGGATCAGATTTACATATATTGACCTGGAAGGATTCCAATAACAATTTTGTGAAAAAAGCAAGTTGGAGACTAATGTATACCATATTACCCAATTTCATAGTAAAAGGAAAAGAAATGTAAACACAAATATGCACCTTATTGGAGCATAAAGATGTAATGCTTCTGGTTTCTTCAAAACTGTCAATCATATTTTTCCAAATTTCTTCCCTGCTGAATAACAGGAATGCTTAGTAATATTCAGCCCAATTCCATAACTGTTCAGTTTTTAAAGTTTCATTTTGGTTCTCAAGACTCAGCCAAAGATATATTTGAGCTGTGTTTTTTACCCCCATTCCAGCAATTAGGTAAATTGCTCTTTCTCTCTTCCAGAAAAGCAAGAGGGTAGAATTGTTGATGAAAGTTCCACAGGAGGGTCAATGTGTTGTGAAAGTTTCCATCTTATGAATCCAGGCAGGAATTCAAGGGAAGAAAGAGACTGGCTCTCCCTACACTGATTCACATCCATTACTGATAAAAGATGGAATCACTAGCCTGCCGCTAGTGATCATTCCACTTGCTTATTTCACTATCAATTTCATTTATTCTTCATTAAATTGAGATTATTTAGAGTAGTAAAAGACAAATCTCTGACTGGAAAACTAGTCCCCATGCGTGCATGATACAAAAACTACTATTCAGTAGAAAGAACATCTAGTGAAGTAAGTTAATAAAATGTCTTTCTTAGAAGCCCATATAGAAATTCCTAGTGTCTGAAGTCTGCCTAGTAACTGGGGCAACTTCATTCACTGGGTGCTCCAGGAGAATCAGAATTGATCTAATTACTGTAAATTTATTGATCATTCTAAGGGCATTTCGACTATTTTCAAGTGAGTTAGGCCTGAAGTCATATATATATATTTGGCCACCCCTTTTCCTTGCAGTCTTTCTCTGGTTTACATGAGCATCTCTATTCCCTCCCCTACTGCATGTAGCAATTGTCATTTCCCACTTCACCTATATTCTCATACCAATGCTGAGATATTTCTGATGACTTTTCTTAGGTCTGTCTGTTCTGTTCTTCATTAGTCCAAGGATAAAGCCTCCTTTATACTTGGACTTTGTTTTTATGATCTTTGTCCATGGCTAAGATTATTTACCCCCCCCCTCCTCTTATTCCCCAATATCACTATTCAAAGTAGCTGAGAACTTGGCCCAGTAGCAGAGGTCTTCACCTGGTATTGGCCCTGGCCATGATTCTGATTTCTCAGGATGGTTTACAAAGCTGACCAGCTACATGGTGCCAAGGATTTGCTACCACACAAACTAAAATCACAGAGGACACCTTTATGTAAGCAGTTGCCCTCACTCTTGGCCTGATCCTATTGACACAGTATCTGCTGCTGCCAAAGAGAAAAATCTTGAAAGTTTATAAAAAGTCATGATACTTAAAATGTAAATCATGAAGCAAATGCCTTTAGAGCTGGAAGGGACAGAAGCCAAACACTCTTGTTTTATAGTCAAGGAAGCACAAGCTATAGTGACTTATCTGAGGTCACACAGCTGTTTTATCAGCAAGGTCTTTTGTTGTTCCATATGAATTTAGATTTATTTGCTCTAGTTCATTGAAAAGTACTGTTGGTATTTTGATAGGGATTGCACTGAATCTGTAAATTGCTTTGGGCAGGATTGCCATTTTGACAATATTAATTCTTCCTATCTATGGGCACAGGATAGATTTCCATTTATTTGTGTCTTCTTTAATTTCTCTCATCAGTGTCTTACAATTTTCCATGTACAGGTCTTTCACCTCTTTGGTTAGGTCTATTCCTTAGTATTTTATTCTTTTTGATGGAATTGTAAGTGGAATTGTTTTCCTGATTTCTCTTTCTGCTAGTTTGTTATTAGTATATAGAAATGCAATAAATTTCTGAGTTGTATCCTGCAACTTTGCTGAATCCATTTATTAGTCCTAATAGTTTTTTGGTGGAGTTTTAGGCTTTTCTATACATAGTATCACGTCATCTGCAAATAATGACAGTTTCGCTTCTTGTTTACCAATTTGGATGCCTTTTATCTCTTGTCTGATTTCTGTGGTTAGGACTTCCTATTTCCTTGTCTTTAATATTATTTATTTAGGTGTATGTTTATATAATTTAAGTTTTAATAATAGGCCGTGTTTAACAACTGCTCATAAAGTCATTGAAAATTTAATATTTGGCTTTCAGCAAATTCTCCTTTAGCACATCACTGATTTTCTATGAAGTCTCCTAAATTTAAAATGTTGGCTCAACATGAAAAACAAACAAAAAATGTGGTGGGTCTGAAGAAACAAACCTGGAGCCTCAAACAAACCTGGGGTTGGCTGACAGGCTATTTTGTGGTCTCTGTAAGAGAAGCAGTGAGGAGTAGGAATAGGTGTTATGCGAGAAAGACCTGTGGAGTGGTTGGGAGCCCCGGTTCACACTGGTTCCTAGAGCTTCTGCCTGAGTGTGGCAACAGCAGGTGTGTGGGATTCTCCGCTACCCAGAACTGGGGGCAGTTTGGGTGGCTGTTAGACCAGGGCCACTGTGGGAGCATCTGCCAGCAGCACCCTCCATGGAGGGGGGCACAGGGGCCATGGCCAGGGGTCTTCACACAGCTTCTCACTTGGAGATCCTGGGGAGGCAGAGGAGAAGAGAAGAAAAAAACAGAAGCCGCTGTGTGAAGGTTGTAACTGAGAATCTCAAAAGAGTTGCAGAGATTTTCGTGCAGAAGATTCCAGAAGTCCTGAAATCTTTGGTGAGGGTGTGTTAAAGTCACACTAAATCTGGGGGTTCTTATATAGGGTGACCACCTAATTTACATTCCCAAACTGGGACGCTTTAGAAAGCGAAAGAGGAGGTTGTTCATAAAATAACCACACAACAGGTGTAAATCAGGACTGTCCCGGACAAACTGGGTGTATGGTCACTCTGCTTATAAAGGATCGAATCCAGTAGTTCTTGAAGGGGTGGGCTATATCCTATGAGAAACTTTTTCCAAAAGAAACGTGCAGTAGGCAATGGGGAGAATGGGGGTGGAGAAGGCCGTTTACCAGAATTCGGTGATAGGAAAGGTGTGTGTGTGGTTCAACAACTCTCCAGGTGACTCTTGTCTCCGCCATCGCGAAACCCACACGGAGGATGTGTATGAGGGTCACCAGGTGGCAGAGGCAGGACCAGACGCCAGAGCCTAGCACTGCGCCCGCCACGGGGAAGCTGTTGAGCGCATCTACTGCCGGGCCGCGCGGCTGAGCTCGTGCGCCCGGACCTCAGTGTGCGGTCCTTCCTGCGGGCTCCGGTCAGTCCTGGGGCCGAGCGGCCTGAGGCTTCCGCGCGCGCGTGCGCAGACTGCAGCGGGAGGCTTGCCGAGGCCGCTTGCTCCTCAGGCGGTGACCGCGCCGCGGGGACTCGCCCGTGTAAGTTCCGGAGAGAGGGACACAACGCCACCCCACAGGCAGGCAGCCTCTCGCACACAGCTGCTCCTAAGCGCGCGTTGGTAGCCTCGCGGCTGGGGAGAAAGGCTGCGTGGGGAGCAGGAAAGTGGAAGCCCAGGACCGCGAAAACCGTGCCTTGCAGCCCCAGGCTAAGGGCCGAGACGCGGGGCAGCCTGCGGTACAGGCGCCATGTTTTCTCCGTCTAGTCTGACAGTAAATAATATGGCACAGATGCTGCTGAATATTTTATGATTAACTCGCCCCGGGGGTCCCTCAATGTTTTGCAATTTCTGGGTAAAGGATGAAAGCATCCGAGGCTGTGTGCCCTGGGCAGCAAGTCCGCATCATTATCGTGCCTGAGAGGAGACGGTCCTGCTCACAATCACCCTCTTTAAGAGCATACGATAGCCACAGAGATTAAGCTTCAACGTGAACAGTGCGAACACAGGAAAACAGCAACGTCTCACCGGAGGGAGGGTGACTAATTTCAGGACCACTGTAATGATTCTGTGGCTTGACTTTGGACAAAATCTTGGAGAGTGAGATTGCTGTCTCTGCCTTTTCTGGGGTTGAAGCTTTCCTTGGATTGACCTATGGGGCAGGAGTGTTTATGTTCGGGAGGCAGAGCTGTTTGTTCGTAAGGGACAAATTCACGTCAGTATTAGGTTTCCTCGGTATACGGAGGCCGTCTGAATCTTCCGACCCACGTCTACATCACTTTAAACAGCAGAGGGCGCCCGACTGACAGCAATCTGAGGGATTGCCCCCGAGGTTCAGGCCGGAAAAGAGAGGAAAATGAGAAGGGAGCTTGCTCGCCTGCGGTGCTGGAATGACTCATCTTGGAAAATATTACACAGACTACGGTTTTATAGATTCGCTAATTAACTGATTAAAAACAATCCGTTATAAGAAGTGAATATATTTTGCTTATCATTTTATATTGTTTTTCCATTTATTTGGGAGGTGCTGGTATTCTTTCACATCTAAATGGTTTGATAGTGTGGAATTCTAAAACGGAAATTTGAAATTGTTCTCTGAAGTAATCCTTTGCTTTTTCAGGGGGTAACTTGATACATCCAAGAATAAAACCAGTTTAAAGAAGAGGAGTGACATAAACTCTAGAGGTGCTTTCCAAACCTTGGTCCAGATTTGGAATCCGA
This sequence comes from Smutsia gigantea, assembly GCA_032199065.1. Lineage (NCBI taxonomy): Eukaryota > Metazoa > Chordata > Mammalia > Pholidota > Manidae > Smutsia > Smutsia gigantea. Next base: position 144,422 of record JAVSCE010015179.1, read on the forward strand.
AGATGCAAAGGAAATGGCTTTTACCACACTTCAGTTTGAATGGTAGGAACCTTTTTTGACAAAATTGAAGAATTTCAGAGTAAGAACAGTCTTTAAGGTTCTCATGCATTAAAAAAGTACCTGTTTGTTTCCCTTGCCATCCTCAATTTATAAAAAAGTCTCTTGTCAGGAGGCTGGTTAGCAGCACTTTCACAGGCTTCTCATGATTTTATTATGCACAGCGCTGTGATCCCTGGTCTACACGGACTGATTCTACTGATGAGGATGAAGTTCAGGGTCTTCAGCTTAACTCACAACTCCTTTCAATATTTGCCTCTTGCTCTCACCTTAATTATTCCACTCCCTTTACTTCTCCCCTTACACCCTCTGTCTAGTCATTCCCAGCTGCTTGCATTTCTTGACTGGGGCATGACACTTAACAGTGCTACACTTCGAGTTACGCTTTTCCTTCCTCCTGCTGGACTGCCTTGATCTCTTTCTTCATTTTCCAAATGTACCTCAAGCTGAGATATTTAAGTAAAGAGGCAGTGAGGGAACTGTAGCTGTGACTGGGTCAAACAGTAGATTTTTTTAAAGACTAGGTAAGATTCTTTGAGATTCTTTAATTTCAAGCTCAAATATGTTCAGGGCTAGGTTGGTATCGTAAGCATACGAAGGAGCACCACGTATGAGACAAAAAAGTGAAAGGGCCTGGCTGCCTGGAAAGCAGGTACTCCATTTAAAGATGGTTAAATTCAACTTTTTGAGAGACATGGAGCAGTCAGCCCAGGGGCTGCCAACTGACAGCCCTGGCAATTGCCTTGTTTTACAGATGAGGAAATTTGATGGGCAGAGGGAGCGCTGGGAACTTGGTGGTATTTGGCAGTGTTAGAGCCCAGGTCTTCTGAATAAAGGTCTAATCTTCACAGCACTCCATAAAACTTTGGCACACTTCCCTTTTAAGTTCTACTTAAAGATGGTAATTCCAGATAATAAAAATACTTATTAACATTTGTACATGTTATACAGTTAGAAAAAAAAGCACAACTCCATTTTATAAACTACAGATCTGAAAGGTGCTGTAGAAAGATGTGCATCCTGGGTTAGACTTCTTGCCTGTGGAGGCAGAAGACAATCTCAGGTCTTCCTGGAGTGTCCCACAATGGGATGGAGTTTCAGCTTCAGTAATATTCTAATCTGAGTTCATGAAGGGGGCAAGTGAATCCCCACCATTCTTCTCTCTCAGCTTACAGTTACTATACAGTAACATCTTGGCTCCAGTGTCTGATTGGTTGATTTCCCTATCTAGGCTGCCTGAGTGGGTTTTACCCCTCACAGATTTCTGAAAACAAAAGCATCTTCTCAGCCTTCTTTTCTAGAAGAAAGGAGTTTATTCACCCAGACAAAAATACAGACTGAAATGTTAGTTATCCTCACATGTGGCAAAGACTGAGGCTAGTCTGGACATTGCCTCTGGCCAGATGGACAGGTCCTATTCTGGCTGGGTCTGAAACCTTCCTTGTTAGGAGAAAGTTAAGGTTTTGTTCTAACACATGGACATGCTGGGCCCATTCACCTGCTTTAGGGGTCATGGTCCAGCCTAAGGTATGGACAGCACGTGGGTGCTTTGGCTCTTACAAATAAAGGAAGCTCCAAATAAAGTTTCGATACGTCTCAAGAGACAACTAAAACTGTAGCTGTGTTTGCTTCTTTGCCACGAGGCTCACTGTTGGAGACAGAGGATGGTCTTTTTTATTTTTTTTATTAAGGTGTTATTGATACACACTCTTAGGAAGGTTTCACATGAAAAAACAATGTGGTTACTACATTTACCCACTCATACTCCGATTCAGTCACTGTCCATCAGTGTAGTAAGATGACACAGATTCATTGTTTGCTTTCTCTGTGCTACACTGTTTTCCCAGTGATTTCCATACCATGTGTACTAAACATAATACCCCACAATCCCCTTCTCCTACCCTCCCCACCCACCCTCCCACACCCGTCCCCTTTGGTAACCACTAGTTCCTTCTTGGAGTCTCTGAGTCTGCTACTATGTTGTTCCTTCAGTTTTGCTTCGTTGTTATACTCCACAAATGAGGGAAATCATTTGGCACTTGTCTTTCTCTGCCTGGCTTATTTCACTGAGCATAATATCCTCCAGCTCCATCCATGTTGTTGCAAATGGCAGGATTTCTTTCCTTCTTATGACTGAATAGTATTCCATTGTGTATATGTACCACCTCTTCTTTATCCATTCATCTACTGATGGACACTTAGGTTGCATCCATATCTTGGCTATTGTTAAAAGTGCTGCAATAAACATAGGGGTGCATATGTCTTTTTGAATCTGAGAAATTGTATTCTTTGGGTAAATTCCAAGGAGTGGGATTCCCGGGTCAAATAGTATTTGTATTTTTAGTTTTTTGAGGAACCTCCATACTGCTTTCCACAATGGTTGAACTAGCTTACATTCCCACCAGCAGTGTAGGAGGGTTCCCCTTTCTCCGCATCCTCGCCAGCATTTGTTGTTCTTAGTCTTTTGGATGCTGGCCATCCTTACTGGTGTGAGGTGATATCTCATTGTGGTTTTAATATGCATTTCCCTGATGATTAGTGATGTGGAGCATCTTTTCATGTGTCTGTTGGCCATGTGAATTTCTTCTTTGGAGAGCTGTCTCTTCATATACTTTGCCCATTTTTTAATCGGGTTATTTGCTTTTTGGGTGTAGAGGCATGTAAGATCTTTATATATTTTGGATGTTAACCCCTTGTCTGATATGTCATTTACAAATATATTCTCCCATACTGTAGGATGCCTTTTTGTTCTGTTGATGGTGTCCGTTGCCGTACAGAAACTTTTTATTTTGATGTAGTCCCATGAGTTCATTTTTGCTTTTGTTTCCCTTGCTCGAGGAGATGCGTTCAGGAAGAAGTCGCTCATGCTTATATTCAGGAGATTTTTGCCTATGTTGTCTTCTGAGAGTTTTATGGTTTTATGACTTACATTCAGGTCTTTGATCCATTTTGAGTTTACTTTTGTGTATGGAGTTAGACAGTAATCCAGTTTCATTCTCTTGCATGTAGCTGTCCAGTTTTGCCAACACCAGCTGTTGAAGAGGCTGTCATTTCCCAGTTGTATGTCCATGGCTCCTTTATCATATATTAATTGACCATATATGGTTGGATTTATATCAGGGCTCTCTAGTCTGTTCCACTGGTCTATGGGTCTGTTTTTGTGCCAGTACCAAATTGTCTTGAGTACTGTGGCTTTGTAGTAAAGATTGAAGTTGGGGAGCATAATCCCTCCAGCTTTATTCTTCCTTCTCAGGATTGCTTTGGCTATTCGGGGTCTTTTGTGGTTCCATATGAATTTTAGAATGATTTTCTCTAGTTCGTTGAAAAATGCTGTTGGTATTTTGATAGGAATTGCATTGAATCTGTAGATTGCTTTCAGCAGGATGACCATTTTGACAATATTAATTCTTCCTATCCATGAGCACGGGATATGTTTCCATTTATTGGTATCTTCTTTAATTTCTCTCATGAGTGTCTTGTAGTTTTCAGAATATAGGTCTTTCACTTCCTTGGTTAGGTTTACTCCTAGGTATTTTATTCTTTTTGATGCAACTTTGAATGGAATTGTTTTCCTGATTTCTCTCTCTGCTAGGTCATTGTTAGTGTATAGGAATGCAATAGGTTTTTGTGCATTAATTTAGTATCCTGCAACTTTGCTGAATTCAGATATTAGATCTAGTAGTTTTGGAGTAGATTCTTTAGGGTTTTTTATGTACAATATCTGTCATCTGCAAACAGGGACAGTTTAACTTCTTCCCTGCCAATCTGGATGCCTTTTATTTCTTTGTGTTGTGTGTTTGCCATGGCTAAGACCTCCAGTACTATGTTAAATAGAAGTGGGGAGAGTGGGCATCCTTGTCTTGTTCCCGATCTTAAAGGAAAAGCTTTCAGCTTCTTGCTGTTAAGTATAATGTTGGCTGTGGGTTTGTCATATATGGCCTTTATTATATTGAGGTACTTGCCCTCTATACCCATTTTGTTGAGAGTTTTTATCATGAGTGGATGTTCAATTTTGTCAAATGCTTTTTCAGCATCTATGGAGATGATCATGTGGTTTTTGTCCTTCTTTTTGTTGATGTGGTAGATGATGTTGATGGATTTTTGATTGTTAAACCGTCCTTGCATCCCTGGAATAAATCCTACTTGATCATGATGGATGATCCTTTTGATGTATTTTTGAATTCAGTTTGCTAATATTTTGCTGAGTGTTTTTGCTTCTATGTTCATCAGGGATATTGGTCTGTAGTTTTCTCTTTTTGTGGTGTCTTTGCCTGGTTTTGGTATTAGTGTGATGCGTTTGGAAGTATTCCCTCTTCTTGTACTCCTTGGAAAACTTTACGGAGGATGGGTATTAGGTCTTCACTAAATGTTTCATAAAATTCAGCGGTGAATCCATCTGGTTCAGGCGTTTTGTTCTTAGGTAGGTTTTTGATTACCAGTTCAATTTCGTTGCCTGTAATTGGTCTGTTGAGATTTTCTGTTTCTTTCTGTGTCAGCCTTGGAAGGTTGTATTTTTCTAGAAAGTTGTCCATTTCTTCTAGGTTATCGAGTATGTTAGCATATAATTTTTCACAGTATTCTCTAATAGTTCTTTGTATTTCTGTGCTGTCCGTAGTGATTTTTCCTTTCGCATTTCTCATTTTGTTTATGTGAGTAGACTCTCTTTTTTTCTTGATAAGTCTGGCTAGGGGTTTATCTATTTTGTTTATTTTCTCGAAGAACCAGCTCTTGCTTTCATTGATCCTTTCTATAGTTTTATTCTTCTCGATTTTATTTATTTCTGCTCTAATCTTTCTTATGTCCATCCTTCTACTGATTTTGGGTCTCATTTGTTCTTCTTTTTCTAGTTTTGTTAATTGTGAGTTTAGACTGCTCATATGGGAATGTTCTTCTTTCCTGAGGTAGGCCTGTATTGCAATATACTTTCCTCTTAGCATGGCCTTTGCTGCGTCCCACAGATTTTGTGGTGTTGAATTATTGTTGTCATTTATCTCCATATATTGCTTGATCTCTGTTTTTATTTGGTCATTGATCCATTGATTATTTAGGAGCATGTTATTGAGCCTCCATGTGTTTGTGGGATTTTTAATTTTGTTTGTGTAATTCATTTTTAGTTTCATTCCTTTGTGGTCTGAGAAGCTGGTTGGTACAATTTCAATCTTTTTGAATTTACCGAGGCTCTTTTTGTGGCCTAGCATATGATCTATTCTTGAAAACGTTCCATGTGCACTTGAGAAGAATGTATTCTGCTGCTTTTGGGTGTAGAGTTCCATAGACATCTGTTAGGTCCATCTGTTCTAATGTGTTGTTCAGTGCCTCTGTCTCCTTACTTATTTTCTGTCTGGTTGATCTGTCCTTCAGAGTGAGTGTAGTGTTGAAGTCTCCTAGAATGAATTCATTGCATTCTATTTCCCCCTTTAATTCTGTTAGTATTTGTTTCACATATGTAGGAGCCCCTGTGTTGGGTGCATAGATATTTATAATGGTTGTCTTCTTGTTGGATTGACCCTTTTATCATTAAGTAATGTCCTTCTCTGTCTTTTGTGACTTTCTTTGTTTCGAAGTCTATTTTGTCTGATATACGTACTGCAACTCCTGCTTTTTTCTCCCTATTAGTTGCATGAAATCTCTTCACTTTTAGTCTGTGTATGTCTTTGGTTTTAAAACGAGTCTCTTGAAGGCAGCATATAGATGGGTCTTGTTTTTTTATCCATTCAGTGACTCTATGTCTTTTGATTGGTGCATTCAGTCCATTTGCATTTAGGATGATTATGGATAGGTATGTACTTATTGGCATTGCAGGCTTCAGATTCATGGTTTCCAAAGGTTCAAGGTTAACTTCCCTACTATGTAAGAGTCTAACAACTCACTTAATATACTATTACAAACAGAATCTAAAGGTTCTTTGTTTGTTTGTTTGTTTTTCCCTCCTACTTTTTCTTCCTCCTCCATTCTTTATATATTAGGTATCATGTTCTGTACTCTTTGTCTATCCCTTGATTGACTTTGGGGATAGTTAATTTAATTTTGCATTTTATTAGTAATTAGCTGTTCTAGTTTCTTTACAGTGGTTTTATTACCTCTGGTGACAGCTATTAAACCGTAGGAACACTTCCATCTATAGCAGTCCCTCCAAAATACACTGTAGAGATGGTTTGTGGGAGGTAAATTCTCTCAGCTTTTGCTTATCTGGGAATTGTTTAATCCCACCTTCAAATTTAAATGATAATCTGGCCAGATAAAGTAATCTTGATTCAAGGCCCTTCCGCTTCATTGCATTGAATACATCATGCCACTCCCTTCTGGCCTGTAAGGTTTTTGCTGAGAAGTCTGATGATAGCCTGACTTTCCTTTGTATGTGATCTTATTTCTCTTTCTGGCTGCTTTTAATAGTTTGTTCTTATCCTTGATCTTTGCCATTTTAATTACTATATGTCTTGATGTTGTCTTCCTTGGGTCCCTTGTGTTGGGAGATCTGTGGCCTGAGAGACTATCTCCTTCCCTAGATTGGGGAAGTTTTCAGCAATCACCTCCTCAAAGACACTTTCTATCCCTTTTTCTCTCTCTTCTTCTTCTGGTACTCCTATAATATGAATATTGTTTCATTTGGATTGGTCACACAAATCTCTCAATATTATTTCATTCTTAGAGATCCTTCTTTCTCTCTGTGCCTCAGCTTCTTTGTATTCCTCTTCTCTAGTTTCTGTTTCATTTGTTGGCTCCTCCACTGTATCCAATCTGCTTTTAATACCGTCCACTGTGTTCTTCAATGACTGGATCTCTGGCTGTAATTCATTCCTGAGTTCTTGAGTATCTTTCTGTACCTCCATGAGTATGTTAATGATTTTTATTTTGAACTCCCTTTCAGGGAGAGTCATGAGGTCCATATCATTTAAATCTTTCTCAGGAGTTGTATTCATAATTTCACTCTGGACCAGGTTCCTTTGGCATTTCATATTTGTGTATGGCGCCCTCTAGTGCCCAGAAGCTCTACTCTCTGGAGCTGCTCAGCCCCTGAAGCAATGTTGGGGATTGCAGGGGAGTGGTATTGGTGTCTCTGGGGAGGAAAGAGCTGTTCCCTTGTTCCTGGCTGCTATGCCTGTCTCCACTGCCTGAACCAGTGGGCCGAGTACACAGGTATAAGCCTCTGTGCTTTGCGTTTTTAGTTGCTGTAGACAGATCTTCCCTCTGGCTGGCCTAACACCAGGGAAGGATTTCCCGGTTTGCAAGCCCAGTGGGGCTGGCCAGAAGAAAGGCGCACAAGTCTGCCTGTCACAGAAGGGGTTCTTGGAGCTGTGTAGGCAGCCAGGGAGCTGGAGCACCTGAAGATCGTGAAAGCTCCCAACCTGCTGGGCAGAGTGCACCCGGACAATTTTGTCTACCTGTCCTTTCTCCTGAGCAGTAAGCTCTGTGCAATCCTTGCTCCTTTAGCAGCCCTCTTGCGAAGGGCTTCTTTGTTAGGAAGTCTCTCTGACTGCCCACCTTTCTTTTGTCCCAGAGCAGCTGGATATGGATCCCTGCTTTCCACAGGCAGCTGGAATCTTAGCCTCTCCAGGAAATCTGCCTGTCTTAGCTTTCCAACCCCCTAATTACAAGAGTATCATGGAAGCACCATGAAATGTAGATTTGTGCTCCCAGAGCAGATCTCCAGAGTTAGGTATTCAGCAGTCCCAGATCTCCACTCCCTCCCTGCTCCGTTCCTCTTCCTCCTGCCAGTGAGCTGGGTGGGGGAAGGGTTTGGATCCTGCAGGACCACAGCTTTAGTATGTTATCCTTTTCTGTGTGGGCTGCTCTTGTCTCCAGGTGTATGCAGTTTGGTGCAGTCCTCTTTCCTGTTGCTCTTTCAAGAGTAGTTGTATTAGTTATATTTTCATATTATATGCGGTTTTAGGAGGAAGCCTCTGTCTCACCACTCACGCCGCCATCTTTAATGCCCTGAGCCAGGGGATGGTCTTATGTCATGCCATCCATAGGAATGGGAAAGAGACAGCAGAAATAATAAGCTGTGACGGGAGTGTGGTGTGTAAGATAAGATCATGCCTCTCACTCAGTTAGTTTGGATATTGGCACAGATTTGGAAAAGAGAGGCTGCGAGTTTGGGATGTCCATTATTTGTCAAGATGGCTCCCCCCCTCATCCCCTATATTGAACATATCACAATAGATGAGAACTTTCCTTCTTAGCCGCTGGACACTTGACATCTGTCCATCTTGTCCTTATGTTGTGGTGACCCCTAGTGGTTTATGAGATGCAGGCAACTTTCTGGCCCAGTGTTGCTGAATGGCCAAGTGTGTATTTATGCTGTGGTCACAGAAAGAGTAACCCTCCTTGCAAAACAGGAAAGCCTGTGTTGAAGGCAAACTTTTCTCAATTAACGTACTTTCTCACCTGGAACATCTTGTTTGAAGAAATTTTAAATATTTACAATAAAAGGAAAATTTAAATTTAAAATAAAAATAAAACAATAAGAACTGAGGGACAGTAAATTATTTTTCACTTTATAAAGGGAAGGGACAAGTCATAGGTTTATTTTGTTTTTTATTTTAATATTTTATTTTTTAATTGATTTTTCTCTCTTCTCCTGTGTTACCCAACCTCCCTGGACTGGTCCATCCATGGCAATCTCCTGTCTATTCTCTGTTTAAGAGTCTGTTTCTGTTTTGTTTATTCCTTTGTGTTTTTTAGATTCCACATATAAATGAAATCATATGACATTTGTTTTTCTCTGTTACTTATTTCTCTTGGCATAATATCCTCTATGTCCACCCATATTGTTGCAAATGGCAAAATTTCATTCTTTTTTATAGCTGAATAATAATCCATTGTATATATGCATCACATCTTTATCCATTTATCTATAGAGGACAGGCTGCTTCCAAATCTTGGCTATTGAAAATAATGCTGCAACAAATATAGGGGTGCATGTATCTTTTTGGATTAGTGATTTTGTTTTCTTCAGTTAAATTCCCAGAAGTGGAATTACTGGGCTGTATGGTATTTCTGTTTTTAGATTTTGAGATACCTTCACACTACTTTCCATAGTGGCTGCACCAATTTACATTCCCACCAACTATGTGAGGGTTCCTTTTCACCACATCCTCACCAATACTTTATTTCTTGTTTTTGTTTTTTTAATATTAGCCATTCTGACTGGTATGAGATGATACCTCATTGTAGTTTTGATTTGCATTTCCCTGGTGATGTTGAGAATCTTTTCATGTTGACTGTCTGAATGTCTTCTTTAGAATAATGTCTATTTAGATCCTCTACCCACTTTTTAATCAGATTATTTATTGTTTTTGCTGTTGAGTTCTTTATATTGGATATTAGCCTCTTGTTGGATATTATAATTTGTAATTATATTCTCCCATTCGGTAGGTTGGCTTTTCATTTTGTTGGTGGTTTCCTTTTCTGCTGGGAAGCTTTTTAGTTTGATGTAATCTCCCTTGTTTATTTTTGCTTTTGTTTCCCTTGCCTGGGGAGAATATCCAGAAAAATTTACTAATGGTGATATTCAAGAGTTCGTTGCTTATGTTTTCTTTTAGGAGTTTTATGATTTCAGATCTTATATTTAGGTCTTTAATCCATTTTGAGTTTATTTTTGTACGTGGTGTAAGACAGTGATCCAGTTTCATTGTTTTGCATGTAGCTGTTCAGTTTCCCCAGCACCATTTATTGAAGAAACTTTCTTTTCTTCATTGTATCTTCTTGCCTCCTTTGTCATCTATTAATTGATAATATAAGCATGGGTTTATTTCTAGGTCCTTTTCTGTTTTCTGTTCCATTGATCCACGTGTGTATTTTAGGGCTAGTACCATACTGTTTTGATTATTATAGCTTTGTAGTATAGTTTGATATCAGGGAGTGTGATACCCCCAGCTTTGTTCTACTTTCTCAAGATTGCTTTGGCTATTTGGGTCTTTTGTGGTTCCATACACATTTTAGGATTATTTTTTCTAGTTCTGTGAAACAGGTTTATTTTAGATAGCAAGACCTCCAGTAATTTAAAAACCTCCAGTAATTTAAAAAGCATTTCCCTTTATATACACTTTTAAGAAACACAGTGTTATTTTATTTTTATTTGTGTGTTGTACTCTTCTCACTGTTCATTTTAAATAGTTTTTTTACAACTCAGATCTTGAGGTATATAGAAACCTAAGCTTTGAAGATGAGAAAGTTCATATTTATAAAGGCCTTCCTTTCCATTCTGATTTCATGATTTTCATAATTATAACTAAGCTGAGATTTGTTATTTGCTATGGTCGCAGGCCTCAGACTTGTATTCACAACTTGAAAAGTTTGTACTTAGATGTTGTAATTGTGTGTTCTAGTCCCTGTGTTGCAGTGTCCTTACATATCAGACACTATGACAATGACAGTTGCTGCTGGAGATATATGTCCTCACCATCCAGTTCTCAGAAAATCATTAATATTCAAAAGAAGCCATGAGTGGGGGTACAAAATTTTTTCTTTAAAAGATTTTAAATAAGAAATGAATCCATTAAACAATCTGCAAGGAATGCCATCTCTCTTAGTGGTTTCCATGTTCATAAAATTCCCCAAATGTGCCATTTTTCTTTGGTAATTTAAATTTTTCTGCAGATGTCCATTCAACTTATTTGTGACTTATCATGGACTTTAATTTATAGTGAAAATGCTGGGCCAGATTTGCAAAGAGATAATTTTTTTTCCTTACCTCATTCCAGTTTCAATGAATAATTGGTTTTTCCCATTAGTATTAATTTATCTTTGGATATTAATGCTTTTGGACAATGACTAGTTTCACAAATTTTTTCTCCAACTGTCACACTGCAAATGTAGCACACCTGGAACCTTCTCATGCCAATGTTGCTTTATATTTATCTTAATAAAAAAATTACTCTAGTTTTAAGACTTTGAGTCCCACTACATTAAAAATGGAGGACCAAAGGTTTGAGAAGAACCTTAGAGGTATATAAAACATGTAATTTTTGGATTCATAAGTGTTATCTGTATTATACCTGGAAAATGGTCATCTTATCTCACAATGATCTTCAGAGACAAGGAACTTACTCCTGGTTGCAGACACCCCTGGTCACCTATCAGGCCTGATTTTCCCATATACAACTTGTGAGTCCTTGAACAAGTTGCTGACTCTTATATGACTCAGAATATCCTCATATATATATATAGTGAAAATCTAATATTTGCCCTGCCTACTTCAGAAAAAGGCACTATAGCCCAGTGGGTGAGAAATGAGCTCTGTGGCTAGATGGGTCATGTCCAAGTCTTAGGTGTGCTCCTTAGTACTGTGTGGTTCTGGGAAAGTTATTTAACCTTTCTGAGCCTCAGTTTCCTCATATAGACAATGGGGGAAATAATACCAACCTATAGGGTTGTTATAAAGATGAAATTGACCCACATATTTTATGTGCTTGGTGTAATTCTGGACATATTTTGAGTTTCTTCAATTAATTGTGGAATCTATAGGTACATATTTATGAAGATCAAATAAAATATACACAAAAGTGATTTGTCATTGTTAAGGAGCTGTCAGTATGTGTTGACAGCATTATTCAAACATTCTAGTATTTTTTTTGATCCTGGACCTTGAGTTAGAAACCTCCTGGGAACTCAAATGAAGCAGCCACTGAGCCACAGGAAGGCAGACCCTTGTCCACATTCTGTCTCTGGCCCCAAATAGCACCTGCTATCCAGGGGGCAGCAGCTGTATTCCAGGTCCTGTGCTTTGCCTACTTTTTAAAGCCTCACAGCAATCTTCCAAGGAAGGTATGATGATTCACACTCCACAGATGAAGAAACTGAGTTCAGCAAATTTAAATAAATTCATTACTTTAACTTGATAAACCCTTAAGTTGGGAAATTAAAATCAAAACCCAAGCTTACCTGGCTTTAAAGTATGTGTGCTTTTACTGTACCACATATCCTGATGGGAATGTGACAGCCGCTGTGAGTCAGATTTGTACCTTGCCCTGGACCTGTCTCTCACAAGCCCTGTGCCCTTATGGTAACTTGGCTTACTACTCCAGCCTAGATTTCTTCATCCGTAAAATGGCAGTAACAGGATATACCCCACGGGGATATCGTATTCAATTAGAAAGTGATAGTAAGTAATAAAAGTGATAGCTGTTCATATTTTCTCTCTTCTGGTGCTGTCCATCTCCCGGGGGTGCTGGAGAGCTGCCCCTCCCTCTCTAGACCAGCAGGGGGCAGTAGAGACCACAAAGGCTATGACCAAACCTATGCCTGGTCCTTAGAGGCCCCCCTAACTGGTGTCCACCTGGCAGTCTAGGAACCTCTGAATCAGATCAGGTCCTTAGTGGTCTAACATTCTGGCCCTTAGAATAAACAAGAAGAAAAATCTCCAGATGTTATACTCAATAATGGATAAAGCCCACCACAGCCCAAGTAATCCTTAGTGTTTGCATAAGATTCAGAGTAGATGACTTTTATTATACACGAAGTCATTCACAGCTGCCCTGTGTTTTCAGTTTCATTAACCTCATGAAGATATTAATATCATTAGGAAAACAAAAGGAGAATACCTCCAGCTCCTCCATTAGACCCAATTAGCAGAGCACTGTGGCACAGAGGAGGTCCGCGCCTCGCCCGTTAGTGCTCAGATACGCCGCTGTGATACCCGTCAGACTGCCACTCGCCCGAGTCATTAAATCAGCTTCGTTTGTGGTAAGGAGTCCTTGTTCCCCAAATAGGTGGCTTTCAAGAAATGAATAACAGTAAGTGATAGTGATGACAAATTAACACAAGATGATAGGGAAAATGCGAACACAGGCTGGACCAAACACTGCTAGATTTGGGGGGTGGGGACGGTTATCCCAGTGGTTTTGAAATACTCTTATTTATTCTTTTTTCATTTCTTACAATAACCCTATGAGATCCTTATTATTTTTATTTTACTGTGGTTTCTCTGGCTTGCTCCCACCTGCTGTCATGAGCCCCTGCAGAGTCCTCTGTGTGTTTCTGGTAGTTCTGAAAGGCAGTAGTGGCCTGGGGTGTCTCATATGTATCATGAGCAAATACAACTGGTATGGTATTATTTCTCCCCATGGCCTGTGCAGTCTGCAGTTTTAGTCCCCTTGCTCTCATGGCCCATATGCCGGGTTAGTTACGCCCACTGGCCAAGGTTCCCTCTGCTCTGTAATGTAGTTGCTGCCTCTTCTGGTTCTCACTGCAGGTGCTCCCACTCTGGAGGTGCCAAACTTGTGGTGTCTTATGTTCAAGTATGTGTGTTAAGGCTGTGGCTCCTTCCTTTAAAAAAAAGTCATATCCTATTAGATCCTCTCAACATTGTACCAAGAGGCCCCCAGATTCTTTATAAAAAGGCATGTTTTTGTCCATTCTGCCAATTTCTCATTCTTCGAGATTGAGCTGAGATATCCTATTCCCCAGGAAGTCTTCCCCAAATCCCATGTTGCTCTGTGAGCATCCCCCATGCCTTTGATCCCAAAGCACCCTGCTTACTGCTGTCTTGGCACACTATACAGAAAAGAGTCTAGTCAGGCAGATGACACATAATTCTTTCTTTACTTTCCACCTAGGGTAGTGCATGGCCCACCGTGGGTGCTAAATCCATGTTCATGCAGTGAACCTAATCTGTGCATGGGTTTTAAGTTTGCTCCTGGTCCTGTACCTGACACCTGTTTAACTTCCTCTAATCAGCTCTGCCTGGCACCTGCCTTCTTTGACATTACTCCTTGAACACCCTTTTTACTTAGGCCTCTGGATTAGTGGTCTGGTTTTGAATGGTCTACCATGTTTTTAAGCCAATACTTACTTTAGATGCTGTAGTAATTTCCTGGGGCTGCTATAATAAAGTACAACAAGTTTGGTGGCTTAAACACCAGAAACTTATTGCCTCAGTTCCGGAGGCTAGAAGTCAGAAATCAGGATCTCAGCAGGGCTGGCTCCTTCTGAGGGCTGTGAGGGAGCATCTGTTCCATGCTGCTCTCTTAGCTTTCGGCAGCCTGAGCAGGCTCTTAGCTTCTAGGTGGTATTTGTACTGTGTCTTCCCATAAGCCCCCCTTTGTAAATGTAAAATTTCCCTTTTTTATAAGGACACCAGTCATTTTGGATTAGGGCCCACCCTAATGGTCTTATCTTAACCTGATCATCTGCCAAGGCCTTATTTCCAAATGAGGTCACATTCACAGGTACTGGGTGTTAGGACTTCAATGGCATTTCAGGAGACAAGGTTCAACCCATACCAGCACAGTATCTAATAGTTGCTAGTCTACTTCCCTTTTCCACCTTCTGAAGGAGAGCACAGAGCTCAGAGTAGGGCCTGTTTCTTATGTTTCACACTTGAAGTGAACTGGGCTGTACACTTTTTATTTTGAGAAATGAAAAAAAATTGCCCAGGCTAATTAGCATTGGTACTCAGCTAAAATCAAGTTCAGTAAGAGCCTGAGTTATTCTGGGCTTCTATCCTTATAGCCAATTTGCGGGAAGACAATGTATTATTAACTAATGTTACTGCAGCCTCCTGATAATATATTCCAACACTTTATTGGTTTGCTAGCTCTGGTTGGATTGGGAATCCTCTGAATAATCCCACTGAGACTGGGAAATCTTAGAAAGTGTTTTAACAGCAGTGAATCAATCAAAATGAGCTTGTTGGCACAGTCCACTGGGATCACCTCTAGAGAGAAAACAGTTAAAGACAGCAGAAGGAACTTAGTGAAGAAATGAAACCAGTGGAGGATTTAGCCTATTGCCACTTTAGATTTGAGTCAGTGGCTTAATCTTGGCTGATGTGGTGTTGGACTTGCCTGCATCACTCTCCTTTTCATTATGATGCTCAGCTTATGAGGCATCTGTGTGTCCTTCCATTCCTGTTCATTCCCTCTCTGGCCTTTTACTCCCTGGAATGATGGTCCCAAGAATAGTTATAGCAGAGGTGGGAGCCCCTTCATATCTGATGTTGCATGCAAGTTTGCGGTCCCTCACTGAAAGTTCTGGTTTTACACTAGTGGCTCTCAATCCTGGCTGCTTTATCATGTGATTTCCCTTATTGCTATACATGTTTAGTTTTTTTTTTCTGTTTGCTTATCTTACAGAAGAATGTCAATACATGTCCTCTACTGGTTGTTGAAATAGGGCTGATGGAGGGAATGTGATCCTTGTATAGATATTTTAGGCATAGATAAAGAAAGATGAAAGGAAAAGGTTAGGTTGTCTGGAGCTTTGACTTGCCAAGTAATTTAGAGATCTAGCTTCCTAGTAGGAAAAGACTAGGAGCTAGAACCAGCATTTATTTTTGTTCTTGTTGTGGAGTCAGATTTCAGCAAGGGCAGGTCACTTTTCCTGGAGTTGCTGGGTTGCTCTCAGAACGAGCTAGCCGCGGCAGTGCCCCTGTGTGTGGTTAAGCATGGCAGCCTCCCCGAGTGGGAGCGGGGAGGAATAATCCTTTCTTGGAGTCCTAGCTTGACGTGGTCTCAAGCATCCACTCTTTTTCTGAAGGCTCTGGTAAGTGTTAAACGTGACACACAGTGGCCCCACAGACCACCCTTGCCTCCCTCAGTTGTTTGTCCCTTTCAGTGGGTTCTACTGAACTCTTCCAGTTTTAGGTAAACTTGTCCAGTACAGGAGAAAAGTCATGGGAATGGTCAATCCTTCCTTCTGTCTAGTTCCTTCTGCATAACAGTTTGAAATACCTCTGTGTTTCTTGTATGAAGATGTCAGATACTTCTCCCTATTAAATTTTTTTTTTCCGTAATATAAGTTGGCATTGGGAATGAGACATGCCCAGATTTCCACCTTATCTGTAGATCTTGCACAGAGGTAATAAACCAGACTGGATTCAGAAGGTGGCAGTTGTGTGCTGTTGAGAGCCTGATGCATGTTTCCTGCCCATGTAGCTTCTCTCACAGGCCCCACTTGTCTTTTCTCAGGTGGGGTTGGTGGATCCTGCCACTGCATCAGCCTAACCAATATAACTTACGTTATTAACTCAGGGTACAAAGAATGATATGACCATTCATATCACCTTAATGTTGTCAAATTAATTGTTTAAGACCCCATGTATTCTGGTAGGAAGGTGTCCAGCATTTCCCCCCAGCCCACTTAAAAATTCCCAAGGACTCTGAAGGCTTACTTTGTCCAGATTGAGGGAATGGTTATTTCTCCTTCAAATTCAAGAATCAGAGGGACCCGGGAAGCATTGCTGTGGCAGCTGGGTGCTGTACTGCCCTGTGGATGCTGATGTTTCCCTTTGCAGTGTGATAATGGTCCAGGCCTCCTATGCAAACCACTGGGGTGCCTCACAGTTGGGCTCCAAGATCATACTTAGGTCCATAAGTTGATACTCAAATCTTCCATAGTTCATTCTCAAGTGTCTTCTATCCACAGTTTTGTTCTAGGATGGCTGGGTCCTGAGAAACTTCCAGTGTCAGTATGCACTGTGCCATTACCAGGTCTCCTGCCTTCCAAATCTCAGGCTTTTTGAGCCCAGATTGTTAACCTAGATTACCTTTCACAGGTAATTTTATTCCAGAGGGCTTACCTTCTTTCCTATGGGCCTTATTCTGGACCACCCTGGTCAACCCTCATGGGCCTTCCTGACTTTGAATCAGAGGGCAGGGTTTGGGGGTATCAGACTGTTCTGTCTTGGAATATGCCACGTACAGATCAGTTCACCTTGTTCTGCAGACCAGCCCCAGTGGTCAGCCAGGCCCTTGAGGGGCCTGAGTTAGTTAAGACACAAATGTTTCTATTATATTTTTCTGCCAGAGCAAAGTACATGTTCATCCTTCATAAGAGAGACTACTCAGATGATTATTTGAAGAATATATATCTACTTCAAAGCACCACTCTGCCCCTGCTTATGTTGAAAAGCAGTAACTTTCAAAGACTTTCAATAAGAGAGCATGACTAATGAGGGTATACAGTGGCACAGTATTAGAAAAGGCAGTCAGATAAGTGGTAGAATCAGAATTTGATTCCATTTCCCAGACTGTAAAGCTGGTATCTAGTCAATCAGCAGTCATTACTGGGCACCCACCATGTGCCAGCCATTCCTGGGTAGGTGCTGGAGACAGAAGGATGAGTAAGACATGGTCCCAGTGAGGGAGCTGAACTACAAGAAAGTGTTAAGTGCAACTTTATAGGTATAAACAGGGTGCTGAAGGAGCATGTCAGAGAGCACTTGACGGATGGTTTCCTGGAGAAGGAGATGTCCAAGCAGAGTCTGGAAGGAAGAATTGGTAAGGCATGTAGAGAGAAAGGAACAATGCACTTTTGAGTTAGGTGAAAGCAGCAAATGGTGACTACAGAGGTTTCTAGTTATCAGATGTACTTCTTTATGGTCAATGTAGAGAGCATCTGCTGTGGTGAAGGCTTTCTAAGTGTTTCTGTTTCTTTTTTTAAAAACAGCTTTATTGAGGTGTAATCGATATACAAAAAAATGTACAATTTTGATGTATACAGTTTGATAAGTTTGAACATATATATGCATATACCCCTGAAATCATCACAATCAAGGTAATAAATATCCATTACCTTTAAAAGTTCCCTTGTGTCCCCCTGCCCCAACTGATTTTTGTGGTAAGAACACTTAACATGTTATCTGCCCCTTAACATTTTAAGTGCACAGTGCTGTATTGTTAACTGTAGGCACTGTGCTGTACCGCAGATCTCTAGAACTTACTCAACTTTACCCATTGACTATCTCCCCATTTCCCTCTCCTCCCAGCCCCTGGCACCCAGCATTCTACTCTCTATTTCTATGAGTTTGATTGTTTTAGATTCCTCATATGAGGGCAGTATTTCTTTACAAGGACATATTTATACTTGATGGAAATCAATTTGTTACAATTAATTACCAGTTGAGCTTATGGACAAATTAATTTGTGTGAAACTAAAACCCAACAATTCTAATTTTTTATCCTTTCAGCCCCATATGCTCAAAGTTATAGTTATTTTAACATAGTTTTGAGCTATGTTGGTAAGGGAACTAATGTTGGTTGAGTACATGCTGAGTATATTGTCTGTATCAATATTCTCATGAGGTATTATTATCTTTATTTATAGATAGAAAAAACTGAGATTAGAGAGATTAAAATGTGCGAAGGATCACACAACTGCCAAGTGTGTCAGCTGAAACACAAACCCAGGCCTGGGTCACTTCAAGGCAATAAGTGGAGCTCTCACCACCAAACTTTTATTGCTGGAAGTTTGAGTTATTGGTATAGAACTATTAACTACATGTACATGAGAAGAGACGGGGACATCAGGCAGGTGTCATCATAAAAACTGCTCTGTTTCAGTGGATTTAATTGTCTCCCACTATTGGTTTGAGTTGGTTGTGAACACACTGATAGAAGGTAGTCAAAGAGCTGAGCGAACCTGGCAGTTGTAAACGGAAGCACAGAGTCCCCATCAAGCCAGTACAGAAGTGAATGTGTCCATTGTTTTTAATAGGCTAAATATTTCTCTCTTGTTCCCTAGGAGGCAATTGGAAGAGACACGCTGATAGCTCCCCTTGGGGCATTAACCGGAATCAAATTAGTGAAGTGAAGCTTAAGTTGGTCATTTTATTCCCAGTTCACAAAAATAAGAAGTGCATGGTAGTGGGAGCAAAGACATATTTTCTAGTTCATCAAAGATTACAAATTATATTAGTGCAATATTTTCGTTGCAATAATTACTTCATGGGCATTGTACTGGAAAAGTGTCACTTCGGATAAATACCTATTTTTCTTTGTGGTTCTTTTGAGGCAAGTCTTTCTACTGTAATAAATATTTTTAATAACCTATATGGACATCTCCACTTGCCTAGGTTTCTGATTCCTCAAGTACACAGTCCCATGATTGTAGTTTAGTTTGTGCCTTACAGATGATAAACACAGTGGCTCCATCTGCAGGACATAGATAGCCTCTATGAAAGTTAGGTATGTACGCCCTCATGAACTCCTAGTCCATATATTCTGAGGGCCCTACGGTCATGATGTAATTTTTAAGACATCATTTGGTGAGTCAAAGTTTTTAAAATGAAAAATAAACTATCCCATATTCTCCTTTAACATTTTTTCCCCAAATAAAGAAAGTTGAAATATCCTAAATCAGAAAAGAAATTCATGAGCAATAGGAACCAGTTGGGAAAACTTCCAGTTCTGGGGGTTTGGAGATGTTTGATGTGCATGTTTCCTGGAGGATCAAGTTGCAACCATAAGTAAACCTCTGAGGATCCACGTGCGCAGAAGTCCGAGATGAGACATAAGACAGGCTGTTAGCGCCTCAGTACCCTGTGCGTTTCTCATTGTCCACTAAATTATGAATCTAATGAAGTTACTCAGATACCTATAAAGTGAAATGAGAATTCAGTGTATTTTCAGTTGAATTATCCAGGTTGACTGTTGACATGTACAATACTTAAATTAATTTATAGCTGATAATATTTTATGGATACTCAGAATAAATGAAAACAATGATTTTGGCTGCATTTTCAAAGCAGTTTCCACACCTGGGAATACGAACAATTAACAGGGGTGGCAGCTCTCAGAGGGAAATTTTTTCATCAATATACCGTTTTATATCATAGCAATATACATGTAATTAGTTGAGAACCATTTGTTTTCAGAACTATTATCATGTTCCTGGCCTTTTGCTAGAGCCTGAGTTTCCAGAAATGAATAAAGTAGTCCCTTGCTTTCAAAAAAGCTCATAGTCCTTTAGTGGAAGGTTGAATTATTTATCCTTAGTAAATTGAAATGCATTAACAACCTGTTATGTAGCCAGTGAATTAAGGTTTTGTGTGATAACTTATTTTGAAAATAAAGGTGATTATTATTATTAATATTTTTTATTAAGGTATCTTTAATATACAATCTTATGCTCAGGTTTTACATGAGTAACATTGTGGTTACTACATTCACCATTTATCAAGTTCCCCCCACACACCCCATTGCAGTCATTATCCATTAGTGTAGTAACATGCTATAGAGTCACTACTTATCTTCTCTGTGCTATACTGCCTTCCCCATGCCCCCCTATATTATGTGTGCTAATCATAATGCTTCTTAATCCCCTTATCCCTCCCTTCCAACACACCCACCCCAACCCCTTTCCCTTTGGTAACCGCTAGTCCCTTCTTGGAGTCTGTGAATCTGCTGCTATTTTGTTCCTTCAGTTTTGCTTTGTTGTTATACTCCACAGATGAGTGAAATCATTTGGTACTTGTCTTTCTTTGCCTGGCTTATTTCACTAAGCATAATACCCTCTAGCTCCATCCGTGTTGTTGCAAATGGTAGGATTTGTTTTCTTCTTATGGCTGAATAATATTCCACTGTGTATATGTACCACATCTTCTTTATCCAGTCATCTGATGGACACTTAGGTTGCTTCCATGTCTTGGCTATTCTAAATAGTGCTGTGATAAATATAGGGGTGCATATGTCTTTTGAATCTGTGATCTTGTTTTCTTTGGGTAAATTTCTAGGAGTGGAATTTCTGGGTCAAATGATATTTCTATATATAGTTTTTTTGAGGAACCTCCATACTTATTTCCACAAAGGTTGAACTAATTTACATTCCCACTAGCAGTGTAGAATGTTTCCCTTTCTTTGGATCCTCACCAGCACTTGCTGTTGCTTGTCTTTTGGATGTTGGCCATCCTAACTGGTGTGAGGTGATATCTCACTGTGGTTTTAATTTGCATTTCTCTAATGATTAGTGATGTGGAACATCTTTTCATGTGCCTGTTGGCCATCTGAATTTCTCCTTTGGAGAAGTGTCTGTTCAGATCTTCTGACCATTTTTTAGTCGGGTTATTTGCTTTTTGTTTGTTGAGGTGCATGAGCTCTTTGTATATTTTGGATGTCAACCCCTTATCAGATATGTCATTTATAAATATATTGTCCCATACTGTAGGATGCCTTTTTGTTCTGCTGATGGTGTCCTTTGCTATACAGAAGCTTTTTAGTTTGATGTAGTCCCATTTGTTCATTTTTGCTTTTGTTCCCCTTGCCCGAATAGATATGTTCATGAAAAAATTGCTCATGTTTATATTCAAGAGAGTTTTGACTATGTTTTCTTCTAAGAGTTTTATGGTTTCATGCCTTACATTCAGGTCTTTGATCCATTTTGAGTTTACTTTTGTGTATTGAGTTACACGTAATCCAGTTTCATTTTCTTACATGTAGCTGTCCAGTTTTGCCAACACCAGATGTTGAGGAGGCTGTCCTTTCTCCATTTTATGTCCATAACTACTTTATCATATATTAATTGGGCATGTATTTGTGGATATATATCTGGGCTCTCTATTCTATTCCATTGATCTATGAGTCTGTTCTTGTGCCAGTACCGAATTGTCTTGATTACAGTGGCTTTGTAGTAGAGCTTGAAGTCAGGGTGCATAATCCCTGCAGTCTTATTCTTCCTACTAAGGATTGTTTTGGTTATTTGTCGTCTCTTGTGGTTCCATATGAATTTTAGTACTATGTGTTCTAGTTCACTGAAGAATGCTGCTGGTATTTTGATAGGGATTGCATTGAATCTGTAGATCGCTTTAGGCAAGATGGCCATTTTGACAATATTAATTCTTCCTACCCATAAGCATGGATGTATTTCCATTTATTGGTATTTTATTTAATTTCTCTCAAGACTGTCTTGCAGTTTTCAGGGTATAGGTCCTTCACTTCCTTGGTTAGGTTCATTCCTAGGAATTTTATTTTTTTGAGGCAGTTGTGAGTGGAGTTGTTTTCCTAATTCCTCTTTCTGCTAGTTCACCATTAGTATATAGGAATGCAACTTTATTAACTCAGGGTACAAAGAATGATATGACTATTCATATCATCTTAATGTTTTCAAATTAAAGGTTCAAGACTCCATGTATTCTGTTAGGAAGGTGTCCAGTGTTTCTGTGTATTAATTTTGTATCTGGCAACTTTGCTGAATTCAGATATTAGTTTTAGTAGTTTTGGAGTGGATTCTTTGTTTTTTTTTTTAATTTTAGTATCATTAATCTACAGCTACATGTGCAACATTATGGTTACTGAACTCCCCACTTCATCAAGTCCCCCCACATACCCCTATAGAATCACTGTCCATCAGCGTAGTGAGATGATATAGAATCACTAGTAGTCTTCTCTGAGTTGTACAGCCCTCCCCATGCCCCCCCCCCACATTATGTCTGCTGATCGTAATGTCCCTTTTTCCCCCTTGTCCCTCCCTTCCCACCCATCCTCCCCAGCCCCTTTCCCTTTGGTAACTGTTAGTCCATTCTTGGGTTCTGTGAGTCTGCTGCTGTTTTGTTCCTTCAGTTTTTAATTTATTCTTATACTCCACATATGAGTGAAATCATCTGATACTTGTCTTTTTCTGCCTGGTTTCTTTCACTGAGCATAATACCCTCTAGCTCCATCCATGTTGTTGAAAATGGTAGGATTTGTTTTCTTCTTATGGCTGAATAATATTCCATAGTGTATATGTACCACATCTTCTTTATCCATTCATCTACTGATGGACACTTAGGTTGCTTCCATTTCTTGGCTATTGTAAATAGTGTGGCAATAAACATGGGGGTGCATATGTCTTTTTCAAACTGGGCTGCTGCATTCTTAGGGTAAATTCCTAGGAGTGGGATTCCTGGGTCAAATGGTATTTCTATTTTCAGTTTTTTGAAGAACCTCCATACTGCTTTCCCGATGGTTAAACTAATTTGCATTCCAACCAGCAGTGTAGGAGGGTTCCCGTTTCTCCACATCCTTGCCAACATTTGTTGTTGTTTGTGTTTTGGATGTTGGCCATCCTTACTGGTGTGAGGTGATATCTCATTATGGTTTTAATTTGCATTTCTTTGATGATTAGCGATGTGGAGCATCTTTTCATGTGCCTGTTGGCCATCTGAATTTCTTCTTGGGAGAAGTGTCTATTCAGATTCTCTGCCCATTTTTAAATTAATTAATTAATTAATTAATTATTTTTATTTTGGCATCATTAATATACAATTACATGTGCAACATTGTGGTTACTAAACTCCCCACTTCATCAGGTCCCCCCACCTACCCCATTACCGTCACTGTCCATCAGCGTAGTGAGATGCTATAGAATCACTACTTGTCTTCTCTGAGTGGTACAGCCCTCTCCGTGCCCCCCCAACATTATGTCTGCTAATCCCCTTTTTCCCCCTTGTCCCTTTTTCCCCCTTGTCCCTCCCTTCCCACCCATCCTCCCCAGTCCCATTCCCTTTGGTAACTGTTAGTCCATTTTGGGTTCTGTGAGTCTGCTGCTCTTTTGTTCTTTCAGTTTTTTTCTTTGCTCTTATGCTCCACATATGAATGAAATCATTTGATATTTGTCTTTTTCCGCTTGGCTTACTTCACTGAGCATAATACCCTCTAGTTCCATCCATGTTGTTGCTAATGGTAGGAATTGCTTTCTTCTTATGGCTGAATGACACTGCATTGTGTATATGTAACACATCTTCTTTATAAATTCATCTACTGATGAACACTTAGGTTGCTTCCATTTCTTGGCTATTGTAAATAGTGTGGCAATAAACACGGGGGGTGCATCTGTCTTTTTGAAACTGGGCTGCTGCATTCTTAGGGTAAATTCCTAGGAGTGGGATTCCTGAGCCAAATGGTATTTTTATTTTGAGTTTTTTGAAGAACCTCCATACTGCTTTCCACAATAGTTGACCTAATTTGCATTCCCACCAGCAGTGTAGGAGGGTTCCCCTTTCTCCACATCCTTGCCAACATTTGTTGTTGTTTGTGTTTTGGATATTGGCCATCCTAACTGGTGTGAGGTGATATCTCATGGTTTTAATTTGCATTTCTCTGATGATTAGTGATGTGGAGCATCTTTTCATGTGCCTGCTGGCCATCTGAATTTCTTCTTTGGAGAAGTGTCTGTTCCTATCCTCTGCCCATTTTTTAATTGGATTATTTGCTTTTTGTTTGTTAAGGTGTGTGAGTTCTTTATATATTTTGGATGTCAACCCCTTATCGGATATGTCATTTATGAATATATTCTCCCATACTGTAGGATGTCTTTTTGTTCTACTGATGGTGTCCTTTGCTGTACAGAAGCTTTTCAGCTTGATATGTTCCCACTTGTTCATTTTTGCTTTTGTTTCCCTTGCCCGGGGAGATATGTTCATGAAGAAGTCGCTCATGTTTCTATCCGAGAGATTTTTGCCTATATTTTTTTCTAAGAGTTTTATGGTTTCATGACTTACATTCAGGTCTTTGATCCATTTTGAGTTTACTTTTGTGTATGAGCTTAGACAATAGTCCAGTTTCATTGTCTTACATGTAGGTATCCAGGTTTGCCAACACCAGCTGCTGAAGAAGCTGTCATCTCCTCATTGTATATCCAAGGCTCTGTTATTAAATATTAATTGACTGTATATGTTTGGGTTAATGTTTGGATTTTCTATTCTGTTCCACTGGTCTGTGGGTCTGTTCTTGTGCCAATACTAAATTGTCTTGATTACTGTAGCTTTGTAGTAGAGCTTGAAGTCTGGGATCGTAATTCCCCCTGTTTTATTCTTCCTTCTCAGGAATGCTTTGGCTCTTCAGGGTCTTTTGTGTTTCCATATGAATTTTAGAACTATTTGTTCCAGTTCATTGAAGAATGCCTTTGGTACTTTGATAGGGATTGCAATGAATCTGTAGATTGCTTTATGTAGTATAGCCATTTTGACAATATTTATTCTTCCTAGCTGAGAACATGGGATGAATTTCCATTTGTTAGTGTCATATTTAATTTCTCTTAGGAATATCTTGTGGTTTTCAGGGTATGGGTCTTTCACTTCCTTGGTTCAGGTTTATTACTAGGTATTTTATTCTTTTTGATGCAGTTGTGAATGGAATTGTTTTCCTGATTTCTCTTTCTGTTAGCTCATTCTTAGTGTATTGGAAAGCAACAGATTTGTGTGTGTTAGTTTTGTATCCTGCAACTTTGCTGAATTCAGATATTACAGTAGTTTTGGAGTGGAGTCTTTAGGGTTTTTTATGTACAATATCATGTTATCTGCAAATAGTGACAATCTGACTTCTTCTTTACCAATCAGGATGCCTTGTATTTCCTTGTTTTGTCTGATTGCCGTGGTTACGACCTCCAGTACTATGTTGAATAACAGTGGGGAGAGTGGGCATCCCTGTCTTGTTCCCGATCTTAGATGAAAAGCTGTCAGCTTCTCATTGTTAAGTATAATGTTGGCTGTGGGTTTGTCATGTATTGCCTTTATTATGTTGAAGTACTTGCCCTCTATACCCATTTTGTTGAGAGTTTTAATCATGAATGGACGTTCAATTTTGTCAAATGCTTTTTCAGCACCTATGGAGAAGATCATGTGGTTTTTGTTTTTTTTGTTGATGTGGTGGGTGATGTTGATGGATTTTCGAATGTTGTACCATCCTTGCATCCCTGAGATCAATCCCACTTGATCGTGGTGTATGATCCTCTTGGTGTATTTTTGAATTCGGTTTGCTAATATTTTGTTGAGTATTTTTGCATCTATGTTCATCAGGGATATTGGTCTGTAATTTTCTTTTTTGAAGAGGTCTTTGCCTGGTTTTGGATTAGACCGATACTGGCTTCATAGAATGAGTTTGGATGTATACCTCTTCTACTATTTTTTGGATAACTTTAAGGAGAATGGGTATTATGTCTTCTCTATGTGTCTGGTAAAATTCAGAGGTGAATCCATCTGGCCCGGCGGTTCTGTTCTTAGGTAGTTTTTTGATTACCGATTCAATTTCTTTGCTCGTAATTGGTCTGTTTAGTTTTTCTGTTTCTTGCTTGGTCAGTCTTGGAAGGTTGTATTTTTCTGAGAAGCTGTCCATTTCTTCTAGGTTTTCCAGCTTGTTACTATATAGATTTTCATAGTGTTCTCTTATAATTCTTTGTATTTCTGTGGGATCTGTTGTGATTTTTCTTTTTTCATTTCTGATTCTTTTTATTTGTGTAGATTCTCTTTTTCTCTTAATAAGTCTGGCTAGGGCTTTATCTATTTTGTTAATTTTTTCAAAGAATCGGCTCTTGGTTTCATTGATTTTTTTCTATTGTTTTGTTCTGCTCCATTTTATTTATTTCTTCTCTAATCTTTATTATGTCCCTCATTCTGGTGACTTTGGGCCTCATTTGTTCTTCTTTTTCCAATTTCAGTAATTGTGTCTTCAGGCTATTCATTTGGGATTGTTCTTCCTTCTTTAAATAGGCCTGGATTGCAATATACTTTCCTCTTTGAACTGCCTTTGCTATGTCCCACATAAGTTGTGGCTTTGTGTTGTTGTTGTCATTTGTCTGCATATATTGTTTGATCTCTGTTTTAATTTGGTTGTTGATCCATTGATTACTAAGGAGCATGTTGTTAAGTCTCCATGTATTTGTGAGCCTTTTTGTTTTCTTTGTACAATTTTTCTAGTTTTATACCTTTGTGATCTGAGAAGTTGGTTGGTATAATTTCAATATTTTTGAGTTTACTGAGGTTCTTTTTGTGGCCCAGTATGTAGTCTTTTGTGGAAAATGTTCCATGTGCACTTGGGAAGAATGTGTATCCTGCTGCTTTTGGGTGTAGAGTTCTGTAGATGTCTGTTAGGTCCATGTGTTCTAGTGTGTTGTTCAGTGCCTCTGTGTCCTTACTTATTTTCTGTCTGGTTGATCTGTCCTTTGGAGTGAGTGGTGTGTTGAAGTCTCCTAACATGAATGCATTGCTTTCTATTTCCTCCTTTAATTCTGTTAGTATTTGTTCCATATATGTTGGCACTTCTGTATTGGGTGCATATATATTATAAAGGTTATATCCTCTTGTTGGACTGCCCCATTTATCATTATGTAATGTCCTTCTTTATCTCTTGCTACTTTCTTCATTTTGAAGTCTATTTTGTCTGATACAAGTACTGCAGCACCTGCTTTTTTCTCCCTGTTGTTCACATGAAATATCTTTTTCCATCCCTTCACTTCAGTCTGTGTATATCTTTGGGTTTGAGGTGAGTCTTTTGTAAACAGCATATAGATGGGTATTGCTTTTTTATCCGTTCTATTAGTCTGTGTCTTTTGATTGGTTCATTCAGTCCATTTTTCATTTAGGGTGATTATAGATAGATATGTACTTATTGCCATTGTTGGCTTTAGATTCGTGGTTACCAAAGGTTCAAGGGTAGCTTCTTTTCTATCTAACTGTCTAACTTAACTCTCTTGTTAAACTATTATAAACACAGTCTGATGATTCTTTATTTCTCTCCCTTCTCATTCTTCCACCTCCATTCTTTATGTACTAAGTGTTTTATTCTGTACTCTTTTACATTTCCTTTGACTGTTTTTATGGATAGTTGATTTTACTTTTTGCCTTTAGTTAGTATTTGGATGGTCTGCTTTCTTTGCTATGATTTTATTTTCTCTGGTGACATCTTTTTAGCCTTAGGCATGCTTCCATCTAGAGCAGTCCCTTTAAGATATCCTGTAGAGGTGGTTTGTGTGAGGCAAATTCCCTCAGCTTTCGCTTGTCTGGGAATTGTTTAATTCCTCCCTCAAATTTCAATTATAATCACGCTGGATACAGTATTCTTGGTTCAAGGCCCTTCTGTTTCATTACATTAAATATATCATGCCATTCTCTTCTGGCCTGTAAGGTTTCTGCTGAGAAGTCTGATGATATCCTGGTGGGTTTTCCTTTGTAGGTGATCTTTTTTCTTTCTCTAGCTGCCTTTAATACTCTGTCCTTGTCTTTGATCTTTGCCATTTTAATTATTATGTGTCTTGGTGTTGTCTTCCTTCGGTCCCTTGTGTTGGGAGATCTGTGGGCTTCCGTGGTCTGAGAAACTATTTCCTTCCCCAGCTTGGGGAAGTTTTCAGCTATTATTTCTTCAAAGACACTTTCTATCCCTTTTTTTCTCTCTTCTTCTGGTACTTGTATAATGCGAATATTGTTCCATTAGGATTGGTCACACAATTCTCTTAATGTTCTTTCATTCCTAGAGATCCTTTTATCTCTCTCTGCCTCAGCTTCTCTGTATTACTGTTCTCTGAATTCTGTTCCATGAATAGTCTCTTGCACCTCATCCAGTCTGCTCTTCAGCCATCAATCGACTGTCTCATTTCTGTAATATCTCTCATTTCCTCCCTTAGCTCTTGCATATTTCTGTGTAGATCCATCAGCATGGTTATGACTTTTATTCTGAATTTTTTTTCAGGAAGATTGTGTAAGTCTATCCCATCGGGCCCTCTCTTTTGTTGTCTGGGTAATCTTTGTATGTACCATATTCCTCTGTCTTTTCATGGTGATAGAAGTGGTCCCTGGTAGGTGCCACGTGTGTCAGCTGGAAGAACAAAGTCCCTTCCTATTTGTTGTTCTCTTTGCCCTTCTCCGGGGCCTGAACTGGTCTCTTGCACACCATGAGGTAGTCGTTGGGGTAATCCCCTGAGCTGCCTGTGTGCGGGGTTGCCCTCATCCTAGCCTGTAGCACTGCAGGGTTTGCAGTCTTGCTGGGTGCCTTCTGGTCTCCTTCGTGTTTTCCAGCCCTTTTATTGGTTCTGGAGCCTTTCCTGCTTAGCTGCACGCCAGCCGGGAGTAGATTCTGTGTGGTTGCTGTGGGCGGTGCCGCTCCTCTGTTGTTCCCCAGCAGTGGCGGCTTCACTAGACCCTTTGCAGTGCCGGCTGGTGCTGAGTGAATGGCAGGCTGCTGGTCTCTGTGGGAAGCCTTGGCACGGCTGCCTTGCCCGGCCTCCAGCCAGGTGTCTGAAATTCCCCGCGACTCCCAGCCTGCTGGGCTGAGTATACTGGAACGATTTTGTTCCACTGTTTGGCCCTGGTCTCTTTAAGACTTTTAAAAAAGCGCCCGCTTTTCTTTTGTCCCGGGGAGCTGGCTGAGGGGACTACTTGCAGTCTCCGTCTCAGATCCTGTCCTTCCATTTCTCTAATCTCTGATACACCACACGGTGTGTGTCTGTGCTCCCAGTGTAGATCACCAGGCTGGTTATTTGGCGGGCCTGTGCTTCCACTCCCTCCCCACTCTGAATTTTTCCTCCCGCTGGTGTGCTGGGGTGGGGGAGTGCTCGGGTCCTGCTGGGTCATGACTTTGTATCTTACCCGCTTCGTGAGGCGCTGAATTCTCGCAGGTGTAGCTGCAGCCTGGCTGTTGTACTGTATGTTTTGGTCTCTCTTTTAGGAATAGTGGTATGTGTTGTATTTTCACAGATATATATGGTTTTGGGAGGATATTTCTGCTGCCCTGCTCATGCCGCCATCTTCCCAGAAGTCCCTCTGCCCATTTTTTAATTGGATTATTTGCTTTTTGTTTGTTGAGGTGTGTGAATTCTTTATATATTTTGGATGTCAACCCCTTATCAGATATGTCATTTATGAATATATTCTCCCATACTGTAGGATGTCTTTTTGTTCTACTGATGGTGTTCTTTGCTGTACAGAAGCTTTTTAGTTTGATATAGTCCCACTTGTTCATTTTTGCTTTTGTTTCCCTTGCCCGGGGAGATATATTCATGAAGAAGTCGCTCATGTTTATGTCCAAGAGATTTTTGCCTATGTTTTTTTTCTAAGAGTTTTATGGTTTCATGACTTACATTCAGGTCTTTGATCCGTTTTGAATTTACTTTTGTGTATGGGGTTAGACAGTAATCCAGTTTCATTCTCTTACATGTAGCTGTCCAGTTTTGCCAACACCAGCTGTTGAAGAGGCTGTCATTTCTCTGGGGTTTTTTATGTAGAATATCATGTCATCTGAAAACAGTGACAGTTTAACTTCTTCCTTACCAATATGGATGCCTTTTATATCTCTGTGTTGCCTGATTGCTGTGGGTAGGACCTCCAGTACTGTGTTGAATAAAACTGGGGAGAGTGGGCATCCATGTCTTGTTCCCCATCTTAAAGGAAAAGCTTTCAGCTTTTTGCTGTTAGTGTGATGTTGGCTATGGGTTTGTCATATATGGCCTTTATTATGTTGAGGTACTTGCCCTCTATACCCATTTTGTTGAGTTTTTATCATGAATAGATGTTGAATTTTGTCAAATGCTTTTTTAGCATCTATGGAGATGATGATGTCATTTTTTGACCTTTTTGTTGATGTTGTAGATGATTTTGATGGATTTTTGCATATGGTACCATCCTTACATCCCTGGAATAAATCCCACTTGATCATGATGGATGATATTTTTGATGTATTTTTGGTTTGCTAATATTTTGTTGAGTATTTTTGCATCTATTTTCATCAGGAATATTAGTCTGTAATTTTCTTTTTTTGTGATGTCTTTGCCTGTTTTGGTATTAGAGTGATGCTGGCTTCTTAGAAAAACTTTGGAAGAATTCCCTCCTCTTCTACTTTTTGGAAAACTTTAAGGAGGATGGGTATTAGGTCTTCTCTAAATGTTTGATAAAATTCAGTGGTGAAGCCATCTTGTCCGGGGGTTTTGCTCTTGGAAGTTTTTTGATTACCAATTCAATTTTATTGCTGGTAATTGGTCTATTCAGGTTTTCTGTTTCTTCCTAGTTGTGTTTTTCTAGAAAGTTGTCAATTTCTTCTAGGTCATCCAGTTTGTTAGCATATAATTTTTCATAGTATTCTCTAATAATTCTTTGTATTTCAGTGGTGTCTGTAGTGATTTTACCTTTCTCATTTCTGATTCTGTTTATGTGTGTAGACACTCTTTTTTTCTTGATAAGCCTTGCTAGGGGTTTATCTATTTTGTTTACTTTCTCAAAGATCCAGCTCTTGGTTTCATTGATTCCTTCTATTGTTTTATTCTTCTCAATTTTATTTATTTCTTCTCTGACCTTTATTATGTCCCTCTTCCTACTGACTTTTGGCCTCATTTTTTCTTCTTTTTCCAGTTTCATTAATTGTGAATTTAGACTTCATTTGGGAGTGTTCTTCCTTCTTTAAATAGGCCTAGATTGCTATATACTTTCCTCTTAGAACTGCCTTCACTGCATCCCACAGAAGTAGGGGCACTGATCTGTTGTTTTCATTTGTCTCCATATATTGCTTGATCTCTGTTTTAATTTGCTCATTGATCTATTGATTATTTAGGAGCATCTTGTTAAGCCTCTGTGTGTTTGTGGGCCTTTTTGTTTTCTTTTCACAATTTATTTCTAGTTTCATAACTTTGTGATCTGAGAAGTTGGTAGAAGTTCAATGTTTTTGAATTTCCTGAGGCTCTTTTTATGGCCTAGTATGTGATCTATTCTGGAAAGTGTTCCATGCACCCCAGAAGAATATATCCTGCTGCTTTTGGGTGGAGTGTTCTGTAGCTGTGTGTTAGGTCCATCTATTCTCATATGTTGTTCAGTGCCTCTGTGTCCTTACTTATTTTCTCTCTGGTTGATCTGTCCTTTGGAGTGA
The DNA here is from genome assembly GCA_032199065.1 of Smutsia gigantea. Classification (NCBI taxonomy): domain Eukaryota; kingdom Metazoa; phylum Chordata; class Mammalia; order Pholidota; family Manidae; genus Smutsia; species Smutsia gigantea. The sequence goes on from JAVSCE010015179.1 coordinate 175,801, forward strand.
GTGGTGTGTTGAAGTCTCCAAAAAGGAATGTATTGCATTCTGTTTTCCCCTTTAATTCTGGTAGTATTTGTTGCACATGTTTGGGTTTTCCTATGTTGGGTGCATAGATATTTATAATGGTTATATCCTCTTGTTGGACCGACCCCTTTTTTATTATATAATGTACTTCTTTGTCTTGAAGTCTATTTTATCTGATACAGGTATTGCAATTCCTGCTTTTCTCTCCCTATTATTTGCATGAAATATCTGTTTCCATCCCTTCACTTTTAGTGTATATATGTCTTTGGGTTTGAAGTGAGTTAATTGTGGCAGCATATAGATTGGTCTTGCTTGTTTATGCTTTTAGTAACTCTTTGTCTTTTGATTGTTGCATTAAGACCATTTACATTCAGGGTGATTATCGATAGATATGTACTTACTGCCATTGCAGGCTTTGGATTCGTGGTTACCAAAGGTTCAAGGGCCGCTTCTTTACTGTCTAGCAGTCGAACTTAACTCGCTTATTATGTTGTTATAAACACAATCTGAAGATTCTTTTTTTATTCTACCTTCCTTTACTTCCTCCTCAACTCTTTAAATGTTAGGTGTCATTTTCTGTACTCTTTCTGTATCCCTTGACTGACTTTGTGGTTAGCTGATTTAAGTTTGCATTTGGTTAGCAAGTAATTGTTCTACTTCCTTTACTATGGTTTTATGTTCTCTGGTGACACCTATTTAGCCTTAGGAGCACTTCCATCTAGAGTAATCCTTTTAAAATACACTATGGAGATGGTTTGTGGGAGACAAATTCCTTCAGCTTTTGCTTATCTGAAAATTGTTTAATCCATCCTTCAAATTTAAATAATAGTCTTACTGGATACAGTATTCTTGGTTTGAGGCCCTTCTCTTTCATATCATTGAATATATCATGCCATTCCATTCTGGCCTGTAAGGTTTCTGCTGAGAAATCTGATGATAGCCAGATGGGTTTTCCTTTGTAGGTGATCTTTTTTCTCTCTCTGGCTGCTTTTAATACTCTGTCCTTGTCCTTGATATTTGCCATTTTAATTATTATATGTCTTGGTGTTGTCTTACTTGGGTCCCTTGTGTTGGGAAATCTGTGCAACTCCATGGCCTAGGAGACCATTTCCTTTCCCAGATTGGGGATGTTTTCAGAAGTTACCGCCTCAAAGACACTTTCTATCCCTTTTTCTCTCTCTTCTTCTATAATGTGAATATTGTTTCGTTTGGATTGGTCACACAATTCTCTTAATATTCTTTCATTCCTAGAGATCCTTTTTCTCTCTCTGCTTCAGCTTCTCTGTATTCCTGTTGTCTAATTTCTGTTCCATTTACATCTCCTCTACCTCATCTAATCTGCTTTTAAATCCCTCCATTGTATGTTTCATTTCAGCTACTGTATTTTTCAAGGTGTCTATCTTACTCCTGAATTTGTCCCTTAGCTCTTGAATATTTTTCTGTAGCTCCATTAGCATGCTTATGATTTTTATTTTGATTTTTTTTTTCAGGGAGATTCGTTATTTCAGTTTCACTGAGCCCTCTTTCTGGTGTTTAAGGGATTTTGGATTGAATAAGGTTCTCTCTTTTCATAATCCTATTGGCTAATAAGAAATATTAGGTTTGTGTAGGTGGCGTCCTCCAGTGCCCAGAAGCTCTGCTCTTCCGAGCTGCCCAGCACCTGGAGCAATGGTAGTGGTGGAAGGCAAGCAGTGCTGTTGCCGATCCTAAAGAGTGAGCTTTTTCCTGCTTCCCGGCCACAGAGCCAGCCTCCGCTGTTGGGACCAGTGAGCCCATGCAGGGAGCAATCTCTGCATTAAGGCCCTAAGCTGCTGTATGTGGGGCTGCCCTCCTGCCAGCCTGGAGCGATGGTGGGCGTCGCAGGCTGGTGGGGGTTGCATGCTAGTGGTGCCAGTACCTGCTTGGAAGACCGAGCTCTTTCCTGCTTCCTGGCTGCAGTCCCTGCCTCAGCTGTCAGGGCCAGTGAGCTGTACCCAGAGAGCAGCCTCTGCATTAAGGCCCTAAGCTGCCATAGTCAGGGCTGCCCTCTGGCTGGTCTGGAGCTCTGGTGGGGTCGCAGGTTTGTGTGCAGGTGCTGGAGGGGAGGAAGGAGTGGAAGGCTGCTTACTGTGGTGGGGGGCTTTGGGACTGCATTGTTGTGCAGGGGAATGGAGCACCTGAAGCTCTTGAAAGTTCCAAACCTGCTGGGCAGAGTGTGCCAGAACGATTTTGTGCACCTGTTCCTTCTCCTTAATCCTTGCCCCTTTAGCAGCCCTCTCACTGTTGTGAAGTGTTTCAAAGTGCCTGCCTTTCTTTTGTCCCAGAGCATCTGGTTGTGGGAACCTTTTTTCCACAAGCAGCTGGAATCTGTCTCTGACTTTGCTTTTCAACCCCTTTGATCTCTAGAGCACCATGCAGTGTGGATTTGTGCTCCTGGAGTAGATTTTTAGGGCTGGGTATTTAGCAGTTCTGGGCTTCTACTCCCTCCCTGCTCTGTTTCTCTTCCTCCCGCGGGTGAGCTGGGGTGGGGGAGTGCTCTGTCCTGCCAGGTTGCAGCTTTGTTATTTTACCCTTTTCCATGATGTAGAGTTTCTGTTCTCTTTTCCCAGATGTAGACTGACTGGTGCAATCTTATTTCTTGTCACTCTTTTAGGAATAGTTGTATTTGCTGTATTTTCGTATTATATGTTATTTTGGGAGAGATTTCTGCCTCACTTCTCATGCCGCCATCCTTTTTTCCCTTAAATAAAGGTTATTTTTATAAGAAGAAGAGTTACTATAAGCTTATCTTTTTATATCCTATTTCTTCATTTGGAGACCTATCTTTAATGCAGCTGCCTTTTAAGACAGGTGTTTCAAACAATCTGGTGGGGAAACGCCAGGCTCACTGAGCCTTCAGTTTTCTGGCTACTTGTTTTCCACTTCTCTCCATTCAACCCTCCACTTCAGGGGCTGCTTCCCTTGTCAGTGCTCAGACAGCTCATTCTCACCTTCCTAGATAATTTGCTTCAGACAGAATTTATTTTCTCTAATAGTGCAAACTTTTCATTAATTTTAAGATTTAGTCCAACTTCTTCCTCCTCAAAGCTTTCCCTACCCTTATCCAGAACTCTCTTTTTATTCACTAAATTCTGGTAAGAATGTCAGACCAATTAGAACTTGTTCAGTTTCTAGTGTTATAAAAATATTAGTGATAACAAAAACAAGAATAATAACTTTTGCTAAGTGCTTACTGGGTACTGATGTTACAACCACTTAACATGCAGGTACTATTGTTACCTTCATTTTATAGATGAGAACATTAAAGCCCAGAAGATTTCAGTAACTTAAACTGGGTCACACAGCTGGAAAGTTGTGGAGCTTGGAGTTAAGCCCAAACTACTTTGCTCCTGAGCCTGAGCTCCTGTCCACTGGTGTTCCTCAATGTGTGGTCTCATGACCATGTGCATTAGTTAGAATCACCAATGTGCTTGCTATTAAAAATGCAGATTACTGAACATACTCCAGATCTACTATCTTGGAATCCATGGTTTTGTGTGTGGAACCAAGAATCTGAATCCTTAATAAGCTTCTGGAGTGATTCTTACAAACTATATTTTGAGAAGCATTGTACACATTTGCTGACTTTTCATTTTTATACTCACCTATCTAATCAGACTAAACTTTTGGAGGTTGGGGATTATGTTATCTATTACTTTCTGAATCCCAAAGTCTGTAATAGATATTTAGAAATTTACTCTATGCCTACTCAATACTTACATTTTTAATGTAGTCATCAAAATTTAAGTCTATTCATGTAACAGTGGGAGAGATTTGGTATGATGGAACTTCCAATTAAAGTATCTGGTAATAATCAAAGGCACAAAGTTAGGAGACAATGTCATTAATACTTCTTTAGGTTCTAACACTAACTCACTCCATTATCTTCATTTCCTGCTTCAGTTTGCCTGCTTTTATATGTGAGGAGATTTTAATAATAAAGGAACAGGTATATTGGTGGGAGTAATAATTATAATTAGGATACAGAATTTTTAAAGTGATAAGACTACCATACCCTTTAGAAATTTAAGCAATAAATGAAATTAGCTTATTACTGAAGTAATATGGTGGCTAGAAAAGCCCACTTCCAATCCATTGTGACAAAACTTCCACATTAGTTCAATTAGATAGATATTAAGGGGCTACTCAGAGCTTTCATATTCCTGTCACTCTCTTGGCAATCTTTGGGCAAGCCACTAGAGACCCATCACTGTTGTGTGGTGACAGGATGTGTCCCTTGCCCAAACATTCCAGTCCATCATCTTAGACACAATCCAGTCCAGCCTACTGGTTTTAGAAATGAGCTATGCCATTTCCCAAGGTCAAGTAAGAATTTTAATCCAGAACTGAATATTCCAAATTCAGTATTCTCCCACTACATCAGGCTGCCTTCTTTGCATTACATGTTATTGAACATGAGCCAAAAAGCAACCTAGGTAATATGCAAAAAGGCCAATAATCAGAAAAGAGAACATTTATTTTGTTCCTCATTTGTTTTTGCTAACCAGTCGCTTATGTGGCATCAGCTCCTGCAGGACCGTTTGACAGCGTATTAGCCATTTAAATCTCATCCATTTACACTCAAAATTATGACAATCCAAACCTTTATTTTTAATCTGTATGCCAACTATGTCACTAGGTACTTGTTACCATTAAATCTTAGCAATTGGCTAATGTCCAATTAATAATTTAAACCTTGTGGAATCTTGTAGGCTGCTATTCTGCCTAAGTGTGTTGCTAATTCTTATATAATTTTTGTTTATGGAATAGTTTTGGAAACAACAAATGAAAAATATTAACTTCATCTACTATATTCTATTGAGGATAGAAAACATCTAATATTTATTTAGGGACCCAATGGACTGGTGATAGACTGTCAGCAGAGTCAGCACCTACATATGTGAACTTCGTCTTTCTGGAAGTCATTTGTATGGTTTTGCCATGACATGTCTGTCCATTACCTGCCTGTAAATATGTTTTTAGGTTGCCCTGAAAGGAGTAGTTTAAACATTGTAAAATATATAATTAAATAATTTCTTAAGGAAATACTCCAAAAAGCTTTTCTTCTCCTTAGTGACATCTTAGGATAAGTTAGCCAGTGTAGATGTGTTGTTGAAGCTCATCCAAATGAAAGATAAATTCAACAGTCTCATTCCTTTAATGGCCTCCTGCCCAAAATGAAACTGGGTAGAAAGCAATATTTATCTTAGTGATACTGCCATTTCATATCACAAAGTGACCGTGTGGTCTCATAAACATAGTCCCAAAGTGCTGACTTTTAAAGGCAGTTGATTTTTTCTGCTTGCCACTGTTTTATAGCTTGGCATAAAATGCGAATGCCATGACATTTGTAGAACTATTAAATCATTTTAATGAAAGAGTAACAGTTATACAACTAATTCATTTGAGTGCATTTCCCTTGCAGAATCCTTTAGTAGTTGATTGTAATGGGAAGGAGCTGTTTTAGCTCCATAATTTTATTCTCACGTAGAACCATGTTCCATTATTTTGGTGTAGTTTGTACCCAAGCCTAATGGAGCCAAATCTGTCGACACAATTTGTTGTCCCAAGTCCGGGCTCATTATGGCCCTCACTTAATTTGATCTATATTTTAGGCAAGTTAAGCCTGCTTTTCTTGAGAAATACAGCTTTCTGTTTCCTTTTTAAGTGTTTAGGGGTAAATATATAGTCATGCATTTTTGGCTACTGAGAAATGAGCTCAATTGCCATAGACCAAATTAAGGAAACTATTAGGGCTTTAAAAAATTGTCTTGTGATCACAGAAGAAGACAACGGGGATTGATTCTTGTCCTGGGCCCACATTTCCTTGTTAGTGGCCATCCCACTCAGTATACACTGTCGTGCCAGGGACTCTGTAGAAGGAAATGGCTAGAATTTCCTGGAGACATTAAGCCCTGTGAGCAGTAGAATTAGATCTGCATTCCCAAATTGACCACCACTGTAAAAACCTGCAGATTTCTTCTAGAATAGAAATGATTCTTGTCTGTCACTCTCTCTTTGTCTTATTAGACAAAGGCCCCGTTTATAGATAATCTTATTTCTTAAACAGAAATTTTCTTTCATAAAATTGTATTCCCTGATATCTTCAAATGCTTGAAATACACAGAGAGCTGACTTCCTTGTCAACATTTTTTACCCCTTATTAACATGTATATTCTTGTGAAACATAGCAACCTGCATTTTGCTTAAACTGTAAATTTTTCTTTATTCTCCATAGTTCTGATTTTCTTCTGAACCAGCTAATCTCATCATCATTCTATGAGTTAGAGTTTTGCTGTTAAAATGTTCAGTGACTCAGTTATACCTTTCTCTTCACCTCAGCCTTTTCTTGAGCATAGATGTGAAATACTGCAGAGATGTGGAAACCAGAACATATTCTCTTAGGATGAGCTGATTCTTTATGAAACCTAGTATCTGGAACGACAGTGATTTTCTGCATTTTATTTAGCTTTCATTAATCATTTGGGGACAGAATTTTCCTCTAAAATAATTCCTATACAATATCACTCCAAGAATGTATCAATGAAATTGATGTCTTTTTGATTCACTGATGTTCAATAGTCTTACCATTCACACAATGTTATTGATTAGGTGCAACCCATCTGTTTAGGCTGTTGTTGGCAGCCAAGTTTTCTCTTTACCATTATTCACAATGAAAGAGCTAGAGTTTCTGTTTGTATTTGTGTAGGTGCTAAACTGAATGTGTACAATTTCATGCATATTTTTCAACTAGTTTATCAGAATACAAATTCTGTTAAAATGTCACATATTTCTTGGGACTAATGTCTTAATATTTTACTATTTTTTATTAGCTACAGTAAAAATGAAATAAAAATCACTTTGTGATTTAGTCCTCTATGTGTCATTAACTATACATAGTAAACTCCAGGGGTCTGATACTACCAATAACAACTAACAATTATGTAGTAATTGAAAGTTTATAAGACACTTCCACAAATATTTGACCCTCACAACAACTCTGTAAGGTGCATTTATAATGCCAGCTTTATTATTAAGAATACTGAGGTTTCTAAGTGTGTAATAAACTGGATATTTGTTTCTTTTTCTTTTCCAGCATTAATGAGGTATAACTGATAAATAAAATTGACTATATTTAAAGTGTACAGTGTGGTGATTTGATATACATATACTTTGTGAAATGATAACCACAATCAGGTTAATTGCCATGGATATTTATTTTGATCAGTGTAATAGAAGAGGTCATTTAGAACAGAAATACCTTTTAAGGGACTTACATGCATCACATGTTCCTGACTGAACTGAAAAACTACATCTAAATTCTTTGTTACCAGGAAATTAGGATGAATATAAAGACTAAATTCAGGCCACAACAGGACTAGAAAGTTGTCATCAAGGTTATATAATATCAATGGTAGACTTGGTTGCCATGAGCTCAGGTGCATTTTAGATGGTGACTGTGCCATTTCCAGTCCAGTATCAGCCCAGAAAAAGGCCAAGACTCTGTAGACAAGATTCAAGTTAAGCAAGTGTTTCCAAGAAGAGAGCATTTTAAGACTACAGACCCAGAGACTAAAAAGGACCCCACAGACCATTATCACTTTCCCATTCTTTCAAGAAGGTTTAAATAGAGCAGCTGGCTGTCAGTGTAGGAGTATTTGAGTACAGAAAATGTTCCTGCTTTTCAGTACTCCCCCTTAATACCTATTCTATTGGGTAATACTTATTTGGCTGCAATGTCTGCACAGTTACTTTTGTAGTCACGACATCTTTTTATGTACAGATACATTTAATTTTCTGCAGGTTCTGTCTCATCCTCCTTCCCTTCTCCTAGATATTTTCCCTGGGTGATTTTGTACATTCCCAAGTATTCAAATATTACTAACCTACCTGATTCTCAGTTTTATACCACAACCTCACTATGATATTCCAGCTTTTCTGTTTTTTCAAGTTTAAATTCAATTCACAATCTTGTCCTCCAGATCCTTTCTTAATTCTTTATCTTTATTAATGGTGTTCCTATCTTACCCATTTCCAGTCGTATGTTAGGAACCTCAATGTTTCTCTTCCTCTATGTAAAATAGGTTATTAAGTTGTGTTTAATTCTACCCCTCAAAGACTCCTGAAGCAGCCTTTTCCTCTTGATCCCCATGACTACTGCCCTGCTTTAGCTCCTTGTCATCTCTTGCATGGATTGTTGTAACTGACCTTTGGTGGGTCTGATCTCTGTGCTGTGGTTCTCTTCTTCCAATACATCCTCTGCATTCTTTTTTTTTTGTATCATTAATCTACAATTACATGAGCAACATTATGGTTACTAGACTCCCCCATCATCAAGTCCCCACCATCTACACCATTACAGTCACTGTCTATCAGCATAGTAAGATGCTATAGAATCACTACTTGTCTTCTCTGTGTTGTACAGCCCTCCCTGTGCTCCCCACTATATTATGTCTGCTAATCTAGTGCCCCTTTTTCCTCCTTGTCCCTCTCTTCCCAACCATCCTCCCCAGTCCCTTTCCGTTTGGTAACTGTTACTCCATTCTTGGGTTCTGTGAGTCTGCTGCTGTTTTATTCCTTCAGTTTTTTTCTTTGTTCTTATATTCCACATATGAGTGAAATCATTTGATACTTGTCTTTTTCCACCTTGCTCATTTCACTGAGCATAATACCCTCTAGCTTCATCCATGTTGTTGCAAATGGTAGGATTTGTTTTCTTCTTATGGCTGAATAATATTCCACTGTGTATATGTACCACATCTTCTTTATCCATTCATCTACTGAGGGACACTTAGGTTGCTTCCATTTCTTGGCTATTGTAAATAGTGCTGCAATAAACATGGGGCGCATATGTCTTTTTCAAACTGGGCTGCTGCATTCTTAGGGTAAATTCCTAGGAGTGGGATTCCTGGGTCAAATGGTATTTCTATATTGAGTTTTTTGAAGAACCTCCATATTGCTTTCCACATGGTTAAACTAATTTGCATTCTTACCGGCAGTGTAGGAGAGTTCCCCTTTCTCTACATCCTCGCCAACATTTGTTGTTTGTCTTTTGGATGTTGGCCATCCTTACTGGTGTGAGGTGATACCTCATTGTGGTATTAATTTGCATTTCTCTGATGATTAGCGATGTGGAACATCTTTTCATGTGCCTGTTGGCCATCTGAATTTCTTCTTTGGACAAGTGTCTGTTCAGCTCCTCTGCCCATTTTTTAATTGGATTATTTGCTTTTTGTTTGTTGAGGTGTGTGAGCTCTTTATATATTTTGGATGTCAAGCCTTTATTGGATATGTCATTTATGAATATATTCTCCCATACTGTAGGATGTCTTTTTGTTCTACTGATGGTGTCCTTTGCTGTACAGAAGCTTTTCAGCTTGATATAGTCCCACATGTATATTTTTGCTTTTGTTTCCCTTGCCCAGGGAGATATGTTCATGAAGAAATTGCTCATGTTTATGTCCAAGAGATTTTTGGCTATATTTTTTTCTAAGAGTCTTATGGTTTCATGACTTACATTCAGGTCTTTGATCCATTTTGAGTTTACTTTTGTGTATGGGGTTGGACAATGATCCAGTTTCATTCTCTTACATGTAGCTGTCCAGTTTTTCCAACACCAGCTGTTGAAGAGGCTGTCATTTCCCCATTGTATATCCATGGCTCTTTTATCGTATATTAATTGACCATATATGTTTGAGTTAATGTTTGGATTTTCTATTCTGTTCCACTGGTCTGTGGGTCTGTTCTTGTGCCAGTACCGAATTGTCTTGATTACTGTGGCTTTGTAGTAGAGCTTGAAGTCTGGGTGCATAAATCCCCCTGCTTTATTCTTCCTTCTCAGGATTGCTTTGGTTATTTGAGGTCTTTTGTGTTTCCATATGAATTTTAGAACTATTTGTTCCAGTTCATTGAAGAATGTTATTGTTATTTTGATAGGGATTGTATTGAATCTGTACATTGCTTTAGGTAGGATAGCCATTTTGATAATATTCATTCTTCCTGGCCAAGAACATGGGATGAGTTTCCATTTGTTAGTGTCCTCTTTAATTTCTCTTGGGACTGTCTTGTAGTTTTCAGGGTATAGGTCTTTCACTTCCTCAGATAAGTTTATTCCTATGTATTTTATTCTTTTGAATGCAATTGTGAATGGAATTGTTTTCTGATTTCTCTTTCTGCTAGTTCATCATTAGTGTATAGGAAAGCAGCAGATTTCTGTGTATTAATTTTGTATCCTGTGTAACTTTACTGAATTCAGATATTACTTTTAGTAGTTTTGGAGTGGAGTCTTTAGGGTTTTTATGTACAATATCATGTCATCTTCAAATAGTGACAATTTGACTTCTTCTTTCCAATCTGGATGCCTTGTATTTCTTTTTTTTGTCTGATTGCCGTGGCTAGGACCTCCAGTACTATGTTGAATAAAAGCAGGTAGAGTGGGCATCCCTGTCTTGTTCCTGATCTTAGGTGAAAAGCTTTCAGGTTCTCGCTTTTAAATATGATGTTGGCTGTGGGTTTCTCATATATGGCCTTTATTATGTTGAGGTACTTGCCCTCTATACCCATTTTGTTGAGAGTTTTTATCTTGAATGGATGTTGAATTTTGTCGAATGCTTTTTCAGCATCTATGGAGATGATCATGTGGTTTTTGTCCTTTTTGTTGATGCGGTGGATGATGTTGATGGATTTCCGAGTGTTGTACCATCCTTGCATCCCTGGGATGAATCCCACTAGATCATTGTGTGTGATCCTCCTGATGTATTTTTGAATTCGTTTTGCTAATATTTTGTTGAGTATTTTTGCATGTATGTTCATCAGGGATATTTGTCTGTAATTTTCTTTTCTGGTGGCGTCTTTGCCTGGTTTTGGTATTAGAGTGATGCTGGCTTCATAGAATGAGTTTGGGAGTATTTGCTCCTCTTCTATTTTTTGGAAAACTTTAAGGAGAATGGGTATTATGTCTTCTCTATATGTCTGATACAACTCAGTGGTGAATCTATCTGGCCTGGGGGTTTTGTTCTTGGGTAGTCTTTTGATTACCAATTCAATTTCGTTACTGGTAATTGGTCTGTTTAGATTTTCTGTTTCTTCCTTAGTCAGCCTTGGAAGGTTGTATTTTTCTAGGAAGTTGTCCATTTCTTCTAGGTTTTCCAGCTTGCTAGCATATCATATTTCAGAGTATTCTCTAATAATTCTTTGTATTTCTGTGGGGTCCGTTGCGATTTTTCCTTTCTCATTTCTGACTCTGTTTATGTGTGTAGATTCTCTTTTTATCTTAATAAGTCTTGCTAGGGGTTTATCTATTTTGTTTATTTTCTCAAAGAACCAGTGCTTGGTTTCATTAATTTTTTCTATTGTTTTATTCTTCTCAATTTTATTTATTTCTTCTCTGATCTTTATTATGTCCCTCCTTCTGCTGACTTTGGGCCTCATTTGTTCTTCTTTTTCCAATTTCAATAATTGTGACTTAGGCTATCCATTTGGGATTGCTCTTCCTCCTTTAAATAGGCCTGGATTGCTATATAGTTTCCTCTTAGAACTGCCTTTGCTGCATCCCACAGAAGTTGGGGCTTTGTGCTGTTGTTGTCATTTGTCTCCATGCATTGCTTAATTTCTGTGTTAATTTGGTCTTTGAAACATTGATTATTTAGGAGCATGTTGTTAAGTGTTTATGAGCCTTTTCGTTTTCTTTGTACAGTTTATTTCTAGTTTTATACCTTTGTGATCTGAGAAGTTGGTTGGTAGAATTTCAATATTTTTGAATTTACTGAGGTTATTTTTGTGGCCTAGTATGTGGTCTTTTCTGGAAAATGTTCCATGTGCACTTGAGAAGAATGTGTATCCTGCTGCTTTTGGGTGTAGAGTTCTGTAGATGTCTGTTAGGTCCATCTGTTCTAGTGTGTTGTTCAGTGCCACTGTGTCCTTACTTATTTTCTGTCTGGTTGATCTGTCCTTCCATGTGAGTGGTGTGTTGAAGTCTTCTAAAGTGAATGCATTGCATTCTATTTCCCTCTTTAATTCTGTTAGTTGTTGTTTCACATATGTAGGTGCTCCTGTGTTGGGCACATAGATATTTATAAAGGTTATATCCTCTTGTTGGACTGCTCCCTTTATTATTATGTAATGTCCTTCTTTATTTCTTGTTACTTTATTTGTTTTGAAGTCTATTTTGTTTGATACAAGTAGTGCAACACCTTCTTTTTTCTCCATGTTTTTTGCATGAAATATCTTTTTCCATCCCTTCACTTTTAGTCTGTGTATATCTTTGCATTTGAGTTGAGTCTCTTGTAAGCAACATATAGATGGGTCTTGGTTTTTTGTCCATTCTTTTACTTTGTGCCTTTTGATTGGTGCATTCAGTCCATTTACATTTAGGGTGATTATTGATAGGTGGGTACTTATTGCCGTTGCAGGCTTTGGATTCATGGTTACCAAAGGTTCAAAGGTAGCTTCTTTACTGTCTAACCATCTAACTTAACTCTCTTATTAAGCTATTATAAACACAGTCCGATGATTCTTAATTTCTCTCCATTCTTATTCTTCCTCCTCTATTCTTTATATGTTAGTTGTTTTATTCTGTACTCTTTTGTGTTTCCTTTGACTGCTTTTGTGGATAGTTGATTTTATTTTTTGCCTTTAGTTAGTATTTGGTTGGTCTGCTTTCTTTGCTGTGAATTTTTTTTCTCTGGTGACATCTATTTAGCCTTAGGAGTGCTTCCATCTAGAGCAGTCCCTTCAAAATATCCTGTAGAGGTGGTTTGTGGAAGACAAATTCCTTCAACTTTTGCTTGTCTGGAAATTCTTTAATACCTCCTTCGTATTTAAATGATAATTGTGCTGGATACAGTATTCTTGATTCAAAGCCCTTCTGTTTCATTGTATTAATTATATTATGCCATTCTCTTCTGGCCTGTAAGGTTTCTGTTGAGATGTCTGATGGTAGCCTGATGGGTTTTCCTTTGTAGGTGATCTTTTTTCTCTCTCTAGCTGCCTTTAGTACTCTGTCCTTGTCTTTGGTCTTTGCTGTTTTAATTATTTTATGTCTTGGTGTTGTCCTCCTTGGGTCCCTTGTGTTGGGAGATCTTTGGGCTTCCATGGTCTGAGAGATTATTTCCTTGCCCAGTTTGGGGATGTTTTCAGCATTTATTTCTTCAAAGACACTTTCTATCCCTTTTTACTCTCTGTTCTTCCTCTGGTACTCCTATAATGTGAATATTGTTCCATTTGGATTGGTCACACAGTTCTCTTAATATTCTCTCATTCCTAGAGATCCCTTTTTCTCTCTCTGCCTCAGCTTCTCTGTATTCCTGTTCTCTGATTTCTATTCCATTAACAGTCTGTTGCACCTCATCCAGTCTGCTCTTAAGGCCTTCTATTGATTGTTTCATTTCTGTTATCTCCCTCCGCACTTCATCCCTTAGCTCTTGCATATTTCTCTGTAGGTCCATCAACATGGTTATGACTTTTATTTTGAATTCTTTTTCTGGAAGATTGGTTATATCTATCTCAGCAGGCCCTCTCTCTGGGGTTTTCTGAGTGATTTTTGACTGCATCAGATTCTTCTGCCTTTTCGTGGCAATAGAAGTGGTTGCAGGCAGGTGGTGTGTTTGTCAGCTGGGAGAACAAAGTCCCTTCCTGCTTTCTGGTCTCCTTGCCCTTCTCCACTGCATGTGTCAGTTACCCGCACAGAGAGAGCAGTCTCCGGGATAATCTCCTAAGCTGTCGTGGTGGGCCGCCTTCTGGAAAGCCTAGTGCACTGTGGGGGGTGGCAGATGCACCTGGTGTGTTCTCCTGCTAGAACGGTGCCCCTTCCTGCCTTCTGGACCTTGCTCTGGCTTCCTCTGTCTGTCCCAGTTAGTTGTGCACTGAGAGGAGACTGTTGCTGTGGGTGGCGCTGTTCTCCAGCTGCTACGCAGCTGTGGTGGGTCATCCAGTTTTTTTGCAGTGCCAGCCAGGGGTGAACGAATGGCAGGCTGCTATCACCATGAGGGGCTTTGGTGTTGGGATACCCCCCATTGGGTTGGGGTGCCTGAAGTTCCTCAAGATTCCCAGACTTCTGGGCTGAGTGTGCTGGGATGATTTTGTCCTGCTGTTGAGCCCTTGTCCCTTTAAGACTTTTAAAAAGTCCCCACTTTTCTTTTGTCCCAGGGGAGCCAGCTGTGGGGTCCTGCTCGCAGTCTCTGTCTCGGATTTTACTTTTCCATTTCTCTAATATGCAATATACCATGCAATGTGTGTCTGTGCTCCTGGTGCAGTTACTAGGGCTGGTTATTTAGTAGTCCTGTGCTTCCATTCCCTCCCTGCTCTGATTCTTTCCTCCCACTGGTGAGCTGGGGTGGGGGGAGTGCTTGGGTCCTGCCAGGTCTTGGCTTTTAGGTATCTTACCCTTTTTGTGAGATGCTGAGTTCTCGCAGATGTAGCTCTAGCCTGGCTGTTGCACTGTATCTTCTGGTCTCTCTTTTAGGAATAATTGTATTTGTTGTATTTTCAAAAATCGATATGGTTTTGGGAGGAGATTTCCGCTGCCCTACTCACACCGCCATCCTGAGCCCTTCTCCCCATCCTCTGCATTCTTATCACTGATTACAGAACTGGTTATGCTTTTCTGCTTGATTAAAATTTTTGAATAGTTTCTGTTATTGGAAAATTTAATCCCCTAAAGGCTATAGTCAAAGACCTTCACAATCTGATTATAGTTTAATAACAAAGACAATATATGTATACATATACACAAACACACACGTTTATATATATATACATATATGGACATGTATATACACACATATGTGTGTGTGTGTGTGTGTATAGTCTAGCTTAGTTTTTTGCTATTACTTATCATGTTGCTTATATGCTAATCACCCTAGATAGCCCACAAGCACTCAAGTGCGTTGTATATTTTCAAGCCTCCTTTCCTTTGCTCTTGCTGTACCCCCTGTTTGGAATGTCCTTCTTCTTATATGATAATATACTATTTATTCTCCCTAATCAAGCTCAAATGTCATCTCTTTTGTGAAACCTCTCTTGACTGTTTCTTCTCAATTACGTGTCCAGTTTTCTGCTCCAAGGTGGAATTAATCTTTGTGAGAATCCCCCCCTGCTATAGCATGAACTTGAGCATTGCATTTAGAATGTATTCACTCATTACAATTCCCCCTATACTATAAATGTGCCCTTTCCTGAAGGAGGGGTGTAATCAAGATTTGTTCATGAGGCTTGATCACTGGTCTTACTAACCTTAGTCCCTCAGATACTGTACAGTTTCTCCTCATTTATTATATCCCTTTCATTGTTAGACATCTGTGGTTCCTCTCACCTGGACAAAACTGTGCCAAAGCTGGGGAGGGAAATGGTTCAGTAACCCAGGCTTTTCAGGTAAAATTATTCAATTTCCAGGAATTCCTTATTTCTCAGACTTATTATTACAGGTTTTCTGACCCTGTGCCTGACCTAACATTAGATGACTGAGCTTGTGCCATTAGCCACCTGCTTGGTTATTTTCTTCTGTCAATTAGTTGCCATCTGAATCCCTGGGTATCAGTCTGCTGCCATCTGTACCTGTCATAGCCTTTGGCCATTTGCCAACAGTCCAACCTTTTGTGCTTTTCTGGTCATCTGAAATCCTTTAACCCTCATTGTTCTGACCAATAATATCTAGTTTTCAATCTTGGGAACCAAACATAATTTCTTACCTTTGAGGGGAGATATGCTAAGACACTTAAAATTAGGATATATCATGGATTTATTTTTTATTGCTGTTGTTAGAAACAGAGAATATGACTGAGAAAATGAGACCCTTAACAATTTTGATAGGGACAAAACTGTAAATGGAAAAGGTCTGGAGTTCAGGGGACTCTCTCTGTGTACGTCTGGGGGATACATGACAGAAATAAGGTGTCTAGAGAGAGGTACCACAAAAAGGGTGAAGAAATATCAAAAACAACTTCAACTGTTTCACCATTTGGCATAGGCCCAGACTGAGTTCTACGTGTATATGCCTCATTGTGCAAACATAAAACAAGATCTTATAGTTGTGGTAGTTAAAAATTCGCTAGCCAGCTTACTCAAATTTTGGAGTTGGGACTAGCTCTAATACTTTAAATACATAATAAAAGCTTCATGTATCTTTGCACATACCATTACACCTTCCAAGACTTGAAAACTATTATTGAAAACATAATAATTTCATTATAATGTACCATGTTACAGAAAAATTGAAATTTAATTGCATAAATTCATTATTATCCAATTTATTTTATTTTATTTTATTTTATTATTTTGTTGGTTAATTGATTTTCTTTTTTATAATTTATTTTAGTATCATTAATCTACAATTACATGTGCAATATAATGGTGATTAAACTACCCCCTTCATCAGGTCCAACCCCATTTCAGTCACTGTCCATCAGCATAGTGAGATGCTATAGAGTCACTACTTGTCTTCTCTGAGTTGTACCGCCCTCCCCGTGCCCCCCCAACATTACATCGGCTAATTGTAATGCCCCTCACTTCCCACCCATCCTCCTCAGTACCTTTCTCTTTGGTAACTATTAGTCCATTCTTGGGTTCTGTGAGTCTGCTGCTGTTTTGTTCCTTCAGTTTTTTTTTCTTTGTTCTTATACTTCACATATGAGTGAAATCATTTGATACTTGTCTTTTTCGGCTTGGCTTATTTCACTGAGCATAATACTCTCTACCTCCATCCATGTTGTTGCAAATGGTAGGATTTGTTTTCTTCTTATGGCTGTATAATATTCCAATGCCTATATGTACCACCTCTTCTTTATCCATTCATCCACTGATGGACACTTAGGTTGCTTCCATTTCTTGGCTATTGTAAATAGTGCTGTGATAAACATAGGGGTGCATATGTCTTTTTCAAACTGCGCTGCTGCATCCTTAGGGTAAATTCCTAGGAGTGGGATTCCTGGGTCAAATGGTATTTCTATTTTGAGTTTTTTGAGGAACCTCCATATTGCTTTCCACAATGGTTGAACTAATTGGCATTCCCACCAGCAGTGTAGGAGGATTCCCCTTACTCCACATCCTCGCCAACATTTGTTGTTGTTTGTGTTTTGGATGTTGGCCATCCTCACTGGTGTGAGGTGATATCTCATTGTAGTTTTAATTTGTATTTCTCTGATGATTAGCGATGTGGAGCATCTTCTCGTGTGCCTGTTGGCCATCTGAGTTTCTTCTTTGGAGAAGTGTCTATTCATGTCCTCTGCCCATTTCTTAATTGGATTATTTACTTTATGTTTGCTGAGATGCGTGAGTTCTTTATATATTTTGGATGTCAACCCCTTTTCAGATATGTCATTGATGAATATATTCTCCCTACTGTAGGATGTCTTTTTTTTCTACTGATGGTGTCCTTTGCCATACAGAAGCTTTTCAGCTTGATATAGTCCCACTTGTTCATTTTTGCTTTTGTTTCCCTTGCCTGGGAGATATATTCATGAAGAAGTCGCTCATGTTTATGTCCAAGAGATTTTTGCCTATGTTTTTTTTCTAAGAGTTTTATGGTTTAATGACTTATATTCAGGTCTTTGATCCATTTTGAGTTTACTTTTGTGTATGGGGTTGGACAATAGTCCAGTTTCATTCTCTTACATGTAGCTGTCCAGTTTCTCCAACACCAGCTGCTGAACAGGCTGTCATCTCCCCATTGTATATCAAAGGCTCCTTTATCAAATATTAATCGACTGTATATGTTTGGGTTAATGTTTGGATTTTCTATTCTGTTCCACTGGTCTGTGGGTCTGTTTTTGTGCCAATACCAAATCCTCTTGATTACTGTGGCTTTGTAGTGTAGAGCCTGAAGTCAGGGAGCGAAATTCCCCCTGTTTTATTCCTCCTTCTCAGGATTACTTTGGCTATTCGGGGTCTTTTGTGGTTCCATATGAATTTTAGAATTATTTGTTCCAGTTCATTGAAGAAAGTGGTTGGTATTTTGATAGGGATTGCGTTGAATCTGTAGATTGCTTTAGGTAGTATAGCCATTTTGACAATATTTATTCTACCTAGCCAGAGCATGGGATGGATTTCCATTTGTTAGTGTCCTCTTTAATTTCTCTTAGGAGGGTCTTGTAGTTTTCAGAGTATAGGTCTTTCACTTCCTTGGTTAGGTTTATTCCTAGGTATTTTATTCTTTTTGATGCAATTTTGAGTGGAGTTGTTGTTCTGATTTCTATTTTTCTTAGTTCATCGTTAGTGTATAGGAAAGCAACAGATTTCTGTGTGTTATTTTTTATCCTGCAACTTTGCTGAATTCAAATATTAGTTCTAGTAGTTTTGGAATGGAGTCTTTAGGGTTTTTAATGTACAATATCATGTTATCTGCAAAGAGTGACAATTTGACTTCTTCTTTACCAATCTGGATGCCTTGTATTTCTTTTTTTTTGTCTGATTGCCGTGGCTAGGACCTCCAGTACTATGTTGAAACAGTGGAGAGAGTGGGCATCCCTGTCTTGTTCCCGATCTTAGATGAAAAGCTTTCAGCTTCTTGCTGTTAAGTATGATGTCAGTTGTGGGTTTCTCATATATAGCCTTTATGATGTTGAGGTACTTGCCCTCTATATCCATTTTGTTGAGAGTTTTAATCAGTAATGGATGTTGAATTTTGTCAAATGCTTTTTCAGCATCTATGGAGATGATCATGTGGTTTTTGTTCTTCTTTTTGTTGATGTGATGGATGATGTTGATGGATTTTCAAATGTTGTACCATCCTTGCATCCCTGGATGAATTCCACTTGATCATGGTGTATGATCCTCTTGATGTATTTTTGAATTCGGTTTGCTAATATTTTGTTGAGTATTTTTGCATCTACATTCATCAGGGTTATTGGTCTGTAATTTTCTTTTTTGGTGAGGTCTTTGCCCGGTTTTGGTATTAGACTGATGCTGGCTCCATAGAATGAGTTTGGATGTATCCCTCCTCTTCTATTATTTAGAAAACTTTAAAGAGAATGGGTGTTATTACTTCTCTATATGTCTGGTAGAATTCAGAGGTGAATACATCTGCTCCGGGGGTTTTGTTCTTGGGTAGTTTTTTGATTACCGATTCAATTTCGTTGCTGGTGATTGGTGTGTTTACTTTTACTGTTTCTTGTTTGGTCAATTTTGGACGGTTGTATTTTTCTAAGAAGTTGTCCATTTCTTCTAGGTTTTCCAGCTTGTTAGCATATAGATTCTCATAATATTCTCTTACAATTCTTTGTATTTCTGTGGGGTCTGTCATTATTTTTCCTTTCTCATTTCTGATTCTTTTTATGTGTGTAGATTCTCTTTTTCTCTTAATGAGTCTGGCTAGGGGTTTATCTATTTTGTTTATTTTTTCAAAGACCCAGCTCTTGGTTTCATTGATTTTTTTCTATTGTTTTATTCTTCTGAATTTCATTTATTTCTTCTCTGATCTTCATTATGTCCCTCCTTCTGGTGACTTTGGGTCTCATTTGTTCTTCTTTTTCCAATTTCAGTAATTGTGTCTTTAGACTATTCATTTGGGAATGTTCTTCCTTCTTTAAATAGGCCTGGATTGCAATATACTTTCCTCTTAGAACAGCCTTTGCTGCGTCCCACATAAGTTGTGGCTTTGTGTTGTTGTTGTCATTTGTCTCCATATATTGTTTGATCTCTGTTTTAATTTGGTCGTTGATCCACTGATTACTAAGGAGCATGTTGTTAAGTCTCCATGTATTTGTGAGCCTTTTTGTTTTCTTTGTACAATTTTTTGTTTTTATACCTTTGTGATCTGGAAGTTGGTTGGTAGAATTTCAATATTTTTGACTTTACTGAGGCTTTTTTTGTGGCCTAGTATGTGGTCTATTCTGGAAAATGTTCCATGTGCACTTGAGAAGAATGTGTATCATGCTGCTTTTCGGTGCAGAGTTCTGTAGATATCTGTTAGGTCCATCTGTTCTAATGTGTTGTTCAATGCCTCTGTGTATTTACTTATTTTCTGTCTGGTTGATCTGTCCTTTGGAGTGAATGGTGTGTTGACATCTCCTAAGATGAATGCATTGCTGTCTATTTCCTCCTTTAATTATGTTAATATTTGTTTCACATATGCTGGCGCTCCTGTGTTGGGTGCATATGTATTTATAATGGTTATATCCTCTTGTTGGATTGACCCTTTTATCATTATGTAATGTCCTTCTTTATCTCTTGCTACTTTCTTCGTTTTGAAGTCTATTTTGTCTTATACATGTACTGCAGCACCTGCTTTTTTCTCCTTGTTGTTTGCATGAAATATCTGTTTCCATCCCTTCACTTTTAGTCTTTGTATATCTTTGTGTTTGAGGTGAGTTTCTTGTAGGCAGCATGTAGATGGGTCTTGCTTTTTCATCCGTTCTGTTACTCTGTGTCTTTTGATTGGTGCATTCAGTCCATTTACATTTAGGGTGATTATTGATAGATATGTACTTATTGCCATTGGTGGCTTTAGATTCATGGTTACCAAAGGTTCAAGGTTACTTCTTTACTATCTAACAATCTAACTTAACTTTCTTGTTAAGTTATTGTAAACCCAGTCTGATGTTTCTTTATTTCTCTCCCTTCTTATTCTTCCTCCTCCATTCTTCATATACTACGTGTTTTATTCTTTGCCTTTAGTCAGTATTTCGATGGTCTTCTTTCTTTGCTATTATTTTATTTTCTCTGGTGACATCTTTTTAGCCTTAGGAGTGCTTCCCTCTAGAGCAGTTTCTTTTTCATGTCCTGTAGAGGTGGTTTATTGAAGGCAAATTCTCTCAGCTTTCACTTGTCTGGAAATTGTTTAATCCCTCCATCATATTTAAATGATAATTGTGCTGGATGCAATATTCTTGGTTTGAGGCCCTTCTGTTTCATTACATTAAATATATCTTCCCATTCTCTTCTGGCCTGTAGGGTTTCTGTTGAGAAGTCTGATGATAGTCTGATCAGTTTTCCTTTGTAAGTGATCTTTTTTCTCTCCCTAGCTGCCTTTGATACTCTCTCCTTCTCTTTGATCTTTGCCATTTTAATTATTATGTGTCTTGGTGTTGTCTTCCCTGGGTCCCTTGTGTTGGGAGATCTGTGGGCTTCCATGGACTGCGAGACTATTTCCTTCCCCATCTTGGGGAAGTTTTCAGCCATTATTTCTTCAAAGACACTTTCTATCCCCTTTTCTCTCTCTTCTTCCTCTGGTACCCCTATAATGCGAATATTTTTCCATTTGGATTGGTCACACAGTTCTGTTAATATTCTTTCATTCCTAGAGATCCTTTTCTCTCTCTCTGCCTCAGCTGCTCTGTATTCCTGTTCTCTGATTTCTACTGCATTAACAATCTCTTGCATCTCATCCAGTCTGCTGCTTAGCCCGTCAATCGCTTGTCTCATTTCTGCATTGTCTTTCCTGACTTCCCTTAGTTCCTCCCTCAGCTCTTTGATATTTCTTTGTAGATCCATCAGCATGGTTATGCCTTTTATTCTGAATTCTTTTTCAGGAAGATTATGCATTTACATCCCTTCATACTCCCTCTCTGGTGTTGTCTGGGTGAGCTTTGTCTGTACCATATTCCCCTGTCTTTTCATGGCTATAGAAGGGTCGCTGGTAGGTGCCACGTATGTCAACTGGGCTCTTTACGACTTAAAAAAAAAGCAAAAACAAAAATGGAAGAGAAAGAAAAGAGAAAAAAAGAAGGAAGGGAAAGAAAAGAGAAACAAAGAAAAGAAAGGGGGGGGGGAAATCCCACTGGGAGTAGATTTTGTATGGATGCTGTAGTTGGTGCTGTTGCTCCACTATTCCACAGTCGGACCTGCGCCTTTCTGCTGTGCCATTTGCAGCTTTGGCCGGGGTGGGAACGAATGGGAGGCTATTGTTCTCTGTGCAGTTTCAGTGCGGCTTTTTTTCCCCAGTCACCAGGGAAGGGGTCCGAAATTCTTCAGGATTCCCAGCCCGCTGGGCTGAATGTGCTGGGACGATCGTAAGACCGCTGAAAAAAGCGCATACTTTTCTTTCGTTCTGGGAGCTGGCTGCACGGACCCGGGTGTGTTCCCAGCTGAAAACCTGCACCTTCTGCCTCTCCAATCTCCGCTGCACCGTGCGATGTGTGTCCATGCTCCCGGCGCAGATCACCAGGGCTTGTTATTTCGCGGGGTGTACTTCCAGTCCCTCCCAACTCTAATTCTCTCCTCCCACCGGTGCGCTGGGGTGGGAGAGTGTTCTGGTCCCGCCTGGATGCAGCTCCGTATCTTACCCACCTTGTGGGGTGGTGAGTCCTCTCAGGTACAGATGCAGGCTGTGCGTTGTCCTGTGTATTCTGGTCTCTCTTTTAGGAATAGTTGTATTTGCTGTATTTTCATAGATATATATGGGTTTGGGAGGAGATTTCCACCGCCCTGCTCACGCCGGCATCTTCCCGGAACTCTCTGTTATGCAATTTATTATTGAAGGGTTGCTTAAAGAGGGACAGGGTCCTTTTCATTGGTAGGCTAAACATTCAGATTTACAATGAAATAACGTCATTTGAGTAGACATGGTTTTGGGGTTCTAGGTATCTAGAAACACTGGGTGGTCAGAGAGGTAGTGGGGTATGTTCACCAGGACAGGTGATAGGAGCTGAGGAGAAGTTGTCCAGTAATATAGGCTTGGGCTGCTGAAACATAATAGTCTCAAGTTCATTGTGGCAGGAAAAGGTGGGCATAGCTCCAGGTAATCCAAAGTTAATATCCACTGACAAGTGATCACTTTTTTGGGAAATCCTTCCTTATCTGTATGGAGACATTGGAGATGAAATCAGATTCCAGGGGAAGAGGCTGGAAAGAACTAGAATCCAGGAGGTGCAATGGAAGGAACACCACCTCTTACCACCAGTGTGAACTTGAGTAAGTTTCTCAAACTCCCTAAGCTTTGGTTTTCTTATCTCTAAGATGATGATAATAGCACCTAATATGTGGTACTGTTGAGAGGTTAAAAGGAAAATACGAGATACATATTAAATATATGAATTGCTTAGTCTAGTCCCTTACTAATAGTAGTTGCTCTTAGTAAGTCATTCACTATCCATATTGCCTAGCCATCCTCAAGTCTTTTTATTGAGCCTGGAAATCAAAGTCACCTTCATTTAATAGGACTCTAGCCAAAAATGAAAATGTGGTCAGAGCTCCAGTCCCAGAAGAGGGGCTGCAGCAACAGAAAGGTTAAAAAGTCAGAATGAATTGGACAAGGGGCTGGGCTACCCTTCCTAAGGCTTTCATAATGTACTGGTTTCTGTTTCTGAATAGCAAAATGAAGGATCAGAAAATATTTGGTCACAAAAATACAATTCCTATGATTTATTCATGCCAAATGTGCATAGGAGATGGATCTTAATAAAAACAACAGTTGTCAAAATGACCAGGTCTTTCTTTGAAGTTATGTTTCTGAGCCCTAGAATGACAAGAACCATCATTTTTGCATTCTGTATGTAATGTCCTTTATGCCAGGAAAGACAAAGCAATTTTTTCTGTTTAATAATATTTATTACTATTTTGCAAACTCATGTCCCATTAACTTCTATATGAAAGAGTACACTGTAAATCTTTAGTGGCCAGACTAAACTCAAGGAAGACTCTAACATCAGGCGAACCAAAGAATGCCTTCCTTTATTATCCATCAGAATGCTTATGTGACATGGGAAAAACAGCCACAATGGGATGATCTCTGGGGGAAGATAACAGGGATGAATAGAGAGATGAATGGGGTACTCCCCTGTGCTGTGGATACAGCTTCCATGGGGATTATCAGTTGGCAGTGGAAATGTGATTTCAGATCGTAATGCATTCACGGTAATGCTGCCTACTGCTATGCAACAGGACTGATCTCCCCCATATAAATGAAAACAGGAATTAAGAAATCTAGAATCACTTATTTCAAAGCAGTACACATTGGAGATTCTTTTGAACACTTTATTAGAAAGAACTACGCATGAAACATTAGTGAGGTTTTGAAAGTTTCCATTTGCTTATTATGTAAAGCATAATTAGATGACTGAAGCATTCAGGGCCAAACAACAGGTTTCATTTAGTGATGGCTTGTGGGCCAGATCTGGCTTGCTGACTGTTTTGTATGGCCCTAAAGCTAAAATGGTTTTTACATTTTTATATGGTTGGAAAAAATGTCAGTAAGAATATTTCATGACAGTGGAAAATTGTATGAAATGCAAATTTCAGTGTCCATAAATAAAATTTTACTGCAACATAGTCACATTATTTCATTTTTATGTTGTCTATGGTTGTTTTTCTGCTGCAGTGATAGACCTCAGGAGTTGCAATGGAGACGTTACAGTCTATAAAGCCTAAATATTCACTATCTGACCCTTTACAGAGCAAGGTTGCTAATGCCTAATGTAAACTTCAGTATAGCTGAAATATCATAACAAATATAACTAACTAATTAATTAATTATTTTATTTTGAAATTGATTATTATTACTGTCTTACACATATTATAGCAATGGTTAACCTCAATTTACAGATGAAAAATTTAAAAGTCAAGTTATTTATTTATTTAATTTTATTTTACTATCATTAATGTACATTTACTTGAACAACATTATGGTTACTAGACTTGCCCTATTATCAAGTCCCCCCAACATACTCCATTACAATCACTGTCCATAAGCATAGTAAGATGCTATAGAATCATTACTTGTCTTCTCTGTGTATACTGCCTTTCCCATGTCCCCCGCTGCTACATTATGTGTGCTAATCATAATGCCCCCTTTTTCCCCTTATCCCTCCCTTATCACCCATTATCCCCAGTCCCTTTCCCTTTGGTAACTGTTAGTCCATTCTTGGGTTCTGTGAGTCTGCTGCTGTTTTGTTCCTTCAGTTTTTTCTTTGTTCTTATACTCCACAGATGAGTGAAATCACCTGATACTTCTCTTTTTCTGCATAGCTTATTTCACTGAGCATAATACCCTCTAGCTCCATCCATGTTGTTGAAAA
Source organism: Smutsia gigantea (assembly GCA_032199065.1). Lineage (NCBI taxonomy): Eukaryota > Metazoa > Chordata > Mammalia > Pholidota > Manidae > Smutsia > Smutsia gigantea. Next base: position 200,781 of record JAVSCE010015179.1, read on the forward strand.
TGGTAGGATTTGTTTTATTTTTATGGCTGAATAATATTCCATTGTGTATATGTACCACCTCTTCTTTATCCATTCATCTACTGATGGACACTTAGGTTGCTTCCATTTCTTGGCTATTGTAAGTAGTGCTTCGATAAACAGGGGAGCATATGTCTTTTTCAAACTGGGCTGCTGCATTCTTAGGGTAAATTCCTAGGAGTGTAATTCCTGGGTCAAATGGTATTACTATTTTGAGTTTTTTGAGGAGCCCCCATACTGCTTTCCACAAAAGTTGAACTAATTGACATTCCCACCAGCAGTGTAGGAGGGTTCCCCTTTCTCCACATCCTCGCCAACATTTGTTGTTGTTTGTGTTTTGGATGTTGGCCATCCTTACTGCTGTGAGGTGATATCTCAGTGTGGTGTTAATTTGCATTTCGCTGATGATTAGCGATGTGGAGCATCTTTTCATGTGCCTGTTGGCCATCAGAATTTCTTCTTTGGAGAAGTGTCTGTTCCTATCCTCTCCCCATTTTTCAATTGGATTATTTGCTTTTTGTTTGTTGAGGTGCATGAACCCTTTATATAATTTGGATGTCAACCCCTTATCGGATATGTCATTTAAGAATATATTCTCCCATACTGTAGAATGTCTTTTTGTTCTATTGATAGTGTCCTTTGCTATACAGAAGCTTTTTAGTTTGATACAGTCTCACTTGTTCATTTTTACTTTTGTTTCCCTTGCCCATGGAGATATGTTCATGAAGAAGTTGTTCATGTTTATATCCAAGAGATTTTTCGCTATATTTTTTTCTAAGAGTTTTATGGTTTCATGACTTACATTCAGGTCCTTGATCCATTTTGAGTTTACTTCTATGTATGGGGTTAGACAATGATCCAGTTTCATTCTCTTACATGTAGCTGTCCAGTTTTGCCCACACCAGCTGTTGAAGAGGCTGTCATTTCCCCATTGTATATCCATGGCTCCTTTATTGTATATTAATTGACCATATATGCTTGGGTTTATATCTGGGCTCTCTGTTCTTTTCCACTGGTCTGTGGGTCTGTTCTTGTGCCAGTACCAAATTGTCTTCATTACTGTAGCTTTGTAGTAGAGCTTGAAGTCAGGGAGTGTAATTCCCCCTGCTTTGTTCTTCCTTCTCAGGATTGCTTTAGCTATTCAGGGTCCTTTGTGGTTCCATATGAATTTTAGAACTATTTGTTCTAGTTCATTGAAGAATGCTATTGGTATTTTGATAGGGATTGCATTGAATCTGTAGATTGCTTTAGGCAGAATGGCCATTTTAACAATATTAATTCTTCCTAGCCAAGAGCATGGGATGAATTCCCATTTATTAGTGTCCTCTTTAATTTCTCTTAAGAGTGTCTTGTAGTTTTCAGGGTGTAGGTGTTACACTTCCTTGGTTAGGTTTATTCCTAGGTGTTTTATTCTTTTTGATGCAACTGTGAATGGAATTGTTTTCGTGATTTCTCTTTCTGCTAGTTCATCATTAGTGTATAGGAATGCAACAGATTTCTGTGTATTAATTTTGTATTCTGCAATGTTGCTGAATTCAGATATTAGATCTAATAGTTATGGAGTGGATTCTTTAGGGTTTTTTTTATATACAATATCATGTCATCTGCAAACAGGGACAGTTTGATTTCTTCCTTGCCAATCTGGATGCCTTTTATTCCTTTATTTTGTCTGATTGCCATGGCTAGGACCTCCAGAACTATGTTGAATAAAAGTCAGGGAGTAGGCATCCTTGTCTTGTTCCCGATCTTAAAGGAAAAGCTTTCAGCTTCTTGCTGTGAAGTATAATGTTGGCTGTGGGTTTGTCATATATGGCCTTTATTATGTTGAGGTACTTTCCCTCTGTACCCAATTTGTTGAGAGTTTTTATCATGAATGGATGTTGAATTTTGTCAAATGCTTTTTCAGCATCTATGGAGATGATCATGTGGTTTTGTTCTTCTTTTTGTTGATGTAGTGGATGATGTTGATGGATTTTCAAATGTTGTACCATTCTTGCATCCCTGGGATGAATCCCACTTGATCATGATGGATGTTTCTTTTGATGTATTTTTGAATTTGGTTTGCTAATATTTTGTTGCGTATTTTTGCATCTATGTTCCTCAGGGATATTGGTCTGTAATTTTCTTTTATTGTGGTGTTTTTGCCTGGTTTTCATATTAGAGTAATGTTGGCCTCATAGAATGAGTTTGCGAGTATTCCCTCCTCTTCTACATTTTGGAAAACTTTAGGGAGAATGGGTATTAGGTCTTCACTAAATGTTTGATAAAATTCAGCAGTGAAAACATCTGGTTCAGGTGTTTTGTTCTTAGGTAGTGTTTTGATTACCCATTCAATTTCTTTGCAGATAATCAGTCTATTGAGATTTTGTGTTTCTTTGTGCGTCAGCCTTGGAACGTTGTATTTTTCTAGAGCGTTGTCCATTTCTTCTAAGTTATCCAGTTTGTTAGCATATACTTTTTCATAGTATTCTCTCCTGATTCTTTGTATTTCTGTGGTGTCTGTAGTGTTTTTTCCTTTCTCATTTCTGATTCTGTTTATGTGAGTAGACTCTCTTTTTTTCTTGATAAGTCTAGCTAGGGCTTTATCTATTTTGTTTATTTTCTCAAAGAACCAGCTACTGCTTTCATTGATTCTTTCTATTGTTTTATTCTTCTTAATTTTATTTATTTCTGCTTTAATCTTTATTATGTCCCTCCTTCTACTGATTTTGGGCCTCATTTGTTCTTCCTTTTCTAGTTTCATTAATTGTGAGTTCAGACTGTTCATTTGGGATTGATATTCTTTCCTGAGTTAGGCCTGTATTGCAATATATTTCCCTCTTAGTGTGGCCTTTGCTGCATCCCACAGATTTTGCAGTGTTGAATTATTGTTGTCATTTGTCTCTATATATTGCTTGATCTCTGTTTTTATTTGGTCATTATTAAGCCTCTGTTTGTTTGTGGGTTTTTTCATTTTCTTTGTGCAATTTATTTCTAGTTTTATACCTTTGTGATATGAGAAGCTGGTTGTAGTACTTCAATCTTTTTGAATTTACTGAGGCACTTTTTATGGCCTAGTATATGATCTATTCTTGAAAATTTTCCATGTGCACTTGAGAAGAATATGTATTCTGTTGCTTTTGGATAGAGTGTTCTGTAGATGTCCATTAGGTCCATGTGTTCTAATATGTTGTTCAGTGCCTCTGTCTCTTTCCTTATTTTATGAATGGTTTATCTGTTCTGTGGAGTGAGTGGTGTGTTGAAGTCTCCTAAAATGAATGCATTGCATTCTATTTCCCCCTTTAATTCTGTTAGTGTTTGTTTCACATATGTAGGTATCCTGTGTTGGGTTCATAGATATTTATAATAGTTATATCCTCTTGTTCGACTGACCCTTTTATCATTATGTTATGTCCTTCTTTGTCTGTTGTGACTTTCTTTGTTTTGAAGTCTATTTTGTCTGATACAAGTACTGGTACTGCTGCTTTTTTGTCCCTATTAGTTGCATGAAATATCTTTTCCATTCACTTACTTTCAGTCTGTGTATGTCTTTGGGTTTGAAGTGAGTGTCTTGCAGGCAGCATATAGGTGGGTCTTGTTTTTTTATCCATTCATTGACTCTATGTCTTTTGATTGGTGCATTCAGATCATTTACATTTAGCGTGATTATTGATAGGTATGTACTTATTGCCATTTCAGGCTTTAGATTCATGGTAACCAAAGTTTCAAGGGTAATTCTCTTACTATCTAACAGTCTAGTTTATCTCACTTCGTATGCCATTAGAAACACAACCTATAGGTTCTTTTTTTCCCTCCTTTTTCTACCTCCTTCATTCTTTGTATGTTATGAATCATATTCTGTCTATCCCTTGGGTGACATCAATTTAGGCTTAGGAATACTTCCATCTATAGGAGTCCCTCCAAAATGCACTGTAGACGTGGTTTGTGGGAGGTAAATTCTCTCTGCTTTTGCTTATCTGAAATTGTTTAATTCCTCCTTCAAATCTGAATGATAGCCTGGCTGGGTAGAATATTCTTGGTTTAAGGCCCTTCTGCTTCATTGCCTTAAATATATCATACCACTCCCTTCTGGCCTGTAAGGTTTCTATTGAGAAGTCTGATGAGTTTTCCTTTGTATGTGATCTTTTTTCTCTCTGTAGCTGCTTTTGAAAGTTTCTCTTTAATCCTTGATCTTTGCCATATTAATTGTTATATGTCTTGATGTTGTCTTCCTTGGGTCCCTTGTGTTGGGAGACCTGTGCACCTCCATGGCTTGAGAGACTATCTCCTTCCCCAGATTGGGGATGTTTTCAGCAACTGCCTCCTGAAAGACACTTTGTATCCCTTTTTCTCTCTCTTTTTCTTCTGGTACCCCTACAATGCAAATATTGTTCCATTAGGATTGGTCACACAGTTTTCTCAATATTCTTTCATTCTTAGAGATTCTTTTTTCTCTCTGTACCTCAGCTTCTTTGTATTCCTCTTCTCTAATTTCTCTTCCATTTACCATCTCTTCTGCTACATCAATTCTGCTTTTAAATCCCTCCATTGTGTGTTTCATTTCAGATATGGAATTTCTTAATGATCGAATGTCCTACTTAAATTCATTCCTGAATCTTGAATATTTTTCTGTACCTCCGTAAGCTTGTTTATGATATTTATTTTGAACTCTCTTTCAGGAAGATTGGTGAGTTCAGTTTCATTTGGCCCTTTTTCTGAGGTTTGTGAGATTTTGGTCTGAACCATGTTGTTTTGAGGTTTCATATGCCCTCTATTGCCCAGAACCTCCAGTCTCTGGAGCTGCTCATCCCCTAGAGTGAGGTTGGGGTTCGTAGGGGAGCAGAGCTGTTGCCTGGGGGGAGGAAAGATATGTTTTCTGATTTCCATCTGCAGGGCCTGTCTGCAGTGTCAGAGCCAGTGGGCCAAGCACAGAGGTGTTAGCCTCTGTGCTTTGCATCTCTAGCTGTTGTAGGCAGGGCCTCCCTGTGGCTGCTCTGACACCAGCGCAGTGACTGCTCGTTTGCAAACCAGTGCCAGCAGGCTAGGAGGGAGGCACATCAGCCTGTCTATCACAGTGGGGGCCCTCAGAGCTGGGAAACCATCTAGGGGAATGGAGCTCCTGAAGCTCCTTAAAGTTCTCAACTGGCTGGGCAGAGCATGCCAAGACAACCTTGTCCAGCTCTCTCTTCTCCTGTACACCAAGCTCTATGCAAACCCTGCCCCTCAGCAGCCCTCTTGCTGCTAGGAAGTCCCTCAGACTGCCTGCCTTTCCTCTGACACAGAGCGGCCAGATGTGGATCCCATACTCCACAAACAGCTGGAATCTCTGTCTCTCAAGCACTCTGCCTGTCTGAGCTGCCCAACATCCAGAGCACCACACGGTATAGGTTTCTGCTCACAAAGCAGATCTCCAGGGCTCTGTGCTTAGCAGTCCCAAGCTTGCACCCCCTCCCCGCTCCATTTCTCTTCTTCACCCTGCTGAGCTGGGGTGGGGGAAGGCCTTGGGTGCTGCTGGATTAAGGCTTTTGTATTTTACCCTGTTTCGTGAGGTCTGCTCTGTTCTTTAGGTCTGTATGCAGTCTGGTTCAGCCTTCTTGTTGCTGCTTAGGGTTATTTGTATTAATTAACTATATTTTGGTACTATTTGTGGTTTTGGGCGGAATTCTCCGTCTCAGCTCTCACGCCATCATCTTGAATCCACAAATATAACTATTTTACTCTCTCCCAGGTATAAGAAAATGTAGATCCTTAGCATTTGAAACACATTGGATGACAAGGATTGACAAGTACCTGCACTAACCAGTTGAGAAAATGTGAAATAACAGTATCTGACATGTAGTGGGTCTTTTGACTATTAAATGAACGATTGAAATGACTGTGACTTTTGTGGCAGATAACATACTTAAGCTAAATTCTTAACTGTGGTTTTTGGTAAGAGCAAAGAGGCTGTGACCCTGATAAAAACTGGATCATTATATATATATATATGCAAGTAATTATGTTCTTAAGCTGTTTATCTGAGATGATGAATGTTAATATTTCTTCCTTGGAACGTTGATGAAAACCAAGACTATGTGTAAATATCCCTGTTGAATAATGGCAGTGTTTTAAACATTAAGAAACAGTCAATGAACAGTTTCATATATTTTGCAAGTAATGCATGCATTCTCAAACTAAAAGGCAGTTAATCCTTTTCCCCAAACCTACTGTATCAATAAGGAATATGTTCTGGTGCATGTACCTGGCAGCCTGGCTAACAGGTGTGAACAAATAGGTGTTTGTTTTTGTTTATCTTTTTGACTCAACTATGCTAGTAGGGACCTAAGTCTTTTCAGTCTTTTCCCTTTACTGTCTTTGGCATATTAACTCTTAATTTCATGGTTGCCCTATACCTGCTATAGGTCCCGGCATAATACCTGTGTTCAGGGAAGGAAGAATGTGCTGTGGGGTGGGTCTGGATTGTCATGGGGGTTGTATGAACCTCATCAGAATGAGCACAAGTTCCCAGAAGTTGCTGTCTCAGTTCTGTTTGTGGTCCAGTGTCTAGAACTGTGTCATGTGGCTACTCCTAGCTTCAAGAATGGTCTGGGGAATTTTTTTCAAACTTTATAGAAGGCAGGCAGGTGAAAGAGCAATGGCCGGCAGGAATGGCTTTTAGGAGTATCTGCTACACCCATCAATAATTGTAAGTAACCTACTGCAGAAACAGTTTTTGAGAACAATTGCTCCATTTTTTTTATTTGTTTAAGTGTACTTTAAAAAGATACAAATACTCTTAAGGGTCAGAGCCAAAAGGGAAATTGAACATAGCAAGCACCTGCTGACTTAGATACCAGTGATAGTTACTTCAGAGACTATTGTCCATGCTCACTTCCAAATTATCCAAAAACATCATATTTTCTATATTGTTCAAGCATAGTTAATAGTTATATTCATTTGGAGAGGAAAGAAGCGTTAAATCATCTTTGTGACTACTACAAAGCAATTAAATATTTTTGTGCAGAAACATTTCACATGAATCTGGGACTGGGTGTGAAAAATGTTCATCTGTTTCTTTTTAAATTCTCATTCTACAATAAAAATGCAAATCACAGAATGTTGGAGCAAGTAGGAAGGCCTTCACAGACCGTTTAGTGCAAAGCCCTCATGTGTGATTCAAAATGGGCCTCATCTTGCCAGCCCTGTGGGAAGGTGTCTGTGTCTTACCCAGGATGACAGAAGGGAACTGCCTGTTTTGTTATTGTCACCTTAATGACCCCCCTGAGTTCATATCCAATATACAGGTCAGTACTTTCCCTTTTGGGGGAACCTTCAAATGTACAGCAGATGGAAACTTATGGAGTGCCAGATATTCTTTCTGCTTTCATTTCTTCTGTGTATCCATTTGAATGCTGAGTGATTTAATTGTGCCCAGATGCAAGTCCTACTGCTGCTCTGGAATCAGTTTTTAAGGAAGGAGTCTTTCTGGGTTACCTCTAATCTGATTCATAGGAAAGCATAGATGCTGAAGAACTGAAGAGATTATCCAGTGCAGTCTCATTTTCTGGATGAAAAATCAAGAGTCTAATGTTTGAGTCATGTGCTCAGGGACACACAGATATTTAGTACCACAATAAAAACTTGGCTTTTATTTCTAAACCAGTGTTCTTTCCGCTATAGCATGTTACAGAGAAGACTGTATTGTTTGAGGTGGGGCATGGAAGCAAAGGCAAAACAATAGAAAATGAAAAGGATTTTGAGATCTGAGACCAAGATGCAAACTTATGCTCTTGTGTTTGACCTGCCCTTTTAAAAACAGCTTATTGAGGTATCATTGACATACAACCAACTGCAATTATTCCAGTGTACAATTTGATTAGCTTTGACATACTTACACAAACACACATACTGAGATACAGATGTATATAGATGTGAAACAATAGCCAGAATCAAGATAATGAACATACCCATCACCCTCAAGAGTTCCCTAGTGCACCTTTATAATCTCTCTCTCTCTCTTTTGAGTATAATGTGTCTTTTTTTTTACTGGCTACTGTTAAAATTTATCTTTCTCACTTTTTTTGTGCCATTTTGTTTAGTTGCACCTTGGTGTAACTTTGTTCTCATTTCCTTTGTTGAGTATTTTGGATCTGTGGGTTGATAGTTTTTATCAAACTTGGAAAAATTTCAGCTATAATTTTTTCAAATATTTTTGTTGTCTTTTACTACTCCTCTTTTTCAAGGCCCATGAAAATACATAAATTAAGCCACTTGAATGTGCCCCATAGCTCACTGATACTATGTTATTTAAAAATTTTCTTTTTTCTCTTTTTCCTTTTGGATATTGCTATGTCTGCAAGTTCACTGTTGTTTTATTCTTCAATTTATTTTCTTCCATTAATCCCATCAATGTATTTTCATTTTATGCATTGTAGTTATAATCTTTAGACATTTATTTTGGGTCTTTTAAATATCTTCTGTATCTCAATTTTTTAAGTTTACAGATTACAGCTATGCCTCTTTTTAATATCCTTGTCTACTAATATTAACCTTGTGTCAATTCTGATTGATTTTTCTCCTCACTATAGATTCTGGTTTCCTGTTTTTTGTAGGCATGGTAATCTTTGATTGGATTTCAGATATTGTAAATTTTATTTTGCAGGCTCGGGATATGCAGTGTATAATTTATGGAGTTTTACTGGCTAAAGAAGCAGTGAAACCATCAAAACTTAAATATCATTTACATGCAGAATTCAACATGTGCATTCATCAAGTATATGTATAATTTGCACATGATGGTGATATGAAGGAAGAATTAGCATAGTTTTTCAGCTTAGTTGCCATCAGACATAATGAACTCTAAAATGTATAAAACTATGGATAATTACATCATCAAAAATGTGCTTTAAAGTTTTGTATGAGAGTATTTTCTGATGGTGCAGCTACAATGAAAGTATTCTGCAGTAGTTTACTCATATACGACTTTATATATTATATGTATATTTATTAATTTTTGAGATAAACATATTGACATCACACTATACCTACAGTTTTTTAGCCTGTTTTATTCACTACCAAGATAATAATTATTTACAAATATTTTATTGGCATCTTTTTCTGTCATCACAGTTTATTATTGGAGGAGGTCATTGAGTAGACATGGTTGATGGTCGACACGTGAGCTAAATCTGGGCACTCATAGGCTCCTCATCTACTCCCCTGTCCTTGGAATGTGTGGTCCACCCACCATTCCCATAGCTGGAGCTGTTTCAAGGACCTGGCCTTGAGAGAGTAAGGTGTTGTTGGTCCATCTGGACTGAATACATGACTGAACCCAGTTGAAACCTCTATATAAACTTTAAAGACTCTGGTGGGCAGGTGTGGGCATCTACTCACTCAAAGCAAGCCTTGTAAGTTCCCTTGCTTATTAAAACTGCCATCTACCAATCTGGAATGGTTTGCCTCTTTCTTCAGTTTCCTTTGCTTTCATTGTATGGGGACCCATTTACAAACCAACATTTATAAAAATTGCATGCTATTCTATTATAGGTTTTATCTTATTTATTTAAGCAGTCTCATACTCACAAAGAAGTTGAGCCCTTACATTTTTTTTACTCTTTCCAACAGCCCTATAATGAACATTTTTATACATATATCATTATATTCTTGTCCAATTTATTATGTAGGCTTACTTCCCCTAAGTTGGGGAATGAAACTAAAGGACATATAAATATTGATACACACCCTCATAGACAATTGGAATTACTCACTTTAATCTTAGTCATGTCATGAGAAAAAGTGATAGCTCATAATTATAATATTCATGGTCTTCATTAATAAGAAGGTTGCTTGTTTTTCACATTTATTAAGCATTTGTTTTCACTCTTTTGTGAGATGTCTGATCATGTTTTGCTCACTTTACAAATGGAGTCAGTGAGGCTGGGAGGCAGGAGGGAGAGAAACCAACCAACCAGCAAAAAAAAGTAGTTATCATCCTTTCCATTTTGATTTGTGTGAGTTCTTAAATTATCTCTTGATCATATATATTGAAAATATTTTCTAAGTGTGTCAGTTTTACCTTGGCTTTCTTACATTTGTGCCAGTTTTTATTTATCATTAAATCAATATTTTCCTTTATGATTTCTGCCTTTGCTCTCATGTTAGAAATATCTTTGCTATTTAAATTTCAAAGTTTTACATACATTTAATAGTTTTGTCATTTTAGTTTTTAAGTTTTTATACATCTGGAATTTTTAAAATGTAAGATGTAATATATGAATCTATTTATTTTTCATTGGTGTCTGTCCAGTTTTCTAATATCACTTACTGAATATTGTATCATTTCTCTCACTAATTCAAAATTACATTTTATCATTTAATATATTCTCAGTTAGGTTTTATGTAGTAGATATTTGTTTAGGTGCAATCACTTTGTTACCAATATATTTTCTCACCATTTCTTCACATTTTCTAGCTGGGATTGTCTGCCTTCTGATGAAGTACATCCTTTAGAGTTCTTAAAAAAACTTTCATTCTATGAAGGTAAACTACAAGTGTTGTTATATGTAGAACTCCTTTGTTTTGGAAGAATAGTTCCACTGGTTTTATATTACTTGAAACTGGAAGTTCTTTTCTCTTAGCACATTGTAATTATTTTCTGTATCCCATTGTTGTTATCGAAAAGTCACTCCTCAATCTAATTTTCTTTCTTTTTTTGGTGAGTCGTCCTTTCTTTTTGGCTCTGTTTAATTAGTTTTTCCCTCTTCATTTTCTGCAGTTTCACTGTGATGTGTCTGGGAGTGTATGTGAACATGGAATACCCTGGGGTTTTTAGATCTCAGAGATGAAGTCTTTTATCAATTCTGGAAAAATATTATCCATTTCCTATAGAAAATGGAACTCTGAACATATATTAGATCCTCTCTGTACTCCATGGCTCTTAACCTTTAAAAATTTTAATTTTCTTGGAAAGATTCTTTTGTTGTAATTTTTCCCAACTATATTGAGATATAGTTGACATATAACACTGTGTATGTTTAAGGTATACAACATGATTTGTTATATGCATATACTGCAAAATGATTACCACAATTAAGTTAGCACATTTATCACCTCACATAGTTACCATTTTTTCTTTTTTGGAGAGATTTTTTAAGATGTGAGGACTTTTAAGATTCTCTTAGTAACTTTAAAGTATACCACACAGTATTGTTAAGTATGAGGGTCATATTATACATTGGATCTCCAGAACTTATTCATCTTATAACTGGAAGTTTGTACTCTCTGACCTATTTCATTGACCCTCCTGTTGCTGGCAAGTACCAATCTACCCTCTGTTTCTATGAGTTCATATAAATGAGATCCTATAGTATTTCTTTCTGACTTATTTCACTGAGCATAATGCCCTCAAGGTTCATCTATGTTGTCCCAAATGGCAATATTTCCTTCTTTCTTATGGATGAATAATATTCCATTGTATATATATTCCACATATTCTTTTCTTTTGTAGAAGTATTTTTTTTTGGTATCATTAATATACACTTACACCAGCAACACTGGTTACTAGATTCCCCCCATTATCAAGTCCCCACCACATACCCCATTACAGTCACTGTCCATCAGCATAGTAAGATGCTATAGAATCACTACTTGTCTTCTCTGTGCTCTACAGCCTTCCCCGTGTCCCCCCCCCACATTATGTGTACTAATCATAATGCCCCCTTTTCCCCTTATCCCTCCCTTCCCACCCATCCTCCCCAGTCCCTTTTCCCTTTGGTAACTATTAGTCCATTCTTGGGTTCTGTGAGTCTGCTGCTGTTTTGTTCCTTCAGTTTTTCTTTGTTCTTATACTCCACAGATGAGTGAAATCATTTGATACTTGTCTTTTTCTGCCTTACTTATTTCACTGAGCATAATACCTTCTAGCTCCATCCATGTTGTTGCAAATGGTAGGATTTGTTTTCTTCTTATGGCTGAATAATATTCCATTGTGTATATGTACCACATCTTCTTTATCCATTCATCTACTAATGGACACTTAGGTTGCTTCCATTTCTTGGCTATTGTAAATAGTGCTGCGATAAACATAGGGGTGCATCTGTTTTTTTCAAACTGGGCTGTTGCATCCTTAGGGTAAATTCCTAGGAGTGGATTTCCTGGGTGAAATGGTATTTCTATTTTGAGTTTTTTGAGGAACCTCCATACTTATTTCCACAAAGGTTGAACTAATTGACATTCCCACCAGCAGTGTAGGAGGGTTCTCCTTTCTCCACATCCTTGCCAACATTTATTGTTTGTCTTTTGGATGTTGGTCATCCTACCTGGTGTGAGGTGATATCTCATTATGGTTTTAATTTGCATTTCTCTGATGATTAGTGATGTGGAGCATCTTTTCATGAGTCTGTTGACCATCTGAATTCTTCTTTGGAGAAGTGTCTGTTCAGATCCTCTGCCCATTTTTTTAAATAAGTTTATTTTGATATCATTAATCTACAATTAAATGAGTAATATTATGGTGATTACACTACCCCCTTCATCAGGTCCCCCCCCCAACCCCATTACAGTCACTGTCCATCAGCGTAGTGAGATGCCATAGAGTCACTACTTGTCCTCTCTGGGTTGTGCAGCCCTTCCCATGCCCCCCCCAACATTACATCTGCTAATCGTAATGTCCCTTCTTCCCCCTTGCCCCTCCCTTCCCACCCATCCTCCCCAGTCCCTTTCCCTTTGGTAACTATTAGTCCGGTCTTGGGTTCTGTGAGTCTCCTGCTGTTTTGTTCCTTCAGTTTTTTTTTTCCCTTAGTTCTTATACTCCACATATGAGTGAAATCATTTGGTACTTGTCTTTTTTAGCTTGGCTTATTTCACTGAGCATAATACCCTCTAGCTCCATCCATGTTGTTGCAAATGGTAGGATTTGTTTTCTTCTTATGGCTGAATAATATTCCATTGTGTTTATGTACCACATCTTCTTTATCCATTCATCTACTGATGGACACTTAGGTTGCTTCCATTTCTTGGCTATTGTAAATAGTACTGCGATAAACATAGGGGTGCATCTGTCTTTTTCAAACTGGGTCTGCCCATTTTTTAATTGGATTATTTGCTTTTTGTTTGTTGAGGTGTGTGAACTCTTTATATATTTTGGATGTCAAGCCTTTATCAGATATTTCATTTATGAATATATTCTCCCATACTGTAGGGTGCCTTTTTTTCTATTGATGGTGTCCTTTGTTGTACAGAAGCTTTTCAGCTTGATATAGTCCACTTGTTCATTTTTGCTTTTGTTTCCCTTGCCTGGGAGATACGTTCATGAAGAAGTTGCTCATGTTTATGTCCAAGAGATTTTTGGCTATATTTTTTTAAGAGTTTTATGGTTTCATGACTTTCATTCAGGTCTTTGATCCATTTCAAATTTACTTTTGTGTATGGGGTTAGACAATGATCCAGTTTCATTCTCTTACATGTAGCTATCCAGTTTTTCCAACACCAGCTGTTGAAGAGGCTGTCATTTCCCCATTGTATATCCATGGCTCCTTTATCATATATTAATTGACCATATGTGTTTGGGTTAATATCTGGACTCTCTATTTTGTTCCACTGGTCTGTGAAAAATATGGAACGCTTCACAAATTTGCGTGTCATCCTTGCACAGAGGCCATGCTAATCTTCTCTGTATCTTTCCAATTTTAGTATATGTGCTGCCGAAGCAAGCACATTCCACATATTCTTAATCTCTTCATCTGTTGACAAGATATTTAGGTTGTTTCTAAGTCTTGGCTGTTGTAAATAATGGTGTAATGAACATGGGAACACAGATTATCTGTTAAGAGAGTAATTTCATTTCCTTTGGTTACATACCCAGAAGTGGAATTGCTGGATCTTATGGTAGTATTTTTAATTCTTTAAGGAGCCTTTATACTCTTTCCCATAGTGGATGTGCCAGTTCACATTCCCACCAACAGTGCACAACAGTTCAGTTTTATCTACATTTTTGTCAGTGTTTGTTATCTCTTGTCTTTTTCTTAATAGCCATTTTAACAGGTGTGAGGTAATATCTCATTGTGGTTTTGATTTGCATTTTCCTGATGATTAGTGATGTTGAGCACTTCTTCATGTACCCATTGGACATTAGTGTATCTTCTTTGGAAAATTATCTATTCAAGTCCTTCACCCATTTTAAAATTGGCTTATTATTATTTTTTGCTATTGTGTTGTATGAGTTCCTTATATATTTTAGATAATAACTCCTTATCAGATATATGGTTCACAAATATTTTCTCCTGTTCCATAGGTTATCTTTTCATTTAGTTGATGTTTCCTTTGCTGTGAAGAAGCTTTTTTGTTTGGTGTAGTCCCATTTGTTTATTTTTGCTTTTGTTGCCTGTGCTTTATGATTAATAGCTGAAAAATCATTGCTAAGACCACTGTCAAGAAGCTTTTTCCCTGTTTTCTCTAGGAGATTTTATGTTTCAGGTCTTATATTTAAGTCTTTAATCCATTCTGAGTAAATTTTTTTGAGTGGTGTAAGATAGGAACCTAGTTTCATTCTTTTGCATGTGGCTATCCAATTTTTCCAGCACCATTTATATTTAAGAGCCAATCTTTTCCCCATTCAGTATTCTTGGCTCTCTTGTCAAATGTTAGTTGACTGCATATGCATGTTAGTTTACTTCTGGCCTCCCAATTCTACTTTTTCTATTTCTTTTTCTTGCCTGATTGCTTTGACTAGGACTTCCAGTATTATGTTAAATAGGAGTGGTGAGTGTGAGCACCCTTGTCTTGTTCCTGATCTTAGAGGAAAGGCGTTCAACCTTTCACTGCTGAGTATGTTGTTGGCTATGGGCTTTTCATATATCAACTTTATTAGGTTGAAGTACATCCTTCTCTACCTAATTTATTGAGTTATTATCATGAAAGGATGTTGAATTATGTCAGATGCTCTTTCTGCATCTATTGAAATGATCATTTGATTTTTATCTCTCATTCTATTAGTGTGATATAGCACATTTATTGATTCATGTGTGTTGAATCATCCTTAATATCAAGGATGGGTCCCACTTGATCATATTATATGATCTTTGTGATGTGTTGTTGAATTCAGTCTGCAAGTATTTTGTTGAGAATGTTTGCATCTTTGTTCATCAGGAGCATTGCCCTGTATTTTTCCTTATCTGGCTTTGCTATCAGGGTAATGCTGGGCTTGTGAAATGAATTTGGAAGTATTTCCTCCTTTTCACATTTTTGGAAGAGTTTTAGAAAGATTGGTATTCAGTCTTCTTTAAGTGTTTGGTAGAAATCACCAGTGAAATGTTCTGGTTCTAGGATTTTCTTTGTTGGGAGTTTTTAATTACTGATTCAGCTCCTTACTCATTATTGGTCTGTTCAGATTTTCTATTTCTTCATGATTCAGTCTTGGCAGGTTGTTTGTTTCTAGGAATTTTTCCATTTCTTTTAGGTTGTCCAATTTATTGGCACATAATTTTTCATAAGTAGTGTCTTATGATCCTTTGTATTTCTGTAGTTTCAGATCTGAATGTTGGTTTCTATAAGTCCCATTCACTTCTCTGTCTCTATCTGATTCCCAGTGGTGGGCCCAGCAGATACTCCCAGTGATATCATGGGGTGAAACCTGAGTCCAAAGTGGGCTTCTCGGACAGTTCCCTTCAAAGCTGAGGAAGCTGAATGTCCACCTTGGGATCTCTTTCAACCACTGGAGAAACCATAGGCCCAGCAGCACCCTCTCAGTGCAGTGCTATGCTGGGCTCGGGGACGGACAATGCATTCAAAGTGAAACCTCTCCTCTTATCATTCTAATGTGATCATTCTTGGTCTCTGTGGTCCAGGGGTATTTCAGCATTACCTTCAGAGTTCTGGGATTTTCATGGTATCTTATCTATGGATAGTTGCTAGCTGGTCTTCTCATGAGAGGAACTGAGGTCAAGAACAACCTATGTAGCCATCTTGATTATGTCATTAACCTGTTTTTCATTATTTTCATCTTTTTACCTCTCTGGATTTTATTTTGGGTAATGTTTTAGTGTCTATTTTGTAGTCCACTAATTCTCTTTTTTGGTGTATCTTTTCTATCTTATCCTTCCATTGAGGTATTAATTTCACTGATTTTATTATCTGTTTCTAGGATTCTTCTTGGCTTCAATTCCATATGCTTAATTATTTTAATGGGCTCTTGTTTTTTTTCTCATACTTCCAAGCCTGTCTTTTTTTTCTTAAATCACATTCAATGTGATTATTTTGTTTTTGGTGCCTGAAAATTCCATTTGTAGATCTTTTATGTTTGGGTCTGTTATATGTTTCTTATTCATATTGCCTTATTTTCCTTGTCTGTTTAGTAATTTTTTTATTGTGTGCTCTTTTTTCTTTGGGTTTCTATCCCTGGGAAATACTTGAGCTCTGGATTAAAGCTGAGCTCTTCTAAGCAGGATTAGCATTGGTTTTTGCCAGTTGTTTAATGTAACTACCATATTGGGACTACTCTGAATTAAATTCTCTGCTTAAGGAATTTTGTCCTCATAGGTAGTATGAATTTGGACTACAAATTCGTGGTTAAATTAGCTTGTTATTAATTATCAAGGGATTCCCCCCCCTCCCCTTACACCTAGTGCTCTTTTTGTGCAGTGGGGTTCATTTTGCATGTAAGCCTGACATGTTCCAGCTTATGTACAGTTTTGTATTAGTTTATTCATTTTGAGTAAATCCTAGGTAAGATCTCTTCTATGAGATACATGCAGCTGTCAAAGGAGAAGCCTAAGGTCCATTGGGTTCAGCAGAAACCTTAGGGTAAAAGCCAGCTTTGGTGCTTGTTTACCTGAATGGGTACCTGTTTCCACTTCATTTTTGGGCTCTATGTGTATCTTACTCTTATCTACTCAGTTTTGCATTGAATTGCATTTAAAAAAATATTTTGTAACTTTATCCAACATATTATCGTTTCAACCTTGAGGGCTGTTCGTTCTCATTCACCATGCTGCCATAAATGAAAATCCTGATAATCTTTATTTCTTCTTTAATCTCCCCCACCCCATATTTTTGGCATTCCCTTTGGTTATCAGAAAGGTTATCAATACAACTAAAGATGAGACTTTCCGGCATTTAAATGTTAAGTGGGAATATTGAATCTTATAGTTCATGTATGAACTATGGTAATTTTCTTAGTATAGATGAGTTTCCACCTACCCTTGCACTCTTGGTAAACTTGACACAATGTTGACTTCTAAATATTCTTTTATTTCCATGTTAATGTTCTATTTCTTGTAATATTAACAAGTGATTTTTAATTAAAGATACCCAATCTATGTAACCTTGATGAACTTTTGTTTTATCCTTGTTTCAATCCTTAATGAACTTTTTTATTCCTGCTCCATAGTTATACTAAGGCTTTAATGCTAGGGATATTTATTATTTATTCAGCAACATTAAAAATCACCAGTTCCCTTCAAAAGACCTCATTTAATCAACTTTTTCAGTAATCTAATACAGTAATAGGTTAATTGAATAAAAAAAAGCAAACCAGTACATTATGCTGGTTAAAATATTGGAATCTATTGAGCTTGATGGGAAAATACAATTAAATTGTGCAATCTTTGTTATAAACTCCACTTCAGTTTTTTCTTCCTCAGTAGGAGAGTATCTGTATTATGGCATCATTATTATGTAAAATACTATGTGGTGCCTGTAAGTGTGCAAAATTGCATTTACAGTATTTGTATTCATGCCATACTCATTTATTCATGGCATACTCGTTCTGGCATGAAGAATTATCTGCATTTAGAAACATATTAAAGATTGTTTTAGATAGGAAATCAGAAGGAAAATAAGCTGATGAGATTCTTCTTTTGCAAGAATTTTGTTTTCAGATCATATTGGGGAAAGTGCACTTGATCTTTTCCCCCTAAACCATCGAGTTATTTTAACTGCCCTTTCAATTCTGGATATTTGATGCATGGGACACTGAATATTCTACTCTGAGACATAAAAAGGGTAAGAATTAGATTCTTAGCATGTTTTAGATCTAATGGACAGGAAGTGGTTGAACTTAGAGAGCCAACTAGAGCCAAGGCTGTCAAGAAAAGTAGGCACGTGTTTGTTATTAACCTGTTATAATTAAAGCATTAGGTAGGGGCAGATACTCTCTCTCTACCCCTGTGAACACCCTTTCCCCAGGAAGGGCAGGGCTAGGAAATTCCTAGGTTTGATGTGTTTGCTTATTTACCTATTCAACAAATACTTTTTGAGCATCTGCCCTATTCCAGGGACTATGCTTGTGACTTGGAATTGGCACATCTTCAGGTGTTTTCTCACTGCCGGGGATGGGCAGACTTTGTTAGCACAGAGGCTGGCATGTGGTAGTAACTTCATAAACCTTATTGTGATTGTTAGTATTAAAGTAGTCTCCCAGTGTGGGAGTGCACAGACCAACAGCGTCAGTTGCACTGTGATTACATCTCAGAGGATTGGATATAAGATAACCAGATTTCAAGAAGAAAATGTAACTGGAAGATGGACAGCCTTCATTTGCTGAGTCAATGCAGCAAGTTCAGGGGAAACCCAGTAAAATTCAATCAGAGGCTTCTTGGAGGCCAATGTACTGCAGGAAATGTAGTAAGGATCTTAATGGACAGTATCATCTAAGCTTCCACATCACTGTTCAACTGTCCACGGCCCTTCATCCATTCATTGCAGGTGACTCCAGCATGTGCCCTGGCTCTCTGACTGTCCTTTTCCCTCTTCCGTGCTGTACCCCTTGTAGTAGCTCATACTTAGTTCAGGTAGTCTAATATGCTTTAGTATACTATTTGTTATGTTCTCACTAATTCCTCTTTCAGAAGGTGCCCTTGCTTCTTTTGGGAGATCTTTTCTTTTACATTCTAACTGCAAAATGGAACTGCAAGACTTAATTTGGGTTGTGATATTGGTATTGTTACCTAGAGTCTTAATTTATGAGCCTCCCACTGTAATAGGAGCATTTTGATTCAGGCTGCCATTTTAATAGGAATATTTTAGTTCTGAGATTCAGCCTTGAATATCATCCCAGTGTGCTAAACTGTTGGTGATGTTTTAGGCATGTTAATCTGATTTATGAATCATTGTCACAGGAAAGGAGTGAGACAGATTCCTGTCATCACTTCTTCATGCCTAGAGTACCTCCTGTGTAGTGTTTCCCTCGGATGTGACTTTTAAAATTTTCATTGTGAATCTTCAGAATAATACATGTTCTGCATTTTTTCTATTTGAAGTAAACTAGAAAACCAATTACTAGAGAAGAAACTTTATTAATCACATGACATATTTTTCAGAAGGCTAAATATGCAAAACTCTGTAGGATACATACGAACTATAGCAATGCTGTATCAAGAAACAAAATGGATTAAAATTATGATAATATTTTTGGCACATTATCAGATATGTCACCTGTAGGGATTCCCATGTGCAGTGCTGATACCAATAAAATATGTCCCTTTAATATATATATATATATATTTTTATAAGTTTATTTTGATATCATTAATCTACAATTAAATGAGTAATATTATGGTGATTACACTACCTCCTTCATCAGGTCCGCCCCCCCAACCCCATTACAGTCACTGTCCATCAGCGTAGTGAGATGCCATAGAGTCACTACTTGTCCTCTCTGGGTTGTACAGCCCTACCCGTGCCCCGCCAACATTACATCTGCTAATCGTAATGTCCCTTCTTCCCCCTTGCCCCTCCCTTCCCACCCATCCTCCCCAGTCCCTTTCCCTTTGGTAACTATTAGTCCGGTCTTGGGTTCTGTGAGTCTCCTGCTGTTTTGTTCCTTCAGTTTTTTTTCCCTTAGTTCTTATACTCCACATATGAGTGAATTCATTTGGTACTTGTCTTTTTTAGCTTGGCTTATTTCACTGAGCATAATACCCTCTAGCTCCATCCATGTTGTTGCAAATGGTAGGATTTTTTTTATTCTTATGGCTGAATAATATTCCATTGTGTATATGTACCACATCTTCTTTATCCATGCATCTACTGATGGACACTTAGGTTGCTTCCATTTCTTGGCTATTGTAAATAGTGCTGCGATAAACATAGGGGTGCATCTGTCTTCTTCAAACTGGGCTGCTGCATTCTTAGAGTAAATTCCTAGGAGTGGAATTCCTGGGTCAAATGGTATTTCTATTTTGAGTTTTTTGAGGAACCTCCATACTGTTTTCCACAATGGTTGAACTAATTTGCAGTCCCACCAGCAATATAGGAGGGTTCCCTTTTCTCCACATCCTCGCCAACATTTGTTGTTGTTTGTGTTTTGGATGTTGGCGATCCTCACTGGTGTGAGGTGGTATCTCATTGTGGTTTTAATCTGCATTTCTCTGATGATTAGTGATGTGGAGCATCTTTTCATGTACCTGTTGGCCATCTGAATGCCTTCTTTGGAGAAGTGTCTATTCATGTCCTCTGCCCATTTCTTAATTGGATTATTTGCTTTTTGTTTGCTGAGGTGCGTGAGTTCTTTATATATTTTGGATGTCAACCCCTTACCAGATACGTCATTTACGAATATATTCTCCCATACTGTAGGAAGTCTTTTTGTTCTACTGATGGTGTCCTTTGCTGTACAGAAGTTTTTCAGCTTCATATAGTCCCACTTGTTCATTTTTGCTTTTGTTTCCCTTGCTTGGGGAGATATGTTCATGAAGAAGTCGCTCATGTTTATGTCCAAGAGCTTTTTGCCTATATTTTTTTCTAAGAGTTTTATGGTTTCATGACTTACATTCAGGTCTGTGATCCACCTTGAGTTTACCTTTGTGTATGGGGTTAGACAGTAGTCCAATTTCATTCTCTTACATGTAGCTGTCCAGTGTTTCCAACACCAGCTGCTGAAGAGGCCGACATCTCCCCAATGTATATCCAAGGCTCCCTTATCAAATATTAATTGACTGTGTGTGTTTGGGTTGATGTTTTGATTTTCTATTCTATTCCACTGATCTGTGGGTCTGTTTTTGTGCCAATATCAAATTGTCTTGATTACTGTGGCTTTGTAGTAGAGCTTGAAGTCAGGGAGCGTAATTCCCCCTGTTTTATTCCTCGTTCTCAGGATTGCTTTGGCTATTCGGGGTCTTTTGTGGTGCCATATGAATTTTAGAATTATTTGTTCGAGTTCATTGAAGAAAGCTGTTGGTAGGTTGATAGGGATTGCGTTGAATCTGCAGATTGCTTTGAGTAGTATAGCCATTTTGACAATATTTATTCTTCCTACCCAAGAGCATGGGATGCATTTCCATTTGTTAGTGCCCTCTTTAATTTCTCTTAGGAATGTCTTGTAGTTTTCAGAGTATAAGTCTTTCACTTCCTTCGTTAGGTTTATTCCTAGGTATTTTATTCTTTTTGATGCAATTGTGAATGGAATTGTTTTTCTGATTTCTCTTTCTGTTAGTTCATCATTATTGTATAGGAAAGCAACAGATTTCTGTGTGTTAATTTTGTATCCTGCAACTTTGCTGAATTCAGATATTAATTCTAGTAGTTTTGGAATGGAGTCTTTAGGGTTTTTTATGTACAGTATCATGTCATCTGCAAATAGTGACAATTTGACTTCTTCTTTACCAATCTGGATGCCTTGTATGTCTTTGTTTTGTGTGATTGCCGTGACTAGGACCTCCAGTACTATGTTGAATAATAGCGGAGAGAGTGACCATCCCTGTCTTGTTCCCGTTCTTAGATGAAAAGCTTTCAGCTTTTCGCCGTTAAGTATGATGTTAACTGTGGGTTTGTCATATATGGCCTTACGATGTTGAGATTCTTGCCGTCTATACCCATTTTGTTGAGAGTTTTAATCAGGAATGGATGCTGAATTTTGTCAAATGCTTTTTCAGCATCTATGGAGATGATCATGTGGTTTTTGTTCTTCTTTTTGTTGATGTGGTGGATGATGTTGATGGATTTTCGAATGTTGTACCATCCTTGCATCCCTGGGATGAATCCCACTTGATCATGGTGTATGATCCTCTTGATGTATTTTTGAATTCGGTTTGCTAATATTTTGTTGAGTATTTTTGCATCTACGTTCATCAGGTATATTGGTCTGTAATTTTCTTTTTTGGTGAGGTCTTTGCCCGGTTTTGGTATTAGAGTGATGCTGGCTTCATAGAATGAGTTTGGAAGTATTCCCTCCTCTTCTATTTTTTGGAAAACTTTAAGGAGAATCGGTGTTATTTCTTCTCTATATGTCTGGTAGAATTCAGAGGTGAGTCCATCAGGCCCAGGGGTTTTGTTCTTGGGTAGTTTTTTGATTACCAATTCGATTTCGTCACTGGTGATTGGTCTGTTTAGTTTTTCTGTTTCTTGCTTGGTCAGTCTTGGAAGGTTGTATTTTTCTAAGAAGTTGTCCATTTCTTCTAGGTTTTCCAGCTTGTTAGCATATAGATTCTCATAATATTCTCTTATGATTCTTTGTATTTCTGTGGGGTCCGTCGTGATTTTCCTTTCTCATTTCTGATTGTGTTTATGTGTGTAGATTCTCTTTTTCTCTTAATGAGTCTGGCTAGGGGTTTATCTATTTTGTTTATTTTTTCAAAGAACCAGCTCTTGGTTTTATTGATTTTTTCTATTGTTTTATTCTTCTCAATTTTATTTATTTCTTCTCTAATCTTTATTATGTCCCTCCTTCTGGTGACTTTGGGCCTCATTTGTTCTTCTTTTTCCAATTTCAGTAATTGTGTCTTTAGACTATTCATTTGGGAATGTTCTTCCTTCTTTAAATAGGCCTGGATTGCAATATACTTTCCTCTTAGAACTGCCTTTGCTGCGTCCCACAGAAGTTGTGGCTTTGTGTTGTTGTTGTCATTAGTCTCCATATATTCTTTGATTTCTGTTTTGATTTGGTCGTTAACCCATTGATTAATTAGGAGAGTGTTGTTAAGTCTCCATGTATTTGTGAGCCTTTTTGATTTCTTTCTAAAATTTATTTCTAGTTTTATACCTTGGTGATCTGAGAAGTTGGTTGGTAGGATTTCAATATTTTTGAAATTACTGAGGTTCTTTTTGTGGCCTAGTATGTGGTCTATTCTGGAAAATGTTCCATGTGCACTTGAGAAGAATGTGTATCCTGTTGCTTTTGGGTGTAGAGTTCTGTAGATGTCTGTTAGGTCCATCTGTTCTAGTGTGTTGTTCAGTGCCTCTGTGTCTTTACTTATTTTCTGTCTGGTTGATCTGTCCTCTGGAGTGAGTGGTGTGTTGAAGTCTCCTAAGATGAATGCATTGCTGCTATTTCCTCCTTTAATTCTGTTAGTATTTGTCTCACATATGCTGGTGCTCCTGTGTTGGGTGCATATATATTTATAATGGTTATATCTTCTTGTTGGACTGACCCCTTTATCATTATGTAATGTCCTTCTTTATCTTTTGCTACTTTCTTCGTTTTGAAGTCTATTTTGTCTGATACAAGTACTGCAACACCTGCTTTTTTCTCTTTGTTGTTTGCATGAAATATCTTTTTCCATCCCTTCACTTTTAGTCTGTGTATATCTTTGGGTTTGAGGTGAGTTTCTTGTAGGCAGCATATAGATGGGTCTTGCTTTTTTATCCATTCTGTTACTCTGTGTCTTTTGATTGGTGCATTCAGTCCATTTACATTTAGGGTGATTATTGATAGATATGTACTTATTGCCATTGCTGGCTTTAGATTCGTGGTTACTAAGGGTTCAAGGGTTGCTTCTTTACTATCTAAAAATCTAACTTAAGTTTCTTGTTAAGTTATTGTAAACACAGTCTGATGTTTCTTTCTTTCTCTCCCTTCTTATTCCTCCTCCTCCATTCTTTCTATAATAGGTGTTTTATTCTTTGCCTTTAGTTGGTATTTGGATGGTCTGCTTTCTTTGCTATGATTTTTTTTTCCTCTGATGACATCTTTTTAGCCTTAGGTGTGCTTCCCTCTAGAGCAGTCCATTTAAGATATCCTGTAGTGGTGGTTTATGACGCAAATTCTCTTAACTTTCGTTTATCTGGAAATTGTTTAATCCCTCCATCATATTTAAATGATAATCGTGCTGGATACAATATTCTTGGTTCGAGGCCCTTCTGTTTCATAACGTTAAATATATCATGCCATTCTCTTCTGGCCTGTAAGGTTTCTGTTGAGAAGTCTGATGATAGTCTGATGGGTTTTCCTTTGTAGGTGATCTTTTTTCTCTCTCTAGCTGCCTTTAATACCCTGTCTTTATCTTTGATCTTTGCCATCTTAATTATTATGTGTCTTGGTGTTGTCTTCCTTGGGTCCCTTGTGTTGGGAGATCTATGAGCTTTGGTGGACTGCGAGACTACTTCCTTCCCCAGCGAGGGAAAGTTTTCAGCAATTATTTCTTCAAAGACACTTTCTATCCCTTTTTCTCTCTCTTCTTCCTCTGGTACTCCTATAATGCGAATATTGTTCCGTTTGGATTGGTCACACAGTTCTCTTAATATTCTTTCATTCCTAGAAATCCTTTTATCTCTCTCTGCCTCAGCTGCTCTGTACTCCTGTTCTCTGTTTTCTATTCCATTAACAGTCTCTTGCATCTCATCCATTCTGCTGTTAAGCCCGTCGATCGCTTGTCTGATTTCTGTATTGTCTTTCCTCAGTTCCCTCACTTCCTCCCTCAGCTCTTGCACATTTCTCTGTAGGTCCATCAGCATGGTTATGACTTTTATTCTAAATTCTTTTTCAGGGAGGCTGTGCATTTCCATCCCTTCAGACTCCCTCTCTGGGGTTGTCTGGTTGATTTTGGTCTGAACCATATTCCTCTGTCTTTTCATGGCTATATAATTGGTCACTGATAGTTGCCACGTATGTCAGCTGGGCTCTTTAAGACTTTAAAAAGAGAAGAAAAAAAAAGAGAAAAAAAGAAAAAAAGAAAGAAAGAAAGAAAAAAGGAAAAAAGAAAGAAAAGAAAAATCAAAAACAAAAAAAAACAAAAACAATGCCCACCGGACGTAGATTCTGTGGGAATGCTGTAGGTGGCACTGTTGCCCCACTATTCCACAGCTGAGACTGTGCCGCTCTGCAGGGCCCTTTATCACTCTGGCAGGGGTGGGAACGAATAGGAGGCTGTTGATCTCAGTGAGAAGTGTTAAGTATGGCTACGCTTCCTCCGTCGCCAGCTAAGGCGTCTGAAACTCCCCCGGACTCCCAGCCGGCTGGGCTGAGTGTGCTGAGGCGATCCGGCTCCTCCACTGGGCTCCTGTCTCTTTAAGACCGCTGAAGAAAGCGCACGTTTTTTTTTTCCTTCCTGGGAGTCGGCCGCAAGCCCCCTGGCACGTTCCCCGCTCAGATCCTGCCCCTCTGTCTCTCCAATCTCCACTGCACTGCACAATGTGGGTCAGCGCTCCCCGCGCAGATCCCCGGGGCTGGCTACTTCGCGGGGTGCACTTCCACTCCCTCCCGGCTCTGAATCCTCTCCTCCCGCCGGTGCGCTGGGGTGGGGGAGGGCTCGGGTCCCGCCGGGTCGCGACTCCGGATCTTACCCACCTCTTGGGGTGCCGAGTCCTCTCGGGTGTAGCTGCACGCTGTGCGCTTTCCTGTGTATTCTCGTCTCTCTTTTAGGAATAGATGTATTTTCTGTGTGTTCGTAGATAAATATAGTGTTGGGAGGAGATTTCTGCCACCCTGCTCACACCGCCATCTTCCCGGAAGTCTCTTCATATGTCTTTGATATCAGTGGTAATGTCCCCATTTTCACTTCTGATTGTATTTATTTGGGCCGTCTTTCTTTTCTTCTTAGTCTAGCTAAAGGCTTAGTTTCCTGGACCTTTTATATTGTTTTCTGAGTTTATTTCATTTATTTGTGCTCTGATCTTTGTTATTCTTCCCTTCTATTAACTTTGGGCTTAGTTTGTTCTTTTTTTAGTTCCTTGATGTGTAAAGTTAGGTTGTTTGTGTGACATCTTTCTTTTTTCTTCATGTAGGCATTTATCATTATAAACTTTCCTGTTAGAATTGTTTTTGCTGTATCAGATAAGTTTTGGTATGTTGTGGCTCCATTTTTGTTTGTTTCATAATTTTTTAAAGATCCCTTTTGATTTCTGGGCTGCTCCATTCATTGTTTAGGAGTATGTTGTTTAATTTCCACATTTTTGTGAATTTTCCAGTTTCTACCTGATACTGATATCCAATTTCATGCCATTGTAGGTGGAAAAGATTCTTGGTATGATTTCAATCTTAACTTTAAGACTTATTTTTGTGACCTCATATATGGTTTATCCTGCAGAATGTTCTGTGTGCACTTGAGAAGAATGTGTTTCTTTGCTTGCTGTTGTGTGCAGTATTCAGTACCTGTCTGCTAGATCCATTTGTTCCAAAGTAGAGTTCAAGTCCAATGTTTCCTTGTTGATTTTCTGTCTGCATGATTAATCCATTGCTGAGAGTGGTGTATTGAAGTCTCCTATTATTATTACATAATTGTCTATTTGTCTCTTCAGCTCTTTTAGTAAATTTAGGTGCTTCATATATTTAGGTGCTCTGATCTTGGTGCATAAATATTTATAATTGTTATATTCCCTGGATTAATTAACCCCTTATTAAATAATGACCTTCTTTGTCTCTTTTTAGAGTTTTTGACTCAAAGACTAAATTGTCTGATATAAGTATAGCTACCCTGCTCTTTGTTCATTTTCATTTGAATGGAACATCTTTTTCTATCCCTTTACTTTGAGCCTCTGTGTGTCCTTAAAGCTAATCTCTTGTAGGCAGCACACAGTTGGGCCTTGCTTTTTAATCCATTCAGTCACTCTGCCTTTTGACTATAGATATTAATCCATTTTTTACAATAATTATTTTAATAATAACTACAATAATTATTGTTATGTAAGGACTTACTAATGCCATCTTATTGTTTTATGGCTGTTTTTTAGTTCCTTTGTTCCTTTCATCTTTTTTGTTGTCTTCCTTTGTGAATTGATGATTTCCTTTAGTGGTACGCCTTGATTCCCTTCTCTTTATCCTTTGTGTATGTCGTGTAGGTTTTTGCTTTGTGGTTATTTTGAGGCTAAAATAAAACATCTTAAAGTTATAGCAGTCTGTTTAAGCTGATAACTTTGATTACATATGAAAACTCTAGTCATTTTTTAACCCCCTCATTTTATGTTTTTGGTGTCATAATTTATGTATTTTTATATTGTGTATCCACTGACAAATTATTGTAGATATTTTTTAATATTTTGCTATTTAGCCTTTATATTAGAGTATATTTTATTATTAGTGCATTCTGAATTTGACTATATACTTAATGTTACCAGACTGTTTCACATTGTTACATATTAGTATCTTTTCATTTCAACTTGAAGAATGCCTTTTAGCATTTCTCATAAGGCAGGTCTGGTGGTGATGAACTTTCAAATTTTGTCTGTCAGGATAACTCTTTACTTCTCCTCCGTTTCTGAAGGACATTTTTGCTGGGTAAAGTTTCTTGGTTGGCAGGGTTTTTTTTCAGCACTTTGAATATATCATCCCAGTCTCATCTGGCCTGCAAGGTTTCTGCTGAGAAATCTGCTTATTGCCTTATAGGGTTGCCCTTGTATGTAAGGATTTTTTTTTCTTGCTGCTTTAAAAATTCTCTTTGTCTCTGATTGTAGACAGTTTTATCATAATCTTTTTTGGAGAAGATCTTTTTGAGTTGAATCCTTTGGGGACTTATGAGCTTCATGAACTTGAATATCCAAATCATTCCCCAGATGTGGGAAATTCTCAGCCATTATTTCTTTGAATAAGCTTTCTACCCCTTTCTTCCTTCTCCTTCTGGGACTCCAATAATACATAGATTATTTTGCTTGGTGGTACATGTTCAAGTAGGCTTTCCTCACTCTTTTTCTTACTTTCTGCTTTGTTCTTCTTTGACTGGTTAATTTCAAGTGATCTGTCTTTGACTTCACAGATTCTTCTGCTTGATCAAGTCTGCTGTTGATGCTTCATACTGCATTGTTTCATTTCATTCACTGTATTCTTCAACTCCAGAATTCATTTGGGTCTTTTTTGTAGTTTCTGTCTCTAAATATAAATAAACATCTTGTTTTGTTCATGTACTGTTTTTCTGACTTCATTGCATTGTCTTTCTGTGTTTTATTGAAGCTTACCAAGCTTCCTTAACATAGCTATTTTGAATTCTTTATCAGGCAAATAATAGATCTTTATTTCTTTGGGGTCAGTTACTGAAAAATCATTGTGTTCTTTTGGTAGTGTCATAGTTCCTTGTTTTTTCATGTTTTTTGAAGTCATGCTTTGCTCTTTTTGCATTTGAAGAAGGAGTCATCTCCTCCAGTCTTTACTGATAAACTTGTGAGAAAAATACCTTCCAACAGCCCTGCTAGGGATCCTAAGGCTTTCTCAGATATTTTCCATAGATACATCTGCTTCCCACTTTTTGTTCCCTCTTTGGTGGGTATTCTCAAGAATGTTTACTTCTCTTGATCCTCAAAGGCCAGGCTGAGTGCCCAGAGCCTCCTGCTCACTTTCCGTAAGGTGATGCCGAACAGTCAAGTCAGGGTGCTTTCTCCTGGTCTTGCAGAGTCAGGCCAGCCTTCTGCCTGTGCCCACTAGCCATCTACAAATGCTTGCACTCGTTTCTCTTGAGACACACACAGAAAGCCAACCACAGGGCAGTAGTATGTGTGGGTGAGGCTAATGGAGTGTTCAGGGTGCCCATGGGCCAGTTGGGGGGACCCATAGGTGAGGCATCTCCACTGGCTTGTGCGAGGGCTTCCTGATGGATTCTGCAAAGCCACTAGGAAGATCCAGTCCCTCTGATTCCCTCTGAGGGCTCTGTCTGCTATTCTCTCAACCCCTCTCTGCTCATGAGGCATGCAGCACACCTTAGTATTCTGGATGGGGCAAGAAAGAAGTGGGCCTTTTTGTCAGCATTCTGTATAGCTGGGGAATCTAGATGGTCACTCACACACTCTGTTTCCTCCAAAATAAATCACAGACCTAGGAGGTCTCTCTTGGCATTGACCTTTGCTGCCTTGGGGGAGGAGTAACACCAATAAAGTCAAACTGTTCCTCTTATCCTCTTCATTGTGCCCAATCTGATTTTTTTGCTCTCAAGGTGTGCTGGAACTTCTAGGCTGGACTTCTGGACTGCCACAGAGGCACTCTCTTCCATAGGCAATTGTTAAACACACTGTTCTTTGGTGAGAAATACAGTCAAAAACTTCTGTCCTACCATTTTGCTGATATAACTCCCATATACTTTTAGGTGCCCTAACAAAGAAGCTAACAATATTCAGTTCACTGGATTCTGCAAACACAATGCCTCTCCCTCAGAAATGGCAATGAACTCCAGCAGCTTGCATTGTGGTTTACAAAACCCCGTGTGCCTAAAGCTGGACAAAGTTACCATACAAAGGCCAATTGTTTTGAGTATGCTTTTATGCTTGCATGGTGTTTGTGAGCAATAAGCCCTTGGTACAGTCTATTATTTCTGAGCACAGTCTGAAGACAGAGTCAGATAAATAACATTTGGCTAGGATCCACTATTTAAACCTGTGGTAAGCAGAATAATGGCCTCCACAAAAATGTCCACATCCAAATCCCCAGAACCAATGAATATGTTATCTCAATGGCCAAAGGGATATATTTACTTGCTAGAGCTGCTGTAAAAAATACCACAATCTGGGTGGCTTGAACAACAGAAATTTATTCTTTCATAGTTGTGAAGGCTACAAAAGTTTGGAATCAAGGTGTCAGCAGGGATGATTCCTTCTGAGGGTTGTGGGGGAAGGATCTGCTCCAAACCTCTCACCTTCGATTGTAGGTGGCTGTCTTCTCCCTGTATCTCTCCCCATCATCTTCCTTTTATGTGTCTGTGTCCAAATTTCCCCTTTTAATAAGGACACCAGTCATACTGGATTAAGGCCCATCCTAATGATCAAATCTTAACTGATTACATTTCCAAGGACCCTTTTTCCAAGTCAGTTTACCTTCTGGGGTTTAAGACGTCAACATATGAATGGTGGGGGCAGGTGTGTGTGTGTGTGTGTGTGTGTGTGTGTGTGTGTGTGTGTGTGTGTGTGTGCACATGCACAATGCAACTCATAACAAGAGATTTTGCAGATTGATGAGGGTATCCTGAAATCTAAATACACGAGTCCTTAAAAGTGGAGAGGCTGTCCCTTCTGTGGCCAGTCAGAGAGTTGTGTGACAGAACAGGGGTCAGAGGAAGGCCACACTGCTGACTCTGAAGATGGAAGAAGGCACCATAAGTCAAGAAATGCTGGTGGCCTCAAAAGCCAGAAAAGACAAGGAAATAGATTCTTCCCTAGGCTTCCGGGCCTGGGGAATACCTTGATCTCAGCCCAGTGAGACCTGTTGTCACATTTCTTACCTTCAGAGCTGCAAGATAGCACATTTGTGTTGTTTCAAAGTAGTAAGTCTGTGGTAATTTGTTACGGCAGCTATAGAAAATTAATGCAACCTCCCTCCGAGCCACAGCCCTCAATTCGCCATGTGATTTCCCAACTCCCCCTAAAATAATGCTTCTCCCTAGGAGTCATTCTCCACAGAACTTCCCACACCTCCCAGTCATGTAAAGTAGCCAATTCCTCCCAGAGTGTCTGGCCAGACCACGAACCACCCCACTGCACACTCCAACTTCTGGATAAACCTTGACACCTCATCCAGAGGAGACCTTCCTACCTGGACTAAGCTGACTGGAGCTGAATGGATGTGTGAGCCAAGCTGCGGGAAAGTCTCTCTCTGGGTTTGGAGCTGAGCGGCACTGAGACAAGGAGCTGGTTGCTGATTGCTGTTAATGACAGAGGCCTGGAGAGAAGGTCGGCGGATTAGCGCTATTGTGATACTGAGGGCTATACTATTTTGCTCAAATCCGTTTGCATTGGGTTTGTATGACTTGCCAAAAAGCCTGAGCACTACATTTGCTAATCCAAATGTCCCACTAGGACTGCACTGTGGAGACCAGGAGGACATGGAGGTGCGGAAAAGGCCCGGGCAGGCTGCGGCTGGGAGGCCCGGTGTGGGAGAGGCTGCCACGCACAGCTAAAACTGGTCTCAGAGGAGCTCCCAGCCTCGCCGTTACCAGGAGATGTCAAAGGACTCTGCTTTCTGTAAAGCCAGTAGCCATTTTCTGGAGGCCTGATTTTCATCCAGAAGAGCCACACATCCTTTTTTTTAGGTGGCTTGTATCACGGGCACGTTCTCTCTCCTTACACAAATAATGGCAAGATGTGCAACTGTGCTTTTGTTTGTATTGTTTTGTTTTAGCCTATTTGATTTTTTGAAAGCAGCTAAGACCTATACTGGAAACTCTCAGATGATCACATCCTCCCCAGTGTCAGGATGGAAAGCCTCTACTCCCTGCTTAAACAAGGCTCTAGTCTTGTCTTTGTGTCTATTCCATCAGGAACTGCTGCAGATAAAAGCAACTATCTTAAGAGAGCAACTGTGAGTGGTTCATTATCAGGAATAAATCTCTATACCTGCCAAGCAAGACTGTAAGGCAATCTGGAACCAGTTACTATATAAACTTGCTTTATTTCAAATCTGTATCACCTGACTTACCTTTCTATTTATTGCCTACCTTGAATTCTTTTTCAGTATCAGGATGCTACTAATGAAACACAGTTGACCTGAGTTTTGAGTGAATTGTGAGAGAGGAGTTTGTAGAGAGGACTTAAAGGGCAAGAGCTCTCATTTCCTTCAGCGTTTGAGGCTGAAAAGTTATCACAGAAACCAAGCCCCAGATCTGAAGGGAAAAGGATGGGAGAGAAGAGAAATTGGTGGAGCTCATCTCTGCGCTGATGTGAAATGTGGAGTCAGATGCCTCTCAGGCTGCTGTGCAGCATGTGGAAGGACTCTCAGATGGAAGACCCTGGAGAACAGGGCTGTGCCCATGTGACTCGTTCTCGACTGCGTCCCACACAGGCAAGGACTTTGCAAAAGTCCTGGAATGACCGATGGGTGTTGGAAGGTCCCTGTCCACTACCATGTGCTGACCAAATAGTGGCCTAGCTTTTCCAGATGCTTTGCAAGAGAAGCTGGGTTGCCTGCAGATTCCATGACGTCACAATGGTGACTGTCTCCTAGAGTCAGTTTCCCCCTTCAGGGCCCGGTGCCTCAGTCGTGGGTGTGATTTTGGTGAGGTGGGAGCTGACCACCCTGGCAGCATCAGGGAAAATGGAACCCAGATCCAAGGTGTGTGTTTCTTTTCTGGAACATGGTAATAACCCATGTAGCTGGTGGAGAAAGCCATCCCAGGTGAGCGTGCAATGTACAAAAACCTGAAGATGCCAAGGGGCAGGTGAATCCATACATCCTCAATGCAAGCGCAAGGCTGAGGGGTAGCAGGCCCATAATGAGGTCCGATGTCTGGGCACCAGCCTGGCACTGTCTTACATGCCTTCACCTACATTATCTCCTAATACACTCTCCGTATCTATGAAGAACCCAGCAGATGCTGCCGTCTTTCCCGTCCTAGGTGAGGGTGCGGAGGCTCAAAGGGCAGACTGACTGACAGGTAAGTTTGGGTGGGTCTCAAGCCCCAGGACTCTATGCAGTATCTCCGACTCAAATGCCTAAGGTACTTGGGGAGTAATCTAAGGGACAGTAGTGGCCTGGAGAGCACCCGCCTCGTGCACAGGGGCAGCTGTTACTCAGAAAGTCGCCATCCCAGAATGCAGGCCCAAAGTTGCCAGTGCTTCCTATTTTTCACTCCACAATATGGATTTGTGTGTGATTGTAAATTAATCAAAACAATTGATTGCAACCTAAAATAAAAACTTTGTGGGCCCTGAACAACCCTGTCCAGTTTCCCTGCCAGGGTACCCCCTCTGCGGGTGGCCATTTCACACTGATGAGGCACGTGCTGTGCAGAGGAGCTGTGCTGGGAGTTCTAGAACGGGCAGTCCCTGTTTGAAGAGAGCAGCCCTGCCTGGGGAGCAGGGCAGAGGGAGGAGAGGGGAAGGGGTCCTTTATTCCCGTCCAAGGAGTCTGTGTAGTCTCAGCTTCTATTCCTGGTTGAGTGCAGGCCACTGGGGATTTTAAAAAAATACTACATGATCGCACAACGATGAGAATTTACTTAATGCCGATGACTATACAGTTAAAAATGGTTAAAATGGTAATATTTTATGTATGTTTTACCACAATAAAAAGTCATGCTGTTAAAAAAAGGAAAATCCATGTACTTTTATCCTTCACAAGATAAAATCTAAACGAGAAGAGAGAATTTAGTTCTATCAAATACTTCAAACTCAACAAACATTTGAGCGCCCACTGTGTATAATGCACCATCTGAGGTGCTGGGAATCTAAAGTTAAGGAAAATTGGTTCCTGTTTTCAAATGCGGCTCCTATCCAGAGATGAGAATAATGCTGGGAGCAGCCTAGGTTTTTGTAGTTAATAACACCATTTATGGAAAGCTAAGCCTGTGCCAAGCCCTTTCGTAAGAGCTTTATGTGGACTGTCTAAATCATTTGAGCCCCATGCTACCCTTGGGGCGAATACTATTATCAACCTCCTTTTACAAAAGAGGCAGCAGAAGCTCAGAGAGGTTCAGTTTGTGGTCCTCAATCACACAGCGCTAGTGAGTGGGGAAGCCAGGTTTTGAACCCAGGTACACTCTACTCCAGATGCCGTTGCAGGATTTTAGGAGCCCTGGTATAACCAGCCAGCAGAGATCAGTGAGGTGCCTGGGAGGGGGCAGCCCCGAGGAGGCTGGGCAGGGAGACCAAGGTGGAGGCGCTGCGCCCCAGAGCAGGTAAGCGCGTGCCAGGTGTGTCCTGTTCCAAACACAGGGGCGCTTTGACAGAGCTCATTGGTTTAGTCTGTTCAAGCTGCAATAGCAAAATGCCACAGATTGGGTGACTTATAAGCAGAGGAAATTCACTGCTCTCATTTCTGAAGGCTGGAAGCCTGGGATCAGGGCGCCGGCATGCGCAGCGAGGACCCTCTTCCGGGTCACAGACGGTCCATGTGCCCCCACGTGGTAGGAGGAGCTCAGCTCTGTGGGAGAGTTGCGTTCTGTTCCACCAGAGCACTTCAACAAGAGCATAATCCCATTCACGTGGCGAATCCTCATGGTGTGACCGCCTCCCCAAGGGCCCGCCTCCAGGGCCGTCACCTCAGGGTCAGGACTCTGACATATGAATCTGGGGGCCCTTGGGGGGCTTGTGGGCCTTAGCACCCTCCGCAGCAGACCCCAGCACGGGACGGAGGGAAGCATCAGGGACCACCTGCCGGCCAAGCGGCTGACACTGAAGATTTGAAATAATGGGAAGGCTAGGTTCTAAGGCAACTCCAGGTTCTACCAACAAGTGCGGGGCGGAGACTCAGAAATGCAGTTTGATGCAGGTGCGTGGCACTGTTTGATGCAGATGAACTGAGCCATAGGTGCAGGGGATGGGACCCGAAGGCAGGGTAGCCTGGGGCACACTTCATTCATCCATTCATTCATTCATTCATTCATTCATTCATTCACAAATATTGACTGAGTCCTTCCTGTACCATGCTGTTTGAGATGCTGAGAGTACAGCAGTGAACAAGACAGACAAGGTCCCATCCTCGTGGAGCTTATATTCTAGACAGAGTTTATTATCTAACTAGATAATACAAAAGTGAAAAAAAAGGGTATAAGACAATTTCAGAGAGTGACAAGTATACGAAGGAAACAGGGGAGGAGCATAGAGTTGATAGTCTAGATAGAATAGTCAGGCTTTGAGGATGGGACCTGTGGGCTGAGACCTGAGTGGGAAGATGAGGTGGGCATGGTCTGCAATACAGAGAACAAAGGGAGCAGTAGTGCAAAGGCCCTGAGGTATGTGTGAGCTTGGCTCTCGGCAGCTTTAAACACATTTGTTTGAGAAAGGAGGAAGGTCAGTGAGGTTGGTAGGGAAGGCTGGCCTGGGGCCAGATCATACTGGACCCGCCAGGCTCCAGCCTGTAAATGCACGTGTGCTGGACATCGGGAGCACGGGCAGCCTCAACACTGCCTCAGCTGGGAAGGGGCCCAGGAAAAGGAGCTTGGCTACTGAACCCCTGTGAGGTTGGCTGGCAGCCCAGCATGCCAAGCCCTAAGGGATCTGGACAACCCAAGCTTGGGGTGAGAGAACGTGGTCCTATAAAGGGTTCTGATGCCCGGCAGAGCTTGGCTGTGGACAGCCATGAAGGAAGCGCCAGCCCTGTCAGCCCCGGCAGGGTGGGGGCCGGAGGGGCGGGGAAACACAGGGAAAGAGCCCTGCGAGGGGGCCAGAGGAGCTAGGCAGGTGTCAAGGCTCTGTGGGTGTCAAGGCGTACTGGGGGAGTGAAGCCAGAGCTCAGTAATGTCTAGGTGATGCGTTGGCCAGCTGAAGTGGGGCTGCCGTGAGAGAGGGTTTGTGGCGGGGGAGTGGGGGAGGCGGGGGAGTGGGGGCAGTGACGGGGGAGGACATGACGCCAAGCCCAGACCAGCAGGCGCCCTGGTGACAAGGCTGATTGGACTGCCACCTGCTGGTGGGCTGAGGCTCATGCTAGCCCTCCGGGCCTGGTCAGGTCCGCCTCAAATGGAGGCCGGGAGGGAATCTGTAACAGCATTTATGATGGGACTCTTACCATCTCAGTTTTGGTTAAGGCACAAATACCACAGATGCTAAATTCCAAAGGGGCCACTGTGCAGAAATTTCAAAGTAGTATCAAGAACAGGGCAAACAACTCTTAAATTCCTTAACCACTAGGGAAAGGCGAAGAGGATTCTCAAAGAAAATTTCTAGAGTGAGCTGCTGCCCAATCCCGTCCCTCCCAGGGTTGGTGGGAAGGGGTCTGCAGCTGCTCCTGCATCAGACGCTAAGGAGAATACCCGGAGAGCATGACAAGGGTCCCCTGAGCAGAGGGACACCGGGCTGCGGTCTGACTGTGGTCTGAGGACCCAGCAGGCTGCACTGAGCAGGCTGGCTGCCCCAGAAGCACGAGTAAAGACTGGCTGCTGCTCCAGGTACGTTAGTAGTGGGAAAGCGAGTGTGTGTGCGTTTCTAGATGTGCCAAGAGAATGAGAAGGGTTTTTGTTGTGGTGTGGTTCTTGTAATTGTTGTTCTTCATGGACACATCAAGTATTGATGAAAACAGCCAAGTATAATGAACATCACAAAATATGAAGTACTGTATTTCCCAGAAAGAATAACTCCATTTTATCTGATTATAAAACTAATGCATGCTAATCAAAATTCAAACAACTCCAGTATATACATTAGCAGGAAATACTTTTCCCTTTCCATTTCCCACACTGATCTTGAAGGCCTTTTCTGGCATCAACTATCTTTCTGGAGGCACATCTGCTTGGTGACCAGCAGGTGGCAGCACACCACTGCGCTGGGGAACCCAGAAAAGAAGTGGATTTGAGAGGCAAGTCCCATCTAGCAGAGAGCTTTGAAAAAGGCTTTTAATTTGAAACAGTTTTTATGTTTCCTAAAATGATGTCAGGAAAAACTCCCAGTGATTTTTTTTTCTCACATATTTAGAACTGGTCAGTTCTGGCCACTACGCCCTGGATTATGGCCCCTGAGCTCCAAACTTTTTGTTAAAGGGAATTTACTGGCTCATGTAACTGCAGAGTCCAGAGATTTGTGCTGGGGAGAGTGGTATGTGCTTCAGATATGGTTTGATGTGGTTTCGCCCTATCCTCAGGGCCTTGGGTCTGTTTTGTGATGTTTTCTACTATCCCAGGGCTTTCCGCTCTCATGTGAGGAAACAGCCACAGAGTTCCAGGCCTCCTATCTGCACATTTCACCTTCTGGAGCCCCCCAGAAATGCTGCCTTGGGTCTTAGCAGCCTAAATGGAATCACTTGCCCATTTTTAAAGCAAACACTGGTGTGTGTAATTGTTTTCACTCATGTTAGCCTAAGCTTCACACCCCATGAGAGCAGTCAAGTTTCCCCCTGAAGCACAGAGGCTGGGCTGGTGAGGGGAATCCCTGGAATATTAAAACAGTAAACTTGGGTGGTGGGAGTTTGGGGCCCTATGTGGAACATCAGTGTGCCCTAGGTCTCCGGGAAGTCATCCTGCTCACCAGGTAAGCAGGAAGAGGCATTGGCCCAAGCCCCAAGATAGCTGACTGGACAACTTGTCCAGGCCTGCCCACACCAACCCGTCCTCCACCCGGCCAGCCCCTGAACAGCTACTTCAGATTGCATGTTTGATGGACAGTTCTGTTGAAAACTCTACCCTACCGATCGCTCCCATTCTCCAAGCTCAAGTCCTTAAAATGGCACACGGGCTCTGAGCCCAGGCTCTCCAGCCCCATCTGCCTTGATTATCTCTGGCTCTTTAGACTCTGCTTAATTCTTTTCACTTTGACAGAGAGAGTCTCCCTGCCCCTTCTGTTAACTCCTCTTCCTCTTCCCAAAGTTGTCCAAGTGTCACCAGGTCCTGCAAAGTGCCTTCCACCGAGGCCCCAGGTGGGCATGCTGCCCTGGCCCTCAGCTCCCACAGCACCCTGTGCACCCACGACCTGGTTCTAACCACATCACATGGTAATGATCTGTTTGACTGTGTCTACCTCTACTAAACTCTGAGATGCTTGGTGGCAGGAGGCTGTGGTAGATGCCTGGCAATGAAACATCTGGAATATATCCTCAGTCCTCTCCCCAGCAGCAAAGGGGGCCACTTCCCACTCAGCATGTGGCCTTTGGAGGCAGATAGTGGTTTTACCTCTCAAGAACAGAACTTTGTCACTCAACTGTGTTTCTCACCAGGCACCACCCCCCTGTGCCCCATCCCACTGGCCGGAGAGATCTTCTAGGGTCCGTTCCAGTCTCAAAAGGTATGATTCTTCTCTGGAGGAGCTTTGGAGGAGCAGAAGAAGAAGAGAGCTGGTCTCACTGATCGCATGTGGTAGAGGATCTGAGCTTCCCTCTGTAGGAAGTCAGATCGGATCACTGGGGGACAGCCCTAGTTTTGGTTTCTGAATAACTTGTAGTGGCTTTTGTCTGCAATCACCCTCTTCTCTCCCTCTCTAGAAAGACCTTTTCATTTTTGCAGACATTTCTAATATCCTTTCCTCCCAGCTTCCTGGCTAGAAAGGTCAGGGTGGAAAGGTCCCAGTGTTCTTTGAATGAGGTAGGTCAACGGGCTTGGGTTTCTGCAATGACGTTGCCATGATTAATAAGGACAGCTCATATTTCTTGAGCACTCTCTTTGTTAGCAATCAGTTTAAATACGATACATGTAATAAGGCATTCAATATTCACAACAGCTCTGTGGACGTTCCCTTCAGCATCCTTCTGGGCTGTCAGGAGCACTGGAACCTGAGTGCCGGCCAAGGCCAGGTCCAGACTTTACCACCCTTTCCAGGGTCATCCAAGGGTCCCTTAGAGAAGGCACTGGGGTAAGTGTGAAGGTTGTGTTTCTGGTCTTCTTTTCATTGAGCAGATGTTGGTTAAATCCTACTATTCTGTCATTCAAACAGCTAGAGAAGCCCGCTCCAGGAAAAAAAAAATCCCATCTCTCTTTACCAGAACCCCTGAGACCTCCAGCAAATCACTCCTCAAGTAAATCCCGTCATCCTCACTCACTTGGAGAAGAGACTTGGGCTAACGTAGGGAGTCCCGTGGAGTTGGACCATTTGGAGTGACATTATTATGACTGATAAGGACAGCTCACATTTTTTGAGGGCTCACTTTCTTAGCTGAGACTTACTGATTGTAAGATACCATTTTGAGTATAACACGTTTAATCATTCAGTATTCACAACGTCCTATAAGGTAGGCACCATTATCATTCCTATTTTATAGACAAGGAAACTGAGGCAGAGAAGGTTAAGTATCTTGCCTAAGGACACGAAACTAGTTTAAGCAAGCTAGTGTAAGGAGAAACACGCTGAACCGTCTCTATCCCCAAGCTCCCCAGGTAGGTGGGCACATTCATTCATGCATCTGTTCTAGTACCTGCTAAGTTCAGGGCATACAAAGGAAATAAGGCATAGGCCCTGGACTCTGAAAGCGCAGTGCTTGATAATGAAGACAGACCTTTAGACTGAAACAAGTGCTGCAAGAGGGACAGGTAGGAAGTGTGGGAACAGAACGCGGACACACTGAGGTGGAAGGGAATCACAGATGGAAGGGTTTACATGTGCTAGAGTTACAGCCATAAGAGAGGACACTCTTCTGCCTGAAACGTGACCCAAAGCCCTGCTGGATCCCCTTTGGGCAGGGAGGGCGGCACATCCTCACCAAGCAGCTGGGTCACCCCTGGGCTTCCCAGCCACTGGCCTAATACCCAGTTGGACTTTCTGTAGCACCCACTACACAGATGGGTGAGTTACCAGGGATGTTTCATGACAGTGTGAGTCCTGCTTTCTGGGCCCTTTTAAAATGCATGCTGTGGTTTTCTGATATTTTCCATATGTCACAAAATTTATGAGTATGATCTCAAAGAGCAGCCAGAAAGCTGAAGCAATTGGTGATGTATGTGGACCGTCTGGCTCCTCTGAGGGAAGATTCAACTGTGTCTCTTAAAGTGATTTAATTCTAAATCTTGGGCTGGAATGAATAGAAAATGCAAATCTGTCTTCCTTGTTTAAGGATTTTGCATTTTTGATAGTTTCCAAGCAGTCATGCAGAGAAAAAACATATTTTAACAAATACATCTTGTTGGAAATTGTAGATGCTTTGGCAAATCAGAAAGTCAACCAAGTCACACATTTTCTTGTCAGCTTGTGCTTCCAGCTGGCAAGCATTTAAAATAATATTCCAAGGTGGTTTCACATTCATGAGTACATTGTTTGATTATTGCACTTTCATGATAATGGTTTTTCAAAATTATATCCTGCAGCTAAAAATTAAATAGCAACTTCTGGGTATGCATGACATTCTTTAATAAAATGAGACCCAAAATAATATTCTCAGAGGCTGAGCAGTAATTTAGAAAAGATATACTGTAGTCCAAATGAGTGAGATCACGGATCCTGTCCGATCCTTATTATTTTCTCAAGTTAAAGTCCAGAGAATGCTGGGCATGAAGCCACAGGCTCCATTCACATCTGCCAGGGCCCCAGATGGGCTTTCCCTTCCCACATGGATATCTGAAGAATTCTTGGGGTCTTTTGGCTGTGTGCTGGCAAAATGCCTCCTAAGAGAAAGGAGTGCCTGAAGCTGATTATTTGTGTCCACTGTAAGAATGTATTTCTGATTTTTAGGGCAGTCAAACTGTTGTGTGTGGTACTATGATAGTGGATACATGCCATTATACATTTGTCAAAACCTACAGAATGTACAGTCCAGGGGTGAACCATCGTATAACCTATTGACTTTGAGTGATAATGATGTTATCAATGCAGGTTCATGAGTTGGAAGAAATGTACCATCCTGGTAGGTGTTGCTGAAAATCAGGGAGGCTGTGTGTGTGTGGTGGCAGCAGGTACACGGGAACTGTCTACTTTCTGCTGCTTAATTTTGCTGTGAATCATAAACTGGGCTTAAAGAAAGATGCACCTCTTGGCAATTCAATACCCCATGCAACCCTTCCCTGCAAACACAGGCAGCTGCAGTCCTGCCGCACGCCCTTCTTAGATCCCACCTTCCAGCTCCGCTCTGCTTCCTACCAGCCTGGAACCCTTGACTCTGGTTTTTGCTTGTCCCCCAGGACGCCACTGTTCACCACCGATTCCAGTGTGTGCCAGGCACCGTCTTACGCATGGACTCAAGTCTTGACCTGGTTACTCTTCAAGGACCTTGGCTCAGACCGCAGCCTTAAAGCAGAGTCTCCCTTGACTAGGCCCTAGGTAAGTCTGGTCCAGTACTAGGTCTGATGGCTTTTCCATCTGGAATATTTAAGAAAATCATTTACAAATGTGCTAGGAAGCAGGGAGCTGGCTGGATTCCCAGAGAAAAAAATGCTCTGGTTGGTAGGTGTATCCTGTGTTCGTGTATTAGAACAAAGAGGGTAGAGCTGTGCCTGAGGATGAAGTCCCTGGGCTGCGGGCAGCGTCTTCCTCACGGGTCAGCCTGCAGTCAGGCTAGCCCAGGGTGAGTGTGCTCACATCAACTACAAATCTCAGAGGCCTGATGCAATGAAAGCCATTCTTCACTCACACAAAGCCCGGTATGAATGTTACTGTCGAGCAACTCCGAGTCTTGAGTTCAGGGGTCCATCTCCTGGCTCCAGCTGTGCTGCGGCCCTGACATATCCGAGTCCTTTACCCCAAGCAGAGAGGTGGCAAAGCAAGGAACCACGGCTGATCTGGCATTTTAGGGGCAGGCTCCAGAGTGGTAGGTACACCTGCGGGTCCAAGTGAGACCAGCTGTCTCTGCCACACACAACAGGGGAGCTGCTTCCATGAGGATGATTTTAAAACTAAAAGATCATTTTCCATTCTTTCCAGAGTTTTTCTATCCTATCTACCAGGCTTTTTTTCTTCTGTAACCATAGTCATTAAACCAGAGACCCTTTGACACATGTGTTCTGAATTGCCCATCTTCAGCCCAGAGCCACGGGAAAGTCCTGTGTGTTAGGATAGGGAGCGCCTGGGGAACAGCCTTCTGCTTGTCAAGAAACGGGTCTAATAATACAAGAAATGCAATGACATATGCAGTAAGAATTCTGTTAAGGGAACTAATAAGAAAAACTAATCCACCCTATTTTTCTGGGGACCCATAAAGAAGCCCAGAGTAGTTGGCATATCCTGAGTTTCTAGTCAATCTTAAGTTTTAAAAACATTCTCTTCCTAACTGGAAATATATGATTAACTCTAAAGCATTTGGTAATGTTCTGATCATTATCTGCAAATTTTTGTCACTGAAAGGCTGTCGTACTAAGTTGTACCAGACAAAGTTATGATAATGAACTCTATTAAGCACAGAGAAAATAAGAATTCCCACCCCTCCTTTGTTCCTTAGGTAATCACATCTTCATGGCAAAAGAATTTTCTCA
The DNA here is from genome assembly GCA_032199065.1 of Smutsia gigantea. Taxonomy (NCBI): domain Eukaryota; kingdom Metazoa; phylum Chordata; class Mammalia; order Pholidota; family Manidae; genus Smutsia; species Smutsia gigantea. The sequence continues at coordinate 242,630 of JAVSCE010015179.1, forward strand.
CTAGAGAATCTCAGATTTGAGACCACAGGAGAGGAAGTGTGGGTGTACGTGTTTCCATGAATGTGCATTCTGGTACCTGCCAAAATCCAGACCCTGTTCATGGTGATAGCTGGACGTATGTGATGACAACAATGCCTCCATCTGTATACTGGGGCTTCAGTACGGTACTCCCTACCTCAGCCTATGCCCCCAAGAACTAGGAAATGAGACTGCCCTTTGAGAGCCAGACAGCAAGATTAATATCGGAGGGAAGCAAAGTCTCCTGAAGGAGAGCCCCAGGAGCAGTGCAGAGAAGGCGTGGCATACATAATGGGAGGATACATCCATTAGAAGAGCGATGAGTCAGACCTAGATGCCTAGGAAAAGGAGAGATTCAGGGGCATGTGCTGCTGGCATCAGCAAAGGGCCTCGAATTCCAGTGCAAAGGAATTGGGACTAACTTCCAGAATGATGACGTAGGTGCACTTGTCTCCACTGCTTTCCTCTTGTCCCCTCTTCATCTAATTCACCTGTATTTAGGACCCCTTTTCCTCTACTTTGTCCAGACAGCCAATACTATACTGTTATTTCTTTAATCTTTTCAGAAGCACTAGGAAGCCGTGGAAAGGAATCCTACCCTACAGAGGTCATGGTTCTGGAACATATTTAATTATTGACTCTTAACTTAATTAGGAATATTTATCATATATGCTCAAACGTAAGATGGGGATTGTTTCCTGAAAACATATCCCTTGATAGAGAGGAAGTAGCTTGCATTTAAGACCTCAAAAAGCGAGTCTGCTCTCCCAATTCTACCTTATTGTGAATAGCAAAGTGCTACTTAGGGGAAATGCAGTCAGGTTAAAGGGGGTTTAATTCGATGAACCGAGTCACTGGGTCCCGCTGGCAAAGGCACCGGTAATGAGAGGTCGCACGCAGAGGACTTGGGCCCACTGAGCTCTAGTCTCCCGGCCCCGCTGCTTCTAGCGTCATTTGCCAGAGGGAAGCATCAGTCTATAATAATTTAATTTCACTAAACATTCAAGTCATTTAACTTTTTTTTTGCTCTGATTCCATAACCCTCCCTCTACCCACCAAGCAATCTTTTGCTCATGACTTTCAGTCTCCTTTCAGGAAAGGGATACACTGGTCACGGAGACTTGGAGCACTTTGGTCCCTAAGAGAGTTACTTCTGGTTGCCAATTAGTACCTTATATTGCTCGTCTTCTTCAGTCTCAGGCCTTGGCTCATGAACCTCTGCCCCCCAAATGGATCTGCTCTCAGTGGATTGTTGAAATTTTGAGTCTGCAAGGCTGAAGTCTAGACCAGCTTGTGGACAATCCACAAAGGTAGTGATGTCCACAAGGCAAGGCTTCCCAGAAGATGAATTGTTGATCTTGCTCTTTAAGAAGACTTTTTGCCTTGTTGGGTGGGTGGAAGAGAGCTCTTTTTTTTTTTTGATGTGTGTTTTGGTGTGTGTGGCATCATATCATGAATAGTTTTGTTTCAAATAGCAAGCTCTCAATCCTTATCTCTGCACAGCCCTAGGTCGCTTCTCTTGCACGCCAAGAATGAGTTTTGCAAGTAACACCCACAATTTCTGCTACAGGCAGTTTTGGAGGCAGCAAAGTTACCAGTTCTTATTAGCAATTCTCAAACAAGAAATCACAGTATACTTAACATGAAGTTTGTTTAACAGCAGAGCTGATGTAAGCTGTGTCCTCGTGATCTGAAATCAAAGACTGGGGCCGATAAGACTGAAAACCAATACTTTCTTTTGGTGTAAACCTCTCTCCCCAAGCTCCTCAGGGCATCTGTTTCTTGGCATGCATACATGTGTACACCTCTGAGATAAAGCTTTGATGGGGGTGCGACTCCATTGCCATTTTTTTTTGTTTTGACAACTCTATTTTAGACATGTTAAGTTAGTTTTCTTTAAGGGAGCCTAGTTTAGAACATGGGTTTTAAATAAAAACTGAAAACATAAGAACTTGGGAACTGAGAGAACTTCCCCAGCAGTTTGATAGAAAAGCAGAGGTCTGAAGACAGTAGAACACCGAGAAGAGAAGTAGTGATTCTATAGCATCTCACTACACTGATGGACAACAACTGCAATGGGGTATGTGGCGGGGACTTGATAATAGGGGGAGTCTAGTAACCATAATGTTGCTCATGTAATTGTGTATTAATAATAGCAAAATAAAAAAAAAGAAAACATAAGAAAAGCAGAGGTCTGATCATCTGTAATAGAGCAAACTAATGGATGATTCTGAAGGGACTGCTTCTAACCCCGGGGACATGCTCCCATGGCGCCCTCTCTTTCATAACTTTTTGCCATGGTTGCAATTAACCAATTATGGAATTATTGGGTTTCTGTCTACATTCTTGCAATATTCAAATTCCAAGAAGACAAGGACTATGTCTGGCTTTTTTCCTTCTGAAAACTCAGCGCCTACTACAGTGTCTTGCACATGGTAGATATTTACTAAATATTAGATGAATGGATAATATAGTACCATCCAATAAATAAATATATCTCTTGTGAAACTTGAGCATAAGATTTTATATCAATGATACCTTAATTAAAGAAAACGAAACACTACCAATATAGTACCATCTGAGGGACTATGTCTTTCACCATCAAACCGCTAATGCCTGGCAAAGTGCCTGGCATGGCAGGAATTCAGGCATCAGTTGTGAAAGGAAGGAAGAAAGGTGGAGAAAAGTCATCTCCATCCCATGAACTCAGTGCAGTTGAACTTGAGTTTCCTGATTAACATCATCAAAGGGAAAATCCCCTCTGTCAGCAAAAGATATGAAAAATAAACAGAATGCCATCTAATTTAATTTGAGCTGCAAAGAAAGTGATGAATGAGGCACTTCTGTGTTTGGGTAGAAGGAGAACCGTCTAAGTGCCACCTAGAAATGGCTCTAGTTACTTTGGTGACTGTTACGGTATTGTGAGAATAATCTCCTCTTAATAAGGACAATTACTTAGATTTATTACTCCTCTGTGGTCTTGTTAAAGATCTAAGAAGAATCCTATTTAAATGAAAAGAACAATAGGAGCTTTTTAACAGAAAGCAAGGTTTAATTAAAACGCGAGCATCAGATTGGTGCCTATGTGGCTAGGTGGAAAAACTGGGTTAAAAAAGAAAAAGAGGAATAAGTAAACAATGGCACCTACTTCTGCTGCTTTTGGGGAAAAAAGCCCATTTTGAATGAAAAGCCTCAAAAGGGTATGTGTATTCCGATTACACAAAACATCCCCTTTTAGGGGGTGGCCTTTGGAATCAAGTCCTCCTAGTTCTCTTAATGAAATAGCCTTCAGCACAGAGATTAGCAGCTTGATGACCTGCTGGAGGGCCCAGTGCAAGAGACAGAGCTGGGGTGACGGATGGGAATCGCTGTAGTAACGCCCAGTGGTACCTAAAAAGTACTTTATAATGTTCCCAGCAAGAAGCAGGGACCCAAAGTGCTGCTGAAGTCATGCACTGTCCCAGAGAGGCCCGTCCCACAGGTGGGCAAAGTCAGGGTCCTTCCTGCTTGAGCAGTAATAGCAAGAACTATTTGGAAACCCCAAAAGCTCTGACGCTGAGGAAATGTCATTAAAAAGAACTAATATTATATTAGTCAAACATAGGATGAAACAAAACAAGTGTGATAACCCTTCAGATGGATGGCATAATAAGCTGATGGACGTACGCAACTGTCTGACATGGCTAATGTTTCCATGGTGGAGCGGCACATATAAATGCAGCTGTCTGCTGTTTGGAGCGTTATTCTGCTCTAAATAAATAACCAACAGGAGTCATTTAGATGCATTTTGGGTGACGATGGCACATGGGAACTCATGTCATCTAACCTAAGCCAGAAGTATTTCCACATTAAATTACATGATTGAAAACAATGAAGGAGTAAGCATGGGGTGGGATGGGGGTGGGGAAGCTCTTTCTTGGCTTATGGGGTATGTTCTGATTTTATGTCACCCGAGTGGTCAACAAATGTCATACCAAGAACAGATGAGCACTAAATGAATCTCTTCTTGTGATGATTATAACAAGACTGTAAAATGGAAAATAGTAAATATAACTCATCCTTATTAAGACTCTCTGGTATTTGTTTCCAGCTAGAGCTCCTAACAAGAGAGTAAACAATACTTGGTCTCTTGTGATTGCTAATTAAAATGCAATAAATTATGGAATCAATTTAAATTCTGCATCAGCTCCACAGTGGGTTCAACAAACCTCCTAAATTTTATTCTCCCCGTGGGGTCTCTTTTCCAGACCCTTGAGGTAGGGGGCCGTGTGTGCGCATGGCTTCTCTTTTGTTTGACGTTTAATTGCGCTGGTGGTTCCTTTCAGGTGAAGATGGCCAAAAACAGGACACGGGCTTTCCCTGCCTCTGAGTTACCTCCTTGCTTTTGGCCCATTTTTTGGACCACGACAAAACTTGGGGTTGCTGTGCAGAGTTGTTCAGTGGCAGTGGTGTGGCAAGGTTCTCAGGACACCCAGCTGGCCTGGGTTCTCCAGTCTCGTCTGTGCCCAGCAAGGACAGTGGGCTCTAGGTGGGGACCTCATGTACCTGGTGTGGAAGGCAGAGCATTCGCCAGCAAGGCCCAGCAGCAGAGGAGGCTCTTGCGTGAGGAAGATGTAGACACACATACAGGTACAATTATATAGATATTGTCCTAAGCCAGAAATATTTTCACATTATATTATCGAAAACAATGAAGAAGTAAGGAGATAATAGATATATATGACTATATATATCTATATCTATAATATCTATAATTATATATCTATGTACCTATATCTTTATATTCCTCCCTATATACCTATCTATAGTTACATAAGTATATAGTTATATAATATATAATGTAATATATAACTATGTCCATATAAGATTTTATATATTAGGAATACTAACATATATTAATATATATTATCTATATATCCATCTCTATATATGTGTGTGTTTTGTACTGAGGCTACTATATATCTAGTAGACTCTGTGGAAAGGAATAGTTCTAAGGAAGGTCCTCTCTGGGAAAAGCAGTTACTCTGACTGGATGCAGCAGTGGCTCCTTCAAACGGCCCAAGAGAAGATAGGAATAAGGGCGCTAACTTAGAATAATAATCGCCGGCGCTGGAGGGGCTGTCTGAGTGGAGGCCCCTGGAAGGCTTCGCTGACTTTCCTGACTTTCAGCTCCGGACAAGTGAAGTGTGAAGAGCAGGAAAGCAGTATGTGTGTCTTCCAGCCAAAATACAGTTCAGGTAGGATTGCCCTCTGAGCCTAGTCCCAGGCAGGTTTGGGCAATACCACAGTTCCTATCAGAGCAGATACATAATCCAAATCTGCCTGGCCTTGTGTACAATACACCTCCTTCATGCTGCTCCCTCAGACAAGCAACATCACTGGTTCCACCTCTTGCCACGTGAGATGAAAGCCTGATGCGGTGAGAGACACACGGCCCTCCTGGCTCTTACTCAACTTCAACCGGGAGAACTGACTTCTATCCCACCTGAATATGTGATGTGCTGCCCACCCAGTCAGAACTTAATAAACTCTTGCTGGAAAATGAACAAATGGGACCACATCAAACTAAAAAGCTTCTGTACAGCAAAGGTCACCATCAGTAGAACAAAAGGCATCCTACAGTATGGGAGAATATATTCATAAAAAACGTATCTGATAAAGGGTTGACATCCAAAATATATAAAGAGCTCACATGCCTCAACACCCAAAAAGCAAATAACCCAATTAAAAAATGGGCAGAGTATCTGAACACACTTCTCCAAAGAAGAAATTCAGATAGCCAACAGGCACATGAAAAGATGCTCCACATCGCTAATCATCAGGGAAATGCAGATTAAAACCACAATGAGCTATCACCTCACACCAGTTAGGATGGGCAACATCCAAAAGACAGGGAACAACAAATGCTGGAGAGGATGTGGAGAAAGGGGAACCCTCCTACACCGCTGGTGGGAATGTAAATTAGTTCAACCATTGTGGAAAACAATATGGAGATTCCTTAAAAAACTAAAAATAGAAATACCATTTGACCCAAGAATTCCACTCCTAGGAATTTACCTGAAGAAAACAAGATCACAGATTCAAAAAAACATATGCACCCCTATGTTTATCGCAGCACTATTTACAATAGCCAAGAAATGGAAGCAACCTAAGTGTCCATCAGTAGATGAATGGATAAAGATGAGGTGGTACATACACACAATGGAATATTATTCAGCCATAAGAAGAAAACAAATCCTACTTTTGCAACAACATGGATGGAGCTAGAGGGTATTATGCTCAGTGAAATAAGCCAGGCAGAGAAAGACAAGTACCAAATAATTTTTCTCATTTGTGGAATATAACAACAAAGCAAAACTGAAGGAACAAAACAGCAACAGACTCAGAGACTCCAGGAAGGGACTAGTGGTTGCCAAAGGGAAGGGGGTGGGCGGGCAGGTGGGGAGGGAGGGAGAAGGGAACTGAGGGGTATTAAGATTAGTACACATAATGTGGGGGAGGGCACACGGGGAAGGCAGTACAGCACAGAGAAGACAAGTAGTGACTCTGTGGCATCTCACTACACTGATGGACAGTGACTGCAGTGGGATGTGGGGGGACTGGATAATATGGGTGAATGTAGTAACCACAATGTTGCTTGTGTGAAACCTTCATAAGATTGTATATCAATGACACCTTAATAATAAATAAACTCTTGCTGGTTATTTGCAAGGAAAGGACATTTTCGCCTTATAGATAGGCCATGTGGTCCCTTTGAAAGTCATCATCATGTAGGGGAATAAACATGGACTTTAGAGTAAGACAGAGTTGTGTTCAAATCTCTCTTTTGTCTCTTATTAACTGCATATTCATTAGCAAGTTATTCTGCCATATAAAGGTCAATAATACTTAATTGGGGCTATTATGGAGCTTAAGCAAGTTCTTGTATATAAAATCCCCATAACATCTAGTAGACATTCAAGGGGTTAAAACAATTTGAAGTTTGGTTTTGTCTATTCTGTTAAATCCCAGGGGGGAGAAGGACTATGGGGAAACCCCTGTCCCCAGATAGGAGGTCCCCAGAAAAATTCTGTTGAAAATAAATACTTCCAAGGGCTAGAAGAGGACAAGGAAATCCTTTTATCAGAGAACGCACCAGTCTTATAGATAAGAAATTTTTTTAAAAGCTCACAACGAGGAAAGACAGTTGACCTTAACTCTTTTTAAAAACTAAAAATAAGGAACACAGAATACTCATTTTAAAAAGTCTGTTTCATTTATGGCTGGTTAGGGGGTGGATATGAGGGAAAGGAAATAGAAATAAAGGCGGTGGGAAAATGTGGCAATTTGTGAAAGATGAGCTTGGCTCCGACACACACTGGGCAATCCCTTGAGTCCCAAATACATCTTTACTTTCAGAAACTTCAGGAAGTACAGAGCAGGGTGCCTGCGTAAAGCAGCAGAAGGAAACTTTGTACGCATTGGTGTCTCCAGAGCAGTGCAAGGGAAAGAGGAGTCTCAGCTCAGGACCAGGGCCTGCAGACAGAGGCCTTGGCAGCCCACAGCCAACAGTTCCAGCGCGGAAAGAGCCCTGAGTGGAGGCTGAGACGGAATGAAGAGAACCAGCACCCAGGGCAAGGCTGTGCGGCCCAGCCCCCATTGCCCAGACCATGCCTGACACACAGTTCAGTCAATGGGCGAACACCACAGGCTCTGGGAGTGAGTGGGTCACCAGTGAGAGCGCAGAAGAGGACGGTGGGCCGGGACGTAGACCTGATGGAACTGGGCTGCGGAGGAAGAGAAGACATGGGAAGACAGCCAGCAAATAAGCTCCTTGGTGTCGGGACTGCCTTATGGACACCGTATCCTCAGCTCCTGCTCACTCAGGCCCCCAGCAGCCGCTTGGAAATATTAGTGAATTAATGAAGACACTTTCCTCAGATCGGGGAAATCCAAAAATGGATTGGGGCAAAACCAGTCCGAGGCATTGATTCACAATCCTCCTGTAACCCTCAGGCTCCCCAGGAGTCTGTCACCTGGGTGTTCCACGGCTCAGTTGTCTTTTTCTTTACAATTTAAATGAAAACACCAAATGTCTTTCAGGCCAAATGCTCCGGGAAGTCCGGTGACCTCCCCAAAGGCTCACAGGGAATCCCTGGGGCTTATGCTCTGGGGTACATCTCTTACTGACTTTGTGGGCCTGATGGCTCATCAGCTGACATGTCAGATCATCTCTCTTGTCCTGTGGAGACCACAACCCCTACAAGCCCCAGGAATACAGAGTAGTGCATGCGGCAGGCTGTCTTCAATGGGTTTCAGCCCCGAACAAGTTCACTATGGATTCAATGTGAGCAAAGAAATGAAAGTAGAACGTTCTTGGGGTGAAAGGGTTATACCCAACTTTAGTCCCACGGTGGCAGGTCAGTCACTAGAATCCCATCCACCCAGAGTGAGTCTGCATGCAGCCAGCTGGTCTCTGCCTCTGGGCCTCTCTACCTGCACTGCCACCGCTCCAGCCTCTGCTCTGCCCTCCTGCAGCCTTGCAGCCATGCCACTGTGTCACCCAGAGCACTGGGCGGAGCTCTTTCTATAGACTCAATAACGGCACATCGCCCACACGTGTGTAGTGAGCCAGCCAACCAGACCCAGGTGAGAATCCTGGCCACAGGAGCCTTCATTTTATCCACACTCCACCCCTCCAGGATTCTTGCCTCTCAGTCTATGTGCCCTCAGTCCTCCACAATGGTCCCTGTGCAAGGAAGCTGGAACATTGTAACCAAATTCCATAATCTACAACAATATACAAATAACAAAAATTACAACAAATTATAATAACCCTCAAGCCAGAGGAGATCCATTGCCACTGAGTGGTCATCCTGGCTGTATTCAAACCAGTTCTACTCAAAGGAGTTAACCAGAAAGACCCTGGGTGGGACTTACAGTACCCACCTTCTCCAGCCTCTCCAGCAGAAAGTCTTGCAGACACACAGGCCAATCCCGTTGCTTTATCTCTGCCTCTGCTTCGTCCTCAGCAGCCAGAACTGCTGCTCTGGTCTCAGTTGTTGCCACAGCTCCAGTCATCCAATTTCTTCCTGTCTGCTCCTTCCTTTTCAAACCAACCCACATCTGGGTCCTGAGGCCCTTGGAGTTCTTCCTTCGGGAAGCTGACCTTATTCCCTTTTGTGCTTGAGCCTGAGGATAGAAGCAGAGCATGGAGCGCCCCACGACCTGAGGAGGGGCTGCACCTCTTCTGGAAGAACCCGCGGTTGCCGAGTCCTTCTGGCTTCCCACCAGCTTTCAGCCAGGCGGGGGCTCCACTGAGGAGGAGCCGATGCCTCAGGCACTGGCAGGGCCTCCGCCCCCACCTGTTGTCAAACTGCCACTCCTCCATTTCTGGGGCTGACGGCTCCACCGCATCCCTCACCTGCCCCAGAGCACCTGGCAGCCTGCACTCCCATACTGCTGCTTCTCCTGCCGCTCCTTCTCAGGCTGCTTTCCTCTCGGGCCTTTACTATTTCCACAGCACTTCATAGTGACACCATTTCAGCCAGCAACAAATTTTCTCTTAGGGTGGACCCCGGTCCCCCACCACTTCACAGTACTACACATCCACAGGAGGACACTCGACTGTCTCCCGGTCCATAGGTGCAGCCTGCTGAAGCACCCCTCCCATGAGGGCAGCCTTTTCCTTGGTCACCAATGAATCCTGCCGACGGTCACCAATTGTCTTGCCAGTGGGTTTCAGCCCCAAGCAAGTTCACTATGGATTCAATGAGACCAAAGAAGTGACAGTAGAACGTTCGTGGGGTGAAAGGGTTTATACCCAACTTTATTCCCACGGTGGCAGGTCAATCACTAGAATCCCGTCCACCCAGAGTGAGTCTGCATGCAGCAAGCCAGTCTCTGCCTCTGGGCCCTTCTGTCTGCACAGTCATCCCGCACAGCCGTCCTCTGGGCCTCTGTCCTCAGTGCCGCCACCACTCCAGGCTCTGCTCTGCTCTCCTGCAGCCTTGCAGCCCTGCCACCACGTCGCCCAGAGCACTGGGAGGAGCTCTTTATATAGAGTCAACAGCCATGCATTGCCCACACGTGTGTAGCGAGCTAGCTGACCAGGGCCAGGTGAGAATCCTGGCCACAAAAACCTTCATTTTATCCACACAGGCCCATCCTAAAATTAGGGATTATTCAACAATACAACACATCAAACAATTAATGTGAAAATCAGTTGTCCCTGTCGTGAAACTTCCTTGACTCCCCTGCCACAAGGTCTCACTGCTTCACTTCTCTTTTTTTTCCCCCCACAGCTTTATTGAGATATAATTCACATACTATACAAGTCACCCCTTTAAAGTGCACATTTCAGTGGTTTTTAGTACTACAGACTTGGGCATCCATCAACAGTCTTAGAACATTTTCATTAGACCCAAAAGAACCCTGCTCCGTTTAGCCATGACCACCCCAGCCCAGCCCAATCCGTCTGTTCCTCACCCCCAGCCCAGCCCTAGACAATCATTAATCCACTTTTTTCTCTATAGATTTGCCTCTTCTGGACATTTCATATACATCTCACTGCCCCACTTTTCACCTCAGGCCCCACACAGACGGGCCGGACACGCCTGCCCGCTAACTGTACCTGTCTTCTGAGGGCCGGGCAGAGGGTTCCCTGGGACCCTCGCCTGCAATGTCAGGGATATCGAGACTAGGTCTCAGAAAGCTGTTTTCCATTTCAATTGACTATGTGTGATTTTAGAAACACGGTGTGGGGCTATCTCGATTAGATGTTTTATGAATACAATTTCCGGCTTGCATGTAGTTACAAAATTGCTTCTTTCTCAGCCCAAGTGTGTGGTGGGAAATTAAGAACAATTTAAATGGGTCTCACCTTGCCTAAGAGCTAATAATTCAGACCACAAGCCCCACTCAAACACCACGTAAATCAGCCACCATGGATTTCAGGGAGGATATAAGAGATGGACAGGCACTGGAAAGGGTCCTCCAACTATTTGCACTTACTGGGAAGTGGGGTGTGGGAAGGAATTGGGGCTATAAGGAAATCTGCCTTACACCCCACGTCAGTCATATTCTCTAGGAATCAAGGTGGACATCACTACTTGCCCCTAAGAACGGCTTTACTTCAGTAGAACCAGCTGGCCTCCCAGCCAGCCTCTGGAGGACCATGGCCCACAGGGTAGCGCGTGTGTGCGGCTGGCTGACTGCACACAGGTAGGAAGTGGTGGAGCTGGAACTCACCCCAGAATGTTGGACTCCAAACCCCCTACTCTCACGTGCAAAATCCTTCCTTCTCTGATCAGACCTGGTGAGTGAGATCTGCAAGTGAGCACACGGTGGGCAGGAAGTGAATGCTGAAACAGAGGGGGAGTCTGGGAGCCACAAACAAACAGCCACGTGCTGCTCGGGGCCCCCGCCGCCGCTGCTAGCGGAAACTGGTGACAATGCCTCATTTCCACAAAGAAGAATTTAGTCTATGTTCACTCAAATCCAAAAGGCAGGGAAGCATGCAATTATTTCAGAAAGGCTAAAATGCAATATGGTTACACTTGAATAGGTTCATATAAAAATATTTGGTTATTTGGAAGGTTTTTCTTATGGAAGACAATCCATTTGCTGATGGTGTTAGCTAGCTAAATGACGTGGTCCTGCAACAGTCTTTTGTTCAAATGCATGGTGAATTTTTTGAAGAATGGGTTTAATGTTAATTCTGGATAGGTGACTAGGGTAGCCATTCCTTTATTTCACCTCATGAACTCAAGCAATGGTGCGGGCGGCTGAAAGGATTTCTTCTGCCATTTGGGCAGTCAACCTCCTCCCAGGAATGCACCTTCAGCTAGAAAATTTAACCAAAGCCAAGCAAATATAAGTACTTTGTTATTACTATTGTTGTTTTAATAACAGTAAATTGGCCAAAAATATCTTTCTGAAAAAAAAACCTAATTCTTTTTCCCTAGTAACAAAAGAATAATTTATGAAAATAATGCCCTGCAATACCAGAATGCTATGATGACAGACAACATTCACTCAAACTGGCAATGAATTAGTCCTTGGGCCTCCTGCCTGTTTCTAACCTTTTTTGTTAGTTCTGCCCTTGTAGGTGGGCTTGCAGTATTCCACATGAAATGCTAGAGAAGTCAACAGCATTCCCAGTCTGAGGATGGAAGAAACATTAATTATCCTTTGAATCCTATTGGGTGATGTGGGGTTTTTTTCTTCCCTTCCCCAAACACACCAGGAGGGTTATTTCCTGATAAAATTTTCATAGGCCAGACAGTGTTGATGGAACATAATTTTTAATATTGCTGTGGCCTGGAATCTGACAGATGTTGGCAGAGTGGGTGCCCCTGTTTTAAAAAGCTGAATGTGGCTGACAGTAATATCACTGCTTCCTTATGTCTATTATAGTCAGTGCAAGGTTAGACAAATACATTCCCACCAGCACAAAACAGCAACCTTCCAAAATGTATGTCTGTCGTGTATTTACAGCCAAATCCAGAAGGAGCTTGTACTTCTTATGTGGCTCCCATTATGAGACAAATGTCAGCATCCATAAGCTATGTGTTTGTTCCTGCTTATCAAATCTTTCAAAAAATTGATAACTAGTCTTTATAGATTGTGAAAGTCAGATATAACTCTGAATGTATTACTTTACTGGACCCCTCGGGGTAAACTTATCACCTGGAAAACATTTTACATGGACAATTTGACTTTCATGTGGAGTGTCATAATGCACCCTGGATGGAAATCTAAAATAAAATATCTGGACTACAACCTTCCTCTTGGTGGAATTTATGATTCCCTCAGTACAATAATTTTGAAAATTGTATCTCTTAAGCTACAAGACTTGATATATTATTAACTGCTTGAATTGAAGAAGCTTTCCAATAGTCTTACATGCTATCTAGAGGCACGGATTAATTTCTATGAAACTCAAGCTTATCTCAAAATGTTTTTCAGCAATCTAAACTGCCAGCTTCATCTTTCTTCGAGGACAGAACAGAGTGTCCATTTCATCTCTGGCAGCTTCCGCATGTGCTGCTTTTAGCAAAGCTCTTCCAGAAGACAACCACCTCTGAGCACCTAGAGAATGGGTTGTGTTCAGTTAATCAGGCCCCAGAGAGACTGGCATCCAGTTGGGGCTCTTATCTTTCTATTTCCTGGGGCATTTTCTTGTTTTAATTCCACTCTGGCCGAACTGAACTGGTGTAGAGAATGCTGGTAAGAGGGAGTCTGGAGGGCATTGTTTTCAGGAAGTTAGAGAGCAGCTTTGTTTTTGTTTTTGTTTTTAACTTTTGAGGGCCTGTACTGCCAGTGGACAACTTCACCTGTCTCTGGGGCTTTCACGCGCCTTCTTCTCTCATCACAGACTCTCTGCCTTGAAAATCAGCTGTGACCTGGTGTATAAGAGCCACCCGACTGTCCAAAGGCAGAGAGGGCCAGAAGTCTTTGAGCATCTGAATAAGGACTCTTTTCCCCTCATCTGGGTCAATGAGTTGGGAACGCGTTTAATTGTGTTTCACAGTCCATTCTGTATATAGTGAAGATATTGCTAACTGTCCTGATCTAGGGACAGATTCCATAAACACCATTTCCAGGGACACAGAAGTGCAGGGCTGGAGAGCACACTGCAATAGAAACCAATGCATACAGTGGCCCTTGGTACTCGGAAAATGTGGGAATATTTAGGATTAGTCACTCCACAAGAAAACTTGAAATACCCTGAAATTTTGTAGCTCATGGTATGAAAGATATAGAGGTTTCCCTGATTGGATAACAACCCTAAAACTTTATATGACATGACCTACAGCAAGTTATGGAGATGAAATAAACTTTTAAAAATTATCATTAATAAAAATCAAATTTTTACCAACCACATTAGAGGAGACGCTGAAGAGGCAGTCAGTTGGAGGGAAAGGTGTTTTGCAGGTGTGTAGCCAGTTCATCAAGGTGCGTCAGTTGCCTGAGGTTGGTGATTTGTTGTGATATTTTAAAATGTATAATTTGTTGTGACTTTTTCCTCAACCTAAGTAAATATTCACTTTGTACCCCATTGTGTGTTCTTTTGCTACATGGAGCCCTTCAGGTTGTAGAAGCTTCAGGCCTCACAGAACCTGGGTCCCCCCTGGGTGCTTTAATCGCTCTCCTCTCGTCTTGTGATACCTGACTTTGGATAATAAAATAATCTTCTAAGTGTATAATTTGATCAAATTCCAGGGCTAAGCTTTATTTAGAGTTTGTAGTTTTAAAATCTTTATTAAACCTAAAACATCATATGTATCTTCAAAAATCATTTTAAAAGAATGTGTCTCATACATCGGCAAGCTGACCTTCAGATTCTTTTGTCAAATTCACGTAATAGTGTTCTCTCAAGGCTCTCAAGTTCTCTGGAAAACACATATTGGTGGTGAGTTTCTAAATTTCCTTTTTCCCTGCTAGCTCTTTATTTATTAGTCATCTTTAATTATCCCTTCTATAAAGTGTATGTATACCAAGGGCTTTATTCACCCAGTAAATAGTCAGGCATAGGGTTTACAAATACATTGAGAATTAGTTACCTGACTTATTTAATAAATAATTCAATGATGATGTGTGGAATTGATATGAATATAGTCTGTTACTTAAAGGAACACAAAATGTTGTTCTTCTAAGAGAAAACCTAAAGTTTTCAAAGTGATCATCATTTACAGAAAAATATTCCCCCTGAGGGAGCTGTGGACTGGTTGGCAAGGTGAAGGTCATGTCATGTATTTCCATGGCCTTCCCAGCAGTGGATATACAACAAGCAGTCTCTGAATTAGCTCTGTTCTGCAGGTGGGGAAGGAGCCAATAAGCCCCCACACTGAAGCAGGGACAGATTTCAGGGCAAGTTCCAGAGGAACCCGCCTTGCCTGGAAGCAGTGCCACTGATTCTGGGATCGTCTCGAGCGGGTTGTGAACTTCAAACCATTGGCCATGGGGCAAGGAAGCAAGAGTGAGCACTTGGCAAATTTATGGAAATTTCTGAGGTACAGTAGTTTCCTCCAGCCAGGCTGTGGAAGTCTTCTTAAAATATGGAAACTGGGCTTCTTTTGACCTCCAAGAAAAGATGGGCCCTGCAGCAGACAGATTATAATCAGAGAGAACACCACAGACATGTGTCTCTCTCTGTTAGTTCTACAGAAAACCAAGTTTGCGGTTGGTAACTTTGGCTGTCAAGGAGCCTATGCATTTGTAGAGCGTTTAGCTTATCGACCTAAATGTTCTCATGTTTAGGGGAAAAAAAGCTGTCTAATTAGTTCACAAAATAAAAACCCTCTATTTCATAGAAAATAAAACTCATATATACGAAGCAGAATTGAATGTGTGATATGATGCAGTCATCAGCATGCAGCTGCCTTAAAAATTACAGTATCTGACCTTAATATGTGTGAATCTATCAGGATTCCATTGTTGACATGTATATTTTTCAATATTCTTCTCTGAGCTGAAATCATGTCATTTATATGCAAATTACCACATCTTCAGCAGCTGCTGCTTCTCTGTTGAAGCCAAGGGACTTATTTGCACTTAATAAAGCCTCATAAATAGGTTTTGTCTTTAAAAGGGTGGGGGAGCAAGAAGCCCATTGCAGCCTTTTACAGTTACAAGCTTCTTTTTGTTTTGAAAGTGAGCGGCCGCCTCTACCAGGATGCTTCTCAGCTGCCCAAGAAGTGCGGCTCCTCTCCCTCTTCCCTTCTTAGAAAATAAACGCCCCTGTCCTTCGTGGCGCCCTCTTCCCATCGCAGAATAGGTGTTGCCCGATCATCTCCAGCCAAGGTTGCGATTAAGTCCAGATTCAGTAAAGGAGGGCTGCTCGTTAGCGGAGCCTCTTTACTAAGGGAGAAGAGCAGGTGTCCAGCTGGGCGAGGTCCCCTCCGGCTGTCCTGTCTGAGGGGAGGAGGGGGCGGGGAACTCCTGGGCAGGTAGAGAAGAATTTTTCCTTTTATGAGTTTTGAGTTTGACTTTTAAAACACTCTACAAAGGGAAAGGATGGCGTATGATACTCTGGTGGCCCAAACCGCAAGTGAGAGAGCATTAAAACCTCCCCTTAATTCATGTGACAAGTACATGGTACTTCTCCTTTTCCCCTCCCACTACCGTCTTCCAGCAGGTCATTCTTTCTCAACAGAGTTGGATGGAAAAGGAAAAGATTATATGCATTTAGAGTGTAGTATCATGAATTATACTCATTTTCTATTAATGCTCCTATAAACCACCCAGACTTCTACCTTGGGGTCAACAGAAACATTCCATTGACCATTTAAAACCATTTAAGCCATGCTAAAAAAAAAAAAATAGGAGAATATATGGGATAATTGTCTCCTGCTGTTAGATACCAAGACAAACCTAAGGCACTTATGAAAAATAAATAATGATGGGAAGGAGGGTCATTTATTTTTAAAGCACTTTGCTGCTGATTTGGTAATAATGACCTATTATCCTTGTCAGAGTAATAGACTGTTCCTGGAGCTTCATTTCTGGTGTGTGAGCAACTGGCATAGTACAGATGATTCCACTGCATGATAAATGTGTATAATCACCACAGACACTGGTTGACAACACAATCATTCAATTGTCACCAGCTTGGCAAAGAGATAAACATATCTACCACAACAACCTATCAGAGATGTTTATAACTGCCAAAACATCCAGACACAATATTAATGTAGATGACGGAAATCACACACACGCACACAGAATCCAGTCAGTAGAAGCGTGTGGCCAGGGAAGAGATGGAAGGGAGTGATACTTAGCCCTTGAGACCAGGGTTCTAGGCTCCTGGTCTCATCATTCTGCGCCTCATTTCATTTTAAAAATAGAGATCATTTGTCCTATCTCACATTATTATTGTGAATATTAAAATGTAAAAAATACAAAATACAAAGTAATAATAATAATTCCATCTTCTTGTACAAAGTTGCTCTTCGTATATTTAAGATTTTACACTGGTTACTTAAAATAATTGTGGTGAAATACATATAACATAAAAAATCCATCTTAGCCATGTTTAAGTGTACAGTTCAGTAGTATTAAATATTCACATGACTGTGTGACCATGACCAGCACCCATCTCCAGAACTCTTTCATGTCCCATGATTGAAACTCTACCTCCACTAAATAAGACCTCCCCCTGCCCCCTTCCTCGGAGCTCCCTGGTAACCTCCATTCTACCGATGCCGGGGTTCCCATTCATGGAGTCGAAGAATGAACTTTGTGAAAGAGCAAGGTAGGAGATTTACAGAAAGAAAGTTTTATTAAGAATAAGAGAAAGTATGGAACGCCCGACAGGTGCAGGGAGGGGCAAGGTTGCCACTTGGGGTCTCGGCATTTAGGGTTTTATGCTTGCTGCAGTGGGAGTTTTCTGTAGATTCAGTCAGAATGCTAGTTATATTTCAACCTATCTCTGTGAAGGTTTCCGGGATAGCCTTTTGTAATAGAATGGGCCTACATGGCCATGAGCAATGAGCTGTTCTATATCACTGTGTCCTGGTAGGGAATACATTATTACATTGTTTTAATCTCAAGCACCCTGTTTTCTTCTACATTCCTGAAGCTTCAGTAAGACTTTGTCCTTTTCCAGGGCCCACACAGTACTTTAACTGGTCAGGAGTTATGCCCTGCTGCCTATCTCACTACCTTCTGTCTCTAGGAATTTGACTACAGAGACCTCACAGAAGTGGAATCACACAGTCCTTTTGATAATACTCCATTGTATGTGCATACCACCTTTTGTTATCCACTTATCTTCTGATAAACATCTGGGTTGCTTCCACCTTTTGGCTATTGTGAACAATGCTGCTACGAACATGGATATACAAATAATTCTTTGAGATCTTGCTTTAAATTCTCTTGGGTAAATACCAAGTAGAATTGCTGAATCATATGTAATTCTATTTTTAATTATTTTTAGGAGCCACCATATCATTTCCATAGTGGCTACACCATTTTACATTCCTACCAACAGTGCAGAAGGATTCTAATTTCTCCACATTTCACCAACACTTACATTCTGTTTTTTTTAATAGTAGCCATCCTAATTGTGTAAGGTAGTATATATTGGCTTACTTTTTAATACAATGATGTAAAAGGACCATTGTCTAATATTATCATAAAAGTTTTCACATTTAGAATTACTTTTATTTCTTTTAACCGTTGATTAAATACTAATTTGCCAAGTGTATTTGCAACGACAGTAGAGACTGATTTAGGAACTTCTCTGATACCTACAGTTAATATATTTTTAACGGCAACTTGCCCCTAAAATTATTAATATATTTAATTTTATATATATGTATAATTAATACATAGATAATGACACTGATGTTTTATCATTTATGTGTACATAAATTACAAAACTTTTAGTTACATATAAATATGTAAAAACTTCTTAGATATATCAATCAGTCTTAACCTAGAGAGTAAGACTCATTGAAAAACTGAAAAATATGGAGCTCAAGCCTTATTTCCGGATTCTAATTTAGTTGGTCTTGATTAGGCCCAATCGTCAGGATTTTGGTGATTGTACTGAGCAGTGAGTGTGGCGAACCCTGCTAACCTATATCCATTCCATTGCAATTTTTTAAAATTAAGGTATTATTGATATACACTCTTAGGAAGGTTTCACATGAAAAAAACAATGTGGTTACTACATTTACCCATATTATTAAGTCCCCCCTCATACCCCATTTCAGTCCCTGTCCATCCGTATAGTAAGATGACACAGATTCACTGCTTGCCTTCTCTGTGCTACACTGTTTTCCCCGTGATCCGCCCACACCATGTGTACTGAACATAATACCCCACAATCCCCTTCTCCCTCCCTCCCCACCCACCCTCCCACACCCCTCCCCTTTGGTAACCACTAGTTCCTTCTTGGAGTCTCTGAGTCCGCTACTATTTTGTTCCTTCAGTTTTGCTTTGTTGTTATACTCCAAAAATGAGGGAAATCATTTGGCACTTGTCTTTCTCTGCCTGGCTTATTTCACTGAGCATTATATCCTCCAGCTCCATCCGTGTTGTTGCAAATGGCAGGATTTGTTTCCTTCTTATGGCTGAATAGTATTCCATTGTGTATATGTACTACATCTTCTTTATCCATTCATCTACTGATGGACACTTAGGTTGCTTCCATATCTTGGCTATTGTAAAAAGTGCTGCAATAAACGTAGGGGTGCATATGTCTTTTTGAATCTGAGAAGTTGTATTCTTGGGTAAATTCCAAGGAGTGGGATTCCCGGGTCAAATGGTATTTGCATTTTTAGTTTTTTGAGGAACCTCCATATTGCTTTCCACAATGGTTGAACTGGCTTACATTCCCACCAGCAGTGTAGGAGAGTTCCCCTTTCTCCACATCCTCGCCAGCATTTGTTGTTCTTAGTCTTTTGATTGGTGGCCATCCTTACTGGTGTGAGATGATATCTCATTGTGGTTTTAATTTGCATTTCCCTGATGATTTGTGATGTGGAGCATCTTTTCATGTGTCTGTTGGCCACCCGAATTTCTTCTTTGGAGAACTGTCTCTTCATATCCTCTGCCCATTTTTTAATCGGGTTATTTGCTTTTTTGGGTGTTGAGGCGTGTAAGTTCTTTATATATTTTGGATGTTAACCCCTTGTCGGATATGTCATTTACAAATATATTCTCCCATACTGTTGGATGCCTTTTTGTTCTGTTGATGGTGTCCTTTGCTGTACAGAAACTTTTCAGTTTGATGTAGTCCCATGAGTTCATTTTTGCTTTTGTTTCCCTTGCTCAAGGAGATGCATTCAGGAAGAAGTTGTTCATGTTTATATTCAGGAGATTTTTGCCTATGTTGTCTTCTAAGAGTTTTATGGTTTCATGACTTAAATTCAGGTCCTTGATCCATTTAGAGTTTACTTTTGTGTATGGAGTTAGACAGTAATCCAGATTCATTCTCTTACATGTAGCTGTCCAGTTTTGCCAACACCAGCTGTTGAAGAGGCTGTCATTTCCCCATTGTATGTCCATGGCTCCTTTATCAAATATTAATTGACCATATATGGTTGGGTTTATATCAGGGCTCTCTAGTCTGTTCCATTGGTGTATGGGTCTGTTCTTGTGCCAGCACCAAATTGTTTTGAGTACTGTGGCTTTGTAGTAAAGCTTGATCCCCCCATAATCCCCCCAGCTTTATTCTTCCTTCTCAGGATTGCTTTGGCTATTCAGGGTCTTTTGTGGTTCCATATGAAGTTTAGAATGATTTTCTCTAGTTCATTGAAAAATGCTGTTGGTATTTTGATAGGAATTGCATTGAATCTGTAGATTGCTTTAGGCAGGATGGCCATTTAGACAATATTAATTCTTCCTATCCATGAGCATGGGATGTGTTTCCATTTATTGGTATCTTCTTTAATTTCTCTCATGAGTGTCTTGTAGTTTTCAGACTATAGGTCTTTTACTCATTCCATTGCAATTTAAGGTCAGTTTCTGTCTTATTTTTCAAACTGTGGATTTTGAGTCATCGTCATCATCATCACCTCATAGATTAGAAATTCAGAATCTTGGGCTCCACCCAGACCTACTGAATCAGAATCCACATTTTAATGAGGTCCCCAGGTAATGCCTCAGTACCTTATAGTTTGAAAAGGGCTCCTCAGTGGAGATGCAGAGAGGTTGGTCACCATCCACCACACAGCCTTCCTTTTCAAAGGCCTGCACAATGAAATGTGCACCAGTCTGCCCTTGAAATAGTCACAGAAAGAGAAGGTTAATCTTGGCCTGATGGCAGCTCAACTCAATCCTATTAGTCAGTGAACCACAGATTAATCCCCATGGCCATGCCTGCACCTTCCCTTCTGTCACCTCTGCTGCCAGTACTCAGGCAGTCCTGCTCAAGCCACACACACCAGCCCCCAGGTGGGCAGCAGGTGGACCCGCCTGCCCTAACCCCAGCCCATGCCATGGACAATGAGAGTGTGAGTTATGGCTGGGCTGCTTACCACATTCAGCAGGTGCCATGTCTCTATCCCATGCCTGACCAGCAACATAGCAAGTCCCACTTCTGTCCTTTTGGCCTATATTTAGGATGCACATTTTCCTTACCTTCATCAGAGTGGACTCTGCTGAACCACCTGTGAGATCTTCAGGTCATGCTTCAGTTGTAGGACAAAGAACACGCCGGTCTCTGATAAATGATGGGTAGTCATCTAGTCCAGGCTTCATCTACAGTGGAATCCCTGCAATAAAGTCCTGCCAAGTAGTTGTCTTCTCTGTGCTTGAACTTCTCCATGGATGGAAGCAAAGCCAAGTGGTTGACTTACACAGACCTTGCTCTTGAATACAACCTTTAAACAAAAGTATAGGCTTCTAAGATATGTACTCCATATTTTGCATACAGAGTTTGATATTGGACAAAAGTAAAGGACAAGAATTACTGTGGACAAATTTCATTCTGTTAGATTTAGGCTTCTGTTTTAGTCACATAAGAATTTCTTTGAATTCTAATTTTGTAACTCAGCACTCTTTCATTGATCAGCATGCTGCAGAGAAGCCATTAGTGAAAATGTTGAACGGTTCAGGGCTGAGGGACCAACCTCCAAGTTATTCCTCCTGGAAACCTTCCTCTGGAGTTATAATATTTCTTATTAGGAGTGTTGGGATTATTCAACAAGTTAAAAATCCTCCTACCTGTAACAACCAGCCAACATGGAAAGTTGAGATTCTTGTCAGGTATATTGTGAGATGCTTGGTCAGGATGAAATCCCAATACTCTTTATCTATAAAATGATTTCAAGTATTTAGCCCTTTAGAAAAAGGAAAGTGCATTTAGGTTGGTATGACTTATTCTTACTGAACTTAACACTGTTCCTAGAAATTCCTATTTACTTTAGAAACTGGTAAAGCTATCTTTAATATATTTATTTCTAGGTTTATTATTTACTTAATCACAGTATTTATTATTCCTTCACAGTTTCTTAAAGATGTCTGATGACATTTCAACTATTTTGTCTATAAAGATAATAATAATAAATACTGTGTGTCAAGTACTTATAATGTGCTGGGTGTTGTGTTAAAGTGCTTTACGCTGAACTGTCACCATAGTTCTATGTACTATATACTATTATCCCAATTTACGGGTGAAGAAACTGAAATTTAGAGCTGTCAAATAACCTGCCAGGAGAACAAAGTAGACTTTATGTCTATCTGCTTCAAAGCCATTTTCTTAATCAGTTGGAATCATGAACAAGTTAGAACTCCATTCCTTCTTACCAACAGTTGTTCCATCCTTTCCAGTCAACTCTGAGAGTAGTCTTCTTAACCAGAAAAAAATAAAGTAATAAAATAGGAGTGGAGAAATTCTGCTTCCTAATTCCTGTTACTAGCATTGTTACTTTCAAGCTGGGGGCCTTTCCCTTTCCAGAATGCTCCCACTCTGAATTTCTTATTTTCTTTATCATTTTTACCTGGTTGTGATTATTAGTCTTCCTCCAAGACTTGAGTCACTCCAAAGCCTTAGGTGTGTGTTCTCCTGCTCCCTTTCTACCCATACTCATGAGAAAGCTTACTATCCAACCTACTAGTCTCACTGGACCCCTCCAGCTTTTTTTTTCTTTGGACCTATTGCAGTAGTCAGAATAAAAATGTGCACTTACTCACTCTCCTATTTATCCTACTTCTACTGGAGTCACTATCATGGTATCAGTTAACAAGCTTTTTTGCTGGGCCCGTAACAACTAGGGCGCTTCAGAGAAAGCCAGGCTTGCATTGCAGTCTGACCATTCTCTGCACTTGGCAGCAGGAATTGCTCGGTGTGTGTATGACATATATATTTCCTCTCAAAATCCTTCCTGCGTTCCCAGAAATTTGCTGGAGTAGCATACTCAGAACACGAAGAAAGCAACAAATATGCCATCTCTCCTCCATACAGAAAACTTTCCAAGTTATAACCATACAGCTTCTGATGTGGAGACGGGCCATGGAGTAGCGGTTAACAGCCCAGCATGGAGTGAGTCAGACCTGCAGGGAGGCTGCTGAAGGTGATACTGAGGATGGTGCCATTTCTTAAGCTTACTTTCCTCAATTGAAAAAAAGGATGGTAAGAATGGAATAATAGGTTAATATATATGTTCCTTAATATGATATAAATGCTCCTTAGCACAGTGGCTGTTAAAATGATCATTAGTCTGCTCCTTGGCCCCATCTGAGATTTTGATAAACTGCCCAAGCTCCTTCCCAACCTACCCACTAGCCCAGGGGGATACCCAACCTACCCTACTAGCCCAAGGGCACATCCCAACCTACCCACTAGCCCAGGGCATACCCCAACCTACCCACTAGCCCAGGGGCATACCCAACCTACCCACTAGCCCAGGGGCATACCCCAACCTACCCACTAGCCCAGGGGCATACCCCAACCTACCCACTAGCCCAGGGCATACCCCAACCTACCCACTAGCCCAGGGGCACATCCCAACCTACCCACTAGCCCAGGGGCATACCCAACCTACCCACTAGCCCAGGGGCATATCCCAATCTACCCTGGTAGCCCAGTGGCATACCCCAACCTACCCACTAGCCCAGGGGCATACCCCAACCTACCCACTAGCCCAGGGGCATACCCCAACCTACCCACTAGCCCAGGGCATACCCCAACCTACCCACTAGCCCAGGGGCATACCCAACCTACCCACTAGCCCAGGGGCACATCCCAACCTACCCACTAGCCCAGGGCATACCCCAACCTACCCACTAGCCCAGGGGCATACCCCAACCTACCCACTAGCCCAGGGGCACATCCCAACCTACCCACTAGCCCAGGGCATACCCCAACCTACCCACTAGCCCAGGGGCATACCCCAACCTACCCACTAGCCCAGGGGCATATCCCAATCTACCCGGTAGCCCAGTGGCATACCCCAACCTACCCACTAGCCCAGGGGCATACCCCAACCTACCCACTAGCCCAGGGGCACATCCCAATCTACCCTGGTAGCCCAGTGGCATATCCAAAGTTTGTGATTCCTGGTGAAGACACTTA
This sequence comes from Smutsia gigantea, assembly GCA_032199065.1. Taxonomy (NCBI): domain Eukaryota; kingdom Metazoa; phylum Chordata; class Mammalia; order Pholidota; family Manidae; genus Smutsia; species Smutsia gigantea. Next base: position 266,655 of record JAVSCE010015179.1, read on the forward strand.
ACCACTTTCTAAAGTCTTTGTGAAGATTCTCCTCATCCTCAACGTGGTTCACTCTTATTTAATTTTCAGTATAGAAAAAAGCCCAACTTGATTAAAGGCCATTGCTTATAGTTGTAAATATCTTTTTAGAAAATGTCTTTAGGTTTTTAAAACTTGCTAGAAGGAAATTACCTCATAATAGGACTGGTTTCTTCCCATATTTAGGCACCCTTATTAACACTCCATTGTTTAAAAGCCCTGAAAATAAACAGAAGCCAAGTTAGCTTGTGATGTAAAAAGGCAAAGCAAGAGCTGCTGCTGTAGGGCTTCTCCTGCTCATGGTCACAGCTCTGTCTGGGATCTTAGGCACAGTTCGGGAAAGTCATTTCAGTCCAACTAAAATGACATCAGTGTAGCTCTACGCCATGAGCCCAAAGGTGGTATATTAGTTTCTATTGCCACTATAAGAAATTACCAAACATTCAGTAATTTACAATGACACAGATTTATTACTTACAATTCCAGAGATCAGAAGTCCAACAATCTGTGTCACTGAACTAAAATAAGTTTGCTAATAAAATCCAGGGCTACATTTCTTCGAGAGGCTGGAGGGGAGAATCTATTT
>JAVSCE010015181.1:0-69054 GCA_032199065.1 Smutsia gigantea
CTGACTATTGTCACGAATGCCTGTTGCTATGGGTGGGAGTTGCCATGGCACCGGCAGTCTCTGAGGCACAGTGGCTAGGGCTGTTAACCTTGTAAGCAGGTTAGCCAAATCATAGACTGTACTATTTATGTGAGCAGAACGCATGCTTTTGACCTTCACAGTGAAGTACATTGCCTTATGTCAGTTTTTCCCATTGTTTTTTATGGAACAGTAAAATAAAAAAAAATTTTTTTAATTGAAATATACTTGACATACATTATTAGTTTCAGGTGTACTACATAGGCCATTAGTATACATTTATATACAAAATGTTCACCACAGTAAGTGTAGTTACCATCTGTCACCATCGAAGTTATTACAGTATTGCTGACTGTATTCCCTATGCTGTACTTTACATACTGAGACTTATTTATTTTATAACTGGAAGCTTGTACCTCTTGATCCCCTTCACCTATTTTATCCATCTCCCTAACCCCTCCCCTCTGGCAACCTCCAGTTCTTTGTTTTTATGAGTCTGTTTGTTTTGTTTTGTTTTTTAGATGCCATATATAAGTGAAATCATAAGGTATTTGTCTTTCTCTGACTTACCTCACATAATATCCTCCAGGTCCATCCAAGTTGTCACAGATAGCAAGATCTGATTTTTTTTTTATCGCATGAAAAACATTTCATCATATATATACCACATCTTCTTTATCCATTCATTTATCTTTGGACACTTAGGTAGTTTTCATATTTGGCTATTGCAAATAATGCTGCAGTGAACATAGAAGTGCATAGATGTTTTATTTTTTATTTTTTTAATTTTTTAAATATAATTTATTTTATTATCATTAATCTACAATTACATGTGCAATATTACGGTTATTAAACTACCCCTACATCAGGTCCCCCCCACCAACCCCATTACAATCACTGTCCATCAGCGTAGTGAGATGCTATAGAATCACTACTTGTCTTCTCTGAGTTGTGCAGCCCTCCCCGTGTCCCCCAACATTATATCTGCTGATCGTAATGCCCCTTTTTCCCTCTTATCCCTCCCTTCCCGCCCATTTTCCCCAGTCCCTTTCCCTTTGGTAACTATTAGTCCGTTCTTGGGTTCTGTGAGTCTGCTGCTGTTTTGTTCCTTCAGTTTTTTTCTTTGTTCTTATACTCCACATATGAGTGAAATCATTTGATACTTGTCTTTTTCGGCTTGGCTTATTTCACTGAGCATAATACCCTCTAGCTCCATCCATGTTGTTGCAAATGGTAGGATTTGTTTTCTTCTTATGGCTGAATAATATTCCATGGTGTATATGTACCACATCTTCTTTATCCATTCATCTACTGATGGACACTTAGGTGGCTTCCATTTCTTGGCTATTGTAAATAGTGCTGCAATAAACATAGGGGTGCATCTGTCCTTTTCAAATTGGGCTGCTGCATTCTTAGGGTAAATTCCTAGGAGTGGAATTCCTGGGTCAAATGGTATTTCTATTTTGAATTTTTTGAGGAACCTCCATACTGCTTTCCACAATGGTTGAACTAATTTGCAGTCCCACCAGCAGTGTAGGAGGGTTCCCTTTTCTCCACATCCTCGCCAACATTTGTTGTTGTTTGTGTTTTGGATGTTGGCCATCCTCACTGGTGTGAGGTGATATCTCATTGTGGTTTTAATCTGCATTTCTCTGATGATTAGCGATGTGGAGCATCTTTTCATGTGCCTGTTGGCCATCTGAATTTCTTCTTTGGAGAAGTGTCTATTCATGTCCTCTGCCCATTTCTTAATTGGATTATTTGCTTTCTGTTTGTTAAGGTGCATGAGTTCTTTATATATTTTGGATGTCAACCCTTTATCAGATACGTTTTTTATGAATATATTCTCCCATACTGTAGGATGTCTTTTTGTTCTACTGATGGTGTCCTTTGCTGTACAGAAGCTTTCAGCTTGATATAGTCCCACTTGTTCATTTTTGCTTTTGTTTCCCTTGCCCGGGGAGATATGTTCATGAAGAAGTTGCTCATGTTTATGTCAAAGAGATTTTTGCCTATGTTTTTTTCTAAGAGTTTTATGGTTTCATGACTTACATTCAGGTCTTTGATCCACCTTGAGTTTACCTTTGTATATGGGGCGAGACAGTAGTCCAGTTTCATTCTCTTACATGTAGCTGTCCAGTTTTTCAAACACCAGCTGCTGAAGAGGCTGTCATCTCCCCATTGTATATCCAAGGCTCCTTTATCAAATATTAATTGACTGTATATGTTTGGGTTAATGTTTGGATTTTTCTATTCTGTTCCACTGGTCTGTGGGTCTGTTTTTGTGCCAATACCAAATTATCTTGATTACTGTGGCTTTGTAGTAGAGCTTGAAGTCAGGGAGTGTAATTCCCCCTGTTTTATTCCTCCTTCTCAGGATTGATTTGGCTGTTCGGGGTCTTTTGTGGTTCCATATGAATTTTAGAATTATTTGTTCCAGTTCATTGAAGAAAGCTGTTGGTCGTTTGGTAGGGATTGCATTGAATCTGTAGATTGCTTTAGGTAGTATAGTCATTTTGACAATATTTATTCTTCCTAGCCAAGAGCATGGGATGCATTTCCATTTGTTAGTGTCCTCTTTAATTTCTCTTAGGAGTGTCTTGTAGTTTTCAGAGTACAGGTCTTTCACTTCCTTCGTTAGGTTTATTCCTAGGTATTTTATTCTTTTGATGCAATTGTGAATGGAATTGTTTTTCTGATTTCTCTTTGTTAGTTCATTGTTAGTGTATAGGAAAGCAACAGATTTCTGTGTGTTAATTTTGTATCCTGCAACTTTGCTGAATTCAGATATTAGTTCTAGTAGTTTTGGAATGGAGTCTTTAGGGTTTTTTATGTACAGTATCATGTCATCTGCAAATAGTGACAATTTCACTTCTTCTTTACCAATCTGGATGCCTTGTATGTCTTTGTTTTGTCTGATTGCTGTGGCTAGGACCTCCAGTACTATGTTGAATAACAGTGGAGAGAGTGGGCATCCTGTCTTGTTCCCGATCTTAGATGAAAAGCTTTCAGCGTCTCGCCGTTAAGTATGATGTTAGCTGTGGGTTTGTCATATATAGCCTTTATGATGTTGAGGTGCTTGCCGTCTATACCCATTTTGTTGAGAGTTTTAATCAGGAATGGATGCTGAATTTTGTCAAATGCTTTTTCAGCATCTATGGAGATGATCATGTGGTTTTTGTTCTTCTTTTTGTTGATGTGGTGGATGATGTTGATGGATTTTCGAATGTTGTACCATCCTTGCATCCCTGGGATGAATCCCACTTGATCATGGTGTATGATCCTCTTGATGTATTTTTGAATTCGGTTTGCTAATATTTTGTTGAGTATTTTTGCATCTACGTTCATCAGGGATATTGGTCTGTAATTTTCTTTTTTGGTGAGGTCTTTGCCCGGTTTTGGTATTAGAGTGATGCTGGCTTCATAGAATGAGTTTGGAAGTATTCCCTCCTCTTCTATTTTTTGGAAGACTTTAAGGAGAATCAGTGTTATTTCTTCTCTATATGTCTGGTAGAATTCAGAGGTGAATCCATCAGGCCCAGGGGTTTTGTTCTTGGGTAGTTTTTTGATTACCAGTTCGATTTCGTCGCTGGTGATTGGTCTGTTTAGTTTTTCTGTTTCTTGCTTGGTCAGTCTTGGAAGGTTGTATTTTCCTAAGAAGTTGTCCATTTCTTCTATGTTTTCCAGCTTGTTAGCGTATAGATTCTCATAATATTCTCTTATGATTCTTTGTATTTCTGTGGGGTCCGTCGTGATTTTTCCTTTCTCATTTCTGATTCTGTTTATGTGTGTAGATTCTCTTTTTCTCTTAATGAGTCTAGCTAGGGGTTTATCTATTTTGTTTATTTTTTCAAAGAACCAGCTCTTGGTTTCATTGATTTTTTCTATTGTTTTATTCTGCTCAATTTTATTTATTTCTTCTCTGATCTTTATTATGTCCCTCCTTCTGGTGACTTTGGGCCTCATTTGTTCTTCTTTTTCCAATTTCAGTAATTGTGTCTTTAGACTATTCATTTGGGAATGTTCTTCCTTCTTTAAATAGGCCTGGATTGCAATATACTTTCCTCTTAGAACTGCCTTTGCTGCGTCCCACAGAAGTTGTGGCTTTGTGTTGTTGTTGTCATTAGTCTCATATATTCTTTGATTTTTGTTTTGATTTGGTCGTTAACCCATTGATTAATTAGGAGAGTGTTGTTAAGTCTCCATGTATTTGTGAGCCTTTTTGATTTCTTTCTAAAATTTATTTCTAGTTTTATACCTTGGTGATCTGAGAAATTGGTTGGTAGGATTTCAATATTTTTGAAATTACTGAGGTTCTTTTGTGGCCTAGTATGTGGTCTATTCTGGAAAATGTTCCATGTGCACTTGAGAAGAATGTGTATCCTGTTGCTTTTGGGTGTAGAGTTCTGTAGATGTCTGTTAGGTCCATCTGTTCTAGTGTGTGTTGTTCAGTGCCTCTGTGTCTTTACTTATTTTCTGTCTGGTTGATCTGTCCTCTGGAGTGAGTGGTGTGTTGAAGTCTCCTAAGATGAATGCATTGCTGTCTATTTCCTCCTTTAATTCTGTTAGTATTTCTCTCACATATGCTGGCGCTCCTGTGTTGGGTGCATATATATTTATAATGGTTATATCTTCTTGTTGGACTGACCCCTTTATCATTATGTAATGTGCTTCTTTATCTTTTGCTACTTTCTTCGTTTTGAAGTCTATTTTGTCTGATACAAGTACTGCAACACCTGCTTTTTTCTCTTTGTTATTTGCATGAAATATCTTTTTCCATCCCTTCACTTTTAGCCTGTGTATATCTTTGGATTTGAGGTGAGTTTCTTGTAGGCAGCATATAGATGGGTCTTGCTTTTTTATCCATTCTGTTACTCTGTGTCTTTTGATTGGTGCATTCAGTCCATTTACATTTAGGGTGATTGTTGATAGATATGTACTTACTGCCATTGCTGGCTTTAGATTCATGGTTACCAAGGGTTCAAGGGTTGCTTCTTTACTATCTAACAATCTAACTTAACTTTCTTGTTAAGTTATTGTAAACACAGTCTGATGTTTCTTTATTTCTCTCCCTTCTTATTCCTCCTCCTACATTCTTTCTATAATAGGTGTTTTATTCTTTGTCTTTAGTTAGTATTTGGATGGTCTGCTTTCTTTGCTATGATTTTATTTTCTCTAGTGACATCTTTTTAGCCTTAGGTGTGCTTCCATCTAGAGCAGTCCATTTAAGATATCCTGTAGTGGTGGTTTATGAGAGGCAAACTCTCTCAACTTTCGTTTGTCTGGAAATTGTTTAATCCCTCCATCATATTTAAATGATAATCGTGCTGGATACAATATTCTTGGTTCGAGGCCCTTCTGTTTCATAACGTTAAATATATCATGCCATTCTCTTCTGGCCTGTAGGTTTCTGTTGAGAAGTCTGATGATAGTCTGATGGGTTTTCCTTTGTAGGTGATCTTTTTCTCTCTCTAGCTGCCTTTAATACCCTGTCTTTATCTTTGATCTTTGCCATCTTAATTATTATGTGTCTTGGTGTTGTCTTCCTTGGGTCCCTTGTGTTGGGAGATCTGTGAGCTTCGGTGGACTGCGAGACTACTTCCTTCCCAGCGAGGGAAAGTTTTCAGCAATTATTTCTTCAAAGACACTTTCTATCCCTTTTTCTCTCTCTTCTTCCTCTGGTACTCCTATAATGCGAATATTGTTCCGTTTGGATTGGTCACACAGTTCTCTTAATGTTCTTTCATTCCTAGAAATCCTTTTATCTCTCTTCCTCAGCTGCTCTGTACTCCTGTTCTCTGTTTTCTATTCCATTAACAGTCTCTCGCATCTCATCCATTCTGCTGTTAAGCCCGTCAATCGCTTGTCTGATTTCTGTATTGTCTTTCTTCAGTTCCCTCCCTTCCTCCCTCAGCTCTTGCACATTTCTCTGTAGGTCCATCAGCATGGTTATGACTTTTATTCTAAATTCTTTTTCAGGGAGGCTGTGCATTTCCATCCCTTCAGACTTCCTCTCTGGGGTTGTCTGGTTGATTTTGGTCTGAACCATATTCCTCTGTCTTTTCATGACTGTATAATTTGGTCACTGATAGTTGCCACGTATGTCAGCTGGGCTCTTTAAGACTTTAAAAAGAGAAGAAGAAAAAAAAGAAAGAGAAAAAAGAAAAAAAAGAAAGAAAAGAAAAAACAAAAACAAAACAAAAAACAAAACAAAACAAAAAAAACAAAAAAATGCCCACCGTACGTCGATTCTGTGGGAATGCTCTAGGTGGCGCTATTGCCCCACTATTCAACAGCTGTGACTGTGCCGCTCCGCAGGGCCCTTTATCGCTCTGGCAGGGGTGGGAACGAATAGGAGGCTGCTGATCTCAGTGAGAAGTGTTAAGTATGGCTATGCTTCCTCAGTCGCCAGCTAAGGCATCTGAAACTCCCCAGGACTCCCAGCCTGCTGGGCTGAGTGTGCTGGGGCGATCCGGCTCCTCCGCTGGGCTCCTGTCTCTTTAAGACCGCTGAAGAAAGCGCGCACTTTTTTTTTTTTTCCTTCCGGGGAGCCGGCTGCAAGCACCCTTGCGCGTTCCCCACTCAGATGTGCCCCTCTGTCTCTCCAATCTCTGCTGCACTGCGCAATGTGGGTCAGCGCTCCCCGCGCAGATCCCCGGGGCTGGCTACTTCGCGGGGTGTGCTTCCACTCCCTCCCGGCTCTGAATCCTCTCCTCCCGCCGGTGCGCTGGGGTGGGGGAGGGCTCGGGTCCCGCCGGGTCGCGGCTCCGTATCTTACCCGCCTCTTGGGGTGCCGAGTCCTCTCGGGTGTAGCTGCACGCTGTGCGCTTTCCTGTGTATTCTCGTCTCTCTTTTAGGAATAGATGTATTTTCGGTGTTTTCGTAGATAAATATAGTGTTGGGAGGAGATTTCTGCCGCCCTGCTCACAGCGCCATCTTCCCGGAAAAAACAGAGCATCTTACTCCCAAGGCGTTTTACATCTATTGTGGAGAAATAGACAATCAACAGAACAGGTGAATAGCTTCTTGTATCATGAAAACTGGTGTGGACAACAATAAAACAGTGATAGGAGGCCAGGGTGTGCCAGCGGAAGTGGAGACTTTCAAAATATACATTGGTCAGGGAAGAAGTCACTGTTAAGGTGACATTTGATCAGAAAGCTGAGGGGAGAGGAGGCTTAAATGACCTGCTATGATTTGTATTTTAAAGGCTCATTCTGGCCACTCTGTGGAAAACAGACTGTAGGGGGGCTTGGGGAAGCTGGGAGGTCAGTAAAGAGGCTGCATGTACATAAATTCCAAGAGTGGTGACGGTTTGGGTGAGGGGAGAAACAGTGTTACTGGGGAGAGTGGCTGGACTCACCTATTTTGAAGGTGGAGCTGACATGATATTCTGATGGATTAAGTGTCGCCTTGAGAGGAGGAGAGAAGACAAAGATGACTCTAAGGTTTTTGGCCTAAGTGTGGAGTTACCATTTCCTGAGATGTGGAAGACTATGGAAGAATCAGGTTTGGGGAGTTGGGTTTTGTTTACCTTAAGTTTGAGACTTGCAAGTGGATTTGATTTATGAGTCTGGACTTCAGGGAACTCTGTGTGACCTTTGACTGTTGTAATTGGTTGAGTGTGGGTAGGAGCGTTTTGTTCTTAGTCCTTGTCTTAGTTCGGGCTGCTATGACAAAATGCCATAGACTGAATGGCTTTATTTCTCACATTCTGGAGGCTGAAAAGTCCAAGGTTAGGGTGCCAGCATGTTTGGTGTCTGGTGAGAGACCACTTCCTAGTTTGCAGATGGCTGTCTTCTTATGTTCTCACATGACAAAGAGAGAGAGGGCTCTGATCTCTTCCTCTTCTTATAAGAGCACTGATCCCATCATGGGGACTACATCTTCAAGACCTCATCCAAAACTAATCGCTTCCCAAAGGCCTGCCTCCAAATCCTATCACTTTAGGGATTAGGGCTTCAACACAGAATTTTGCAGGACACAAAACATTGTGACCTTTAGGACCTCTAGGGAAGAGAGATGTTGTAGGGTTAACATAATGATACCCTATGTGTATATAGCTCCTACACATTTTCAGAAATATTTATTGTACTTGATCACCTAATATATGTCAAGTACCCTACTAGATAATCTTAGGAAATCATATCTAAGCTTCACAACCAATAATAGGTTTGATGTTATCTTCTTAATTTTACAGATGAAGAAACTTCTATATAGATAAGTAACTTGGCCAAAGTTATATATATAGAGCAAGTTAGTGATGGGAATTCAGTTCAGGATTCTTTGTGTTATCTCAATCCCACTTCAGTAAATTCAAGTTATGATTATTCCTGTTATTTAGCTGAATAATACCTTCCAACTTTTTAAACCATTGAATATTTTCATTGTTATAGTTTTTTTATGTATGAGGTGGTAGTTTGGGTTTCATATATAGCATATTTTATATTAATAAAGTTATTGAAAATTTTTAATCTTTAGCCCATGTAGAATTAACTTTTTATAAACTTGAGGCAGGTTTTCTTTTATCGCTGTAGTCAGTTATGACAGTGTCATTTATTAAAGAAGGCATACTTTTCCCACTAAGGTAAAAAGCTTACTTTATCTTATATTGAATTACTACATATATTTGGATTTATTTCTAGACTTGTTTCACAATTCCTTGTCTATTTCTGTTGTAACTCCATACTATTTTGATTATAGGAATTTTATATTAAGTTTATTTTCTGGTAAAGCATTTCTTTTTCAAAAAATTTTTGGCTATTTATAGACATTAATTTTTCCATAGGACCTTTAAAGTAATTTCCAGTTCCAAAGAAAACCAGCTGGGTTCCTGGTCGGAAGTGCATTCAGCTTATTTAGGTCCTTTTATATGTGTATATTTTTTCTTATATGGATAGCATATTGACCTTGAATTTATTTCAGGATACTCTATGTATATTTGTAGTTTGTCACTAATTCGAGATAAGTTTTCCATTTTCATTTCTAATTGGATATTACAAGCATAGAAAAGGCTGTTGACTTTTGGTAATTGATAAAATACCCATCTGTTTTACCAGATTTTCTCATTATAAGAGGGTTGTCTTTTGGGAAGTTCTTTTGGATGTTGTAGGTCCAGAAACTCTAAATAAAATGTTATTTCTTCTACTGTTTGTACCAAGTGTGACAGATACTATAGTCATTCTCTACCTTCTCTGTGTCTACTTCCATGTAAATACTGGAAAAGCCAAAATTCATTAGAATCCTTTGACGATAAGTCATTCTAGTCAGTCTGTTTGAAGAATTTTGGGGAAGGTATTTTAAATATTGATGGAAAGTTATCAGTCTTTTTTTCTTTGTTTTCTTTCAGCTCTCTTTTTAATGTTGAAATATTTTAATGTAAATTTACCGCATCATGACAGGCCACCACTAAATCCTTCAGTATTCCTCTGCACCCACTTTTTTTTAAAAGAGAACTTTTCCCCACAGGGTAAAAATAACATTACATCTAACAAAAATTAATCCTAATTTCTTAATATCAACTAATTACCCACTTCATAGTCAGATATTACAACTGTCCCTAAAATGTCCAAGCAAGTTTGTTCAAATTGCATCTGATTGTAGTATCTCTGAAGTCTTTTTAAATGTAGAACAGCCCCTTTATGTCATTGCCTTGATGAAGGGGTTTTAAAATGATGGTTTTTCTAACTCTGTCATTTCTTCTACATTTATTAGCTGGCATTCTTCAGTAAAGTTGAGAATTCCCTTATCAACTGAGGCTGTTTCAGATTATAGTTTCTGCTGGAAAGTCAGAATACACATTTAATTTTGAATCTTTAATTACCAATTTTCAGAGTAAGGAGGTAATTAGTAGCCACTTTTAGTGACAAATGAATTGGCTTTCTCTTTGAGCATTATTGTGGATTCTTGGATTTTCATAGATCTCATCAACTACAGTAATTATCTTCCTGGCTAGTCTTTTGATTTTGGTATCTTAAGACCTTTCCCATGCCAAGATCATAAATATATATTTCTGTTGTGCTTTCTTCCAGTATTTTTAATTCATTGTAAGTCTTACTTAATTTTTTAGCCATCACAGGTTAATTTTTGTACATGGTGTACATGATCAATTTTTCTAATTCTATGCCAATACTAAACTGTTTATATTCCTATAGATTTAGTTATATGCTTTAATATCTGTAGCCTAAATTTCCTTTCTTTGTTACTGGGTTTTCAGCCATCTTTTTATTATTGTTTCATACATTATTACATTATTTATGTTGTTATATTTCTAGTTTTATTGCATCTTGGTTAGAGAATGTGGTAAGTTTGGGAACTGTAGATGCAAGAGGTGTTGGGATTCTTTTAACTTTGCAAGAATGCACACCAGTTGGAGGGTGACATGGATGTTGAGTGAACCAGTCCACAGTATCTCCCACTGAAGTCCAAGGGTGAGAAGTAGGGAAATTATTCACCTTCCAGTAACACTTTAAAGTGCATGTATAAATACCAGATGTAGTGTCCTTGTTTTGACTTGTTTTTAAACTTCCTCATCAATGTGGTTTTTCATTTTTGAAATAGTTTAAATATCTTTCATTTTTAAAATTGTGAAATATTTTAAATACTTAAATACAGACGTACACAATGAACACCCATATACTCACTTCCCCAGTTTTATTGAATCCATATTTTACCATAATTGCAGCAAGCCCCCCACCACCGCCAAGTAAGAAAACATTAGGGATAGAGCTAAAGTCTCTTCTCTCCTCAGAGATACTCATCTGAATTTGGTGTTTAATCATTCTCTTAATCGTTTTCATAGTATTATTATATACATTAAAATATGTAGTATTATTTTACTGGTTTTCAAGATTTATGTAAAGTTACCATAATATTCTGCAACTTGTATTTTTCTTAAAATCTTTTTACTATTTCTAGTCTGATACCTAACTTCTAGTTCACTCGTTTTAACTCCTGTAGAATATATATATATATATATATATATATATATATATATATATATATATATATCCCTGTATGAATAGGCCAAATTAATCCATTCACATATTGACAGACATTTAAGTCATTAAATGTGCTTCAGGAACATTTATGTATATATTTTTGCCATTTTAATTAACCATTGATGTTGTCATTGAATAGTACAGTGTTTCAGTTTAATGAACTTTTGTTCTGATTTTGCAAAAATTATGTAGAACTTGTGATCCAGAAGCAGTTAGGGAGGCTTGCAGCCTGTCATGAAAGGTAGCTGTAAAGGTGTGGCCATCTGAATTTTGTGCAATGGCTTTGGGAAACTATTTCACATTCTTTTTCTCTCGAAGGGGGATAAAGACACTTTTGCAAGTATTTCCTATGGCAGAAGTTTTATTAGGATCAAGCTTTCTGTGTGCTCATCTGTGTTCTTACTATTTCAGACAGAATACTGTTGCGGGATGTAAAAGCTCTCACCCTCCACCATGACCGCTACACCACCTCCCGCAGGCTGGATCCAGTCCCACAGCTGAAATGCGTTGGAGGCACAGCGGGATGTGATTCTTACACCCCCAGCGTCATACAGTGTCAGAACAAAGGCTGGGACGGTTATGATGTACAGGTAATATTCATTACACTAATGGCAGTCTAACTGGCATTTTTACTCAGTACCGTGTGTATTGGGACAGGCATGTTTTTGGAAACACGTATGATAAATGTCAGGTAAACCTGTAATTTACAAATAGAAGTCAGTCATTCATTTCCAGGAAGTCCATTCTTCAAAAGAAATGAGTTGATTTCAGAGTATTTCTGGAAATACTCCACAGTAACTTTTGTACCATAACTTCTTATAAAACATTAGTAAATTTTCAACACTTTTTATATACTTGGGGCTTGTGGGTAGGGAATCTCTTCTGTTTGTCACTTTCCTCTCATTCAAGAATATCAACCTGCCGTTAAGATGACCAGTAATTGTAGATTTTTAACACTTGGGGGTACATGTGTCCCTATTGTGCTTCAAACATTGATTTTAAAATTGTTGTAGAACTGAAGTGGTTACTTCTGGATAAAAGTATTTCAGTGGGCTTTATTTATTGTCTTCAGGACCCTGGTGTTTTGTACTTAAGGAATGACATTTCCTTCAAATTCCAGAATTTAATATGCTTTAGAAATGGAATAGATTTTATTAAGTGAATTCAGTTTAAATCACTACTAATATATTTCTACTTTATATTCTTCCTGCTTTCAAAAAAGGATTTAAGATGGCTGGTCATGAGGCAAGGAAGTTGTGTTGATGATTTTCCCTTCTATCAGAATGATATTATTTCATAAACCTCTGTGTGTGGTCTATGCAAGAGAGAGAGTTCAGAGCTACTGGGTGATGCTTATTTCACAACAGTTTCCCCAGTATTGTTTCACCAGGTGAAAGCAGAAGTCCCACTCCCATTTCACTTTTAAATGACTTCTACAGTTTTGGTGGAAAAAAAAGACTAATGGTGAAGTCATTCATTAAACATATATTAGATTTATAGTATACACAAGTGAATTAAGATGGAGTCCCAATCTTCAAGAAGTTCTCTTCCCAGTAGAAGAGATAAGACAAGCCTTCAAATTACATGTAGGTGCCGGCAAAGTGTTATAAAGTCATGTCCAGTTGGGGGAGCAGGGGGAGACTTAAAGAAGAAGGTACATACTATGTTAGGAAGGAAGGATAAGATTTTTAGAACTGAAGAGATAGAGAAGGGAATAGCATGAGCAAAGAAGTATAGAAGATATTATACATGGACTTATGTTTAATAGCAGGAGAGAGCCTCCTCCAATTCTAAGAGCTTAAATATAATAATTAGAAGCCATTTTTAATGTATTTGACTAAGGAATTGATAATTAACTTGAAATACATATAAGGATTTGTTTTATATACGTAAATCAGCAAGCTTAAATCTTCCTCCAAATATATTATTAAAAAACAGAAAATAGTGTAGCAATAACAACAAAATAGAAAAACTGTATATTATCCAAATTAAAATTTTGAACTTCAGAGGATACCATCAAAGTGATGATAACCCACTTAGTGGGAGAAAGCTTTTGCAAATCACATATCTGATCAGGGACTTGTATCTAGAATATATAAAGGACTATTTCAACTCAAGAAGATAAATAACCAAATTTAAAAATGGACAAAACGTCTGACTAGACATTTCTCCAAAGAAGATAGAAAAATGACCAATACAACATGAAAAATATCTAGCATCATTAGCTATCAAGGAAATAAAAGTCAAAACCACAATAAGACATCTGTTCCCATCCAGTAGGATGGCTAAAATAAAAAAGAGGATGATGATAAATGTTGGTAAGGATGTGGAGATACTTTCATTCATTGCTGTTAGGAATGTGAAATGGTGCAGTTGCTTTGGAAAACTGTTCGGCACTCCCTCAAAAGGTTAAACACAGAATTACTGGCTATAGGTAATTGTAATAACAGCATTAGTCATAATAGCTGAAAAAGTAAAAACAACCCAAATGTCCATCATTGATGGCTGAATAACCAAAATGTGGTAGATCCACACAATGGAATATTACTCAGCTATATAAAGGGATGAAGGACTGTATACATGCTACAACATGTGTGAACCTTGAAAACATGCTTAGTGGAAGAAGCCAGTTGCATAAGACCGCATATTGTATGATTCCATTTATACGAAATACCCAGAATGGGGAAATCCATAGACAGACTGGTGGTTGCCTAAGACTGGGAGATTTGGGTGGAATAGGGGATGACTGCTAATGGATTTGAAATTTCTTTCTGGGGTAATGAAAATATTCTAAAATTGGTGGTGGTGATGGTTGCACAACTCTGAATACTAAAAATGGTTGAAATGGGTGAATATATATGTGAATTACTATCTCAATAAAACTATTATAAAAATATAAAACAGTGTATCTGAAGTTTGAGAGAGGAAGATAATTTGTCCCTTACAGAAAGGCAATAGAACCAATCACATCTATTTTAGCTCCTTTTTAACTTTAAATGTTGTTAAAGAAGCATATTAGCTATTAAGCTCAAAATATAGTTACAGAATTTAAGCTAAACTTGGGCTTTTTTTAAGGTGGAAATTTTTGAGGCTAGCATGAATTCTTCTTGTATTTTTCTAAATATTCTCTAATATAAGGGAATTACTTATCGGATTGGACCCTGGAAAGTTAGTCCATGGTTTACTAAAATTTGTACAGAAAGTTTTTTGCAGATGGTTATAAACTGTATCTGATGCTATATGTAGTTCCAGATCTTCATATATGATGCTGGTTTTTTAGCCTTAACATTTTTAAAAACCTATATTTTTAAAGAAAGCATCTTGAAAACAGTGGTAGAAAGTTGACATTTAAACAGTTTGCTTTAAATGTACAAATTATGGAACACTTAATATGTTCAAAACAATTCCTTACATGTATAAACGAACACTTACGCACCCACCACCTAGCTTAAGAAGTAGAATATTAACATCACCAATATTTTTGAAGCCCCTAGTTTGCCCTCCGTCCACCACAGAAATACTCATTGTCTTGAATTTTGTTTACCATTCCCTTACTTCATTTTGCAGTTTTATGAGAGCCATATAGCTCAAATAGTATATGTTAAATGAAAAAAAAAATCTTCCAGTTGTAAGAAGTTATTTCTACTTTTTTTCACAGTGGGAATGTAAGACCGATTTAGATATTGCGTACAAATTCGGAAAAACTGTGGTGAGCTGTGAAGGCTATGAGTCCTCTGAAGACCCGTATGTACTAAGAGGCTCCTGTGGCTTGGAGTATAACTTAGATTACACAGAAATTGGCCTGAAGAAATTGAGAGAGTCTGGAAAACACCACGGTTTTAGCTCTTTCTCCAATTATTATAACAAGCTGTACTCCCCAGATTCCAGCGGCATGAGTGGATTGGTTACCATCGTGGTGCTACTTGCTGTTGCCTTTGGAGTTTATAAGTTGTTCCTTAGTGATGGTCAGGATTCTCCTCCACCATATTCTGAGGATCCTCCATATGCCCATCGTTACCAGAAGTTCTCCAGCTCAGCAGGATCCCCTCCCCCAGGCTTTAAGTCTGAGTTCACAGGTATGTTTTCCCCAAGGCAAATGGCCATAAGGAGGGTAGATGTGAGGTCATGAATCCTGGCCTGGTTTCTGAAAGAGAAAATGGCAGTGTTGGGAAACCAAAGCAGATTTGGCTTCTCATTTTATTTTTTACTTTCAACTTCTTTTGCCTCTTCTGTTCCTCCATAAAGATAATTGTGATTACTCTTTTAAGGATGCAGGATTAAATTGTACATCATCTCAGTGAGAAAACTTGATCTCTTATCTCACACGATACACAAAAATTTATTCATTAAGTATTACAGATATCAACATAAAAGTTTCCAGAAGAAAAGATAAGGAAATATTTGTCATGACAGATAGGCAAAAATTTCTTAGACACAGAAAGTACCAGCCATAAAAGAAAAGGTGGATAAATCTGACTTTAAGTTAACAATGTCTAGTCATCAAAAGACAACATGAGAGAGTGAAAAGTCAATCCATGAACTGGGAGTAATATTTGTAAAATATATTTCCTATAAAGGATTCCCACAAATCCGAGGAAAGACAACAACACAGTTTTAAAAATGGACAAGGACTTGAACTGCTTGTTCCCAAATGGCTATTTTATAATAATAGACACTATCCAGATGTCCAATAAAAATATGAAAAGGTGATGAGCTTTAGTCTTCAGGAAGATTAAATGCACACTGAGTTCATGTAACTGTCATAATGGCTCACATTAAAAAGCTGTACCAAGTAAGATGGCAAGGATGTAGTCAACTAGAACTTAGGATTTGAAAATGGTAAAACATTTTGCCAAACAGTCAGTACCTACTAAAACTAAGCATGCCTACTCTGTGACCCAGCAGTTCCATACCTAAGAGAAAGCATATATGCACAGAAAGACATGAATGAGAATATTCACAGCAATTTCATTCAGAACAGCCAAAAACTGGAAACACAATGGCCATAAACATTAGAATGAGACATATTGTAATTTTTTTCACAGGATGGAATACTACACATCAGTTTAAAAGAACAGAAAGTGACAGATGCAGTAGTGGGTGTTGACTCTCCTAGATGTAATGGCATGCCAGATATAAAAGAATACCTACTGTATGATTCTATTTATAAGTTAAGACTGGTAGAACTAAAGCTTGGTGAAAGAAGTCAAAGTAACCTTACCTCTGGTGTGGGTGGGTGACTGTTGGAATGATCAGGAGGGAGCCTTCTGGGAGGATCCCAGAAGAAATGTTTTATTGATGTGGGTAGTGGTTACATGCATGGGTACATATGTAAAAACTTACTACACTGTACACATTAGATCAGTGTACTTCATACATATTATATATCATTTAAAAAAAAAACTTCCTCTGAGCCAAAGACACTTTTTTGGTTCCTTTAAGTCCTGACTTCCCAAATGATATCTGGCTACCTCCACTTGGATTCCTCCATTAGACACTCAAGTATTGCTATCACCTGAAGCTTTTAGAGATGTTAACAGTACAGAGAGAAAGTAGCTGATAAGCCGGGTTGTCTTCCAGTGGTTGATCTTGAGCAGGACAAATGTGGCTTTATTGGGATCCTCTATCCCTCCTTCCACAAACACATCCCTTCTTTTCAAGTCTGTGTGAAGGGTGCTCCTTAGTTGTTAACCAGTATTTTTTGAACACATTTTTTTGAGTACACCTTGTTTATATGTTGGGCCTTGAGTATTATTAATAAACAGTATAAATGAAATCACTGCACAATTATCTTTGGTTTTGTAGGCTATGTTGTGTTTAAGTGAGGATACCTTATAAATCCTTTTTATTTCTAGGACCACATGGTGCAACTTCTGGTTTTGGCAGTGCTTTCACAGGACAACAAGGATATGAAAATTCAGGACCAGGGTTCTGGACTGGCTTGGGAACTGGAGGACTATTAGGATATTTGTTTGGCAGTAATAGGTAGGCTTTGCATTTATCTCAGTTTTTTTTTAATTCAACATTTCTTTAGAGGCTTCTTCATTTTGCATATAATTTGACTAGATTTGGTGATTTGGCTTTGTTAAGGAAAATAAATTATGCTGACATTACTCTATTAAATCATTCTCTGGGGATGGGGAAGGTACAGTATATGTGCCTTGATCAATATTGTACATTATTTTCTTTCATTTTGTTTCTTCTTCCTATGTCATCCTAACATATTATGAGGTAGGAAAAAGACTGTTTACTTGACATCTAAGAAAATGAGGTAGGAAAGAACACATTTGGGGACAGTTAGCAATATGGTTTGGTAGGAGAATGATAGAAGCAAGGCTGGAAAGAGCTTGGAGCCAGATTTTGTAATGTCTTCAATATTATTCGCATTTTAGGTTCAGATTTTATTTGAGTGCTAATTCAGAAAAAGAGCCTTTTCTCCCTATTACTTTCTTCCCCCATGGCAATGACTATAACAATACCAGAAATATAAAATAATATTGTTTTATGTTAACCCCAGTATACCAGAACATTGAGGAAAAAATACTTTTAAGGGTTTTTTTTTCCTGCTAGTGTAGGAATAGGAAGGTATTTAACAATTAAAATCACAAGAAAAATGCCTGACATACTTTTCATGTTTAACAGAGCAGCCACACCCTTCTCAGACTATCCTCCGTCCTGCTCCAGCACATGGACTAGCCGTGCCTATTCACCACTTCATGGAGGCTCAGGTAGCTCTGCATCATATTCAGGCCCAGAGACAAGAACCAGAACAGCGTCAGGTAAGAACAAAGATATACAAGTTCCTGTTAAGTGTGTATGAGTTAAGTGCAGACCTAGTTTTGGAACTTAATGATGATTAATTGATGTGTGTAAAGCAAATTATGCTAAGTGAGATGAGTCAGACAGAGAAAGAAAAATACTGTATGGCTTCACTTATATATGGAATCTATAAAACAAAACAGATGAATAAACAAAGTGAAAGAGAAGCAGACTCATAAATACAGAGAACAAACTGGTGGTTGCCAGAGGAAACAGGGTTGGGGAGATGGACAAAATAGCTGAAGGGGATTAAGCAGTATAATGTTGCAGTTATAAAATACAGTAAATAAGAAAGGGAGGTAATGTATAACATAGGGAATGTAGTCACAATAAGATCATATAACACCTTTGTATGGTGTCAAATGGTAACTGGACTTACTGTGGTCACCATTTCCTAAAGTATATAAATACAAAATCACTATGTTGTGCACCTGGAACTAGTACAATATTAATACTGAATGTCAATTATTCTTTAATTTAAAAAAAAATCAGTTTTATTTGGTATATCCACCAGAAATAGCACAATTAACTGAAATTAAAATATAATTTAGGTTCATTTCACTTCTAAATATTCTTTAAAAATCAAACAGGGATTTGGTTTAGATTCTTACCACTAACCAAGGTTTTAACTTAAATAAACCTTCCTGGAAGTTGCTTTCCACATATATTTAGGTGTGTGATCCTTAGGGATCCATTAAGCTCTAAATGGAATTTTCTAGGTAGAAGTTTAAACTGTTAAATTAAGTAAAACTCAATAGAAATGTATTGAGCTGTACTTTAAATAGTCAAAAATATGATTGTAACATTTATTGCATTTGTTAAGAGGAAATTTTGTAAAAGGAAAGATATAATATAAAAAATAACTATTTGGAGTTAAAACATCCAGCTTATGAGCAGAGAGTAGGAAGCAGTGGGTAATGAGTCACTTATAGATTGCCATAGATTGGATTTGTCTTCTTCCTCAAGGGGAAGTGACTAAAACAATGATTCAGTCTTGAAATTGGTAGAAAAATATATTAAATATGTTTTGAAGTGTAAGAAGGGAATTCTCATAATGTCAGTGTGAATATAAATTTACATAATCACTTTGAAAAACTGCTAGGCATTACCTACTAACATTGAACATAAGGATACTTAAGACCCAGCAGCTTCCCTCTCAGATACAGCAACATAAGTATATACATTGGAACACTAAAGGACAAGTACTAGAGGAATATTCATAGCATCCTAATTCACAATAGCCTCCAACTGGAAGAAACCCACACCTGTCAGCAGCAGGAAAGTGGATGAATAAATTGAGTTATATTCATATATTGGAATACTGTGCAGCAGTGAGTATGAATAAACAGTTGTATGCAATCATGTGGATGGAGCTACCAAATAAAGAGAAAGGAGCCAGACACAAAACAATATATGCTATATGATTACAACATTCATATTTTATAAATATACATGTTTAAAAACAAGCACAACTAACCTGTGGTGTTAGATATGATAGTGGTGACTTTTTGGAGAATAAATACAGAGATAGTGTTTGGGAGGATATATAAAAATATAACTCCATAGGACATAGCATGACAAAAGACTTATTCTTAGTGGAAACAAAAACTGTAAAAAAACCGTAAGTGCTGACTAGAAATGTGTGGAATTCATATGAAGAAAATCATAAAACATTACTAAATAACCAAAAGGAAAACGTGGAAAAAATTGAGGGACTCTCCAGATGGGTACACTTGTCATTTTGTAACCTGTCTGGTAGTGTGTGTGTGTGTGTGTGTGTGTGTGTGTGTGGTGGCAGGGGGGAGGGGATGTGACTAAGTAACGCTCACCATTGAAGGTCTGTAACCCTCCCCCATGTCACTTCTATTTACTGCTGGAACTGTGAGAGGTGGCAGGGCATGGTTTAGGCTCCAACGGCCCCTCTGTCTTTTATTTTAGACTGAGTATTGCCTATTCCATGTAGGCTGCACCACGGAGCATATCTTTGGTTTCTTGACTAAGAAAAGTTACTTGTGGCAGGTGTGTGTGCGTTCAGCCGACTTGATGACGATCTGATGATTGTCAGGAGGCGAAGCCTTTGTTTTGCATGGCCTGGCCTTTGCTCATTCTCTCCTTCCCTCATGTCTCTCTTATTCTTTTTCTAACAGTAAACATGTACTACTGGTGTAATTTTATAAGAATTCTAATGCATTTTAAAGAGTGAACATAAATTTTACTCTTTTCATTCTAGCATATGGTGGTACCAGAAGACGATAAGAAAGTAAAAAGTTGAAGTCAAACATTGGATGCAGTGAAATGATTGGATGCATCAGAAACAAGAATTTCTGATTTTTCATCTTTCTTTAAAAAAAAAAAGCTTATTGCTAACAACTGGAGAAAGGGAATATGTGAAAGTTCTGTGGTGTCATGTCCTGTATATAGCTTTTTGTATTCTGTTATTTGAGGCTAAGAATTGATATATGACAAAATGCTTATGTAGAGAATTGTATGTTAATGTAACCAGCAGATGTGTATTACAGTTATTGAAAGTGGCAATTACTGTGGAAAGCTGAAAACGTTTAATTTCTAAAACCTGTGATGCCATAAGAAGCATTGAGAATGAAGACTTAATGCCAATAGATAGTGAGTATAAAAAATTTCAATCTTAGGTGATTTTAGTTAATGAGTTATTACCTCATAGACACAGTAATAATCTCTTTTGTGTTTGCTGTTCTTCAGACATTTAAACCAAGCTTTGGACTACTAATTATACTTACCTCTGGGGTTTGATCACTCTGAGCTCAGGAGCTGTGAATCCTTCAGTGGTGGGGGGTGGTTCTGGTAAATGAGAGTGACCTTTTGTAGGAAAAG
The DNA here is from genome assembly GCA_032199065.1 of Smutsia gigantea. Lineage (NCBI taxonomy): Eukaryota > Metazoa > Chordata > Mammalia > Pholidota > Manidae > Smutsia > Smutsia gigantea. The sequence continues at coordinate 20,688 of JAVSCE010015181.1, forward strand.
GTAGAAAATAAGGATCTAAGTTGGCTTGAGTGATTGTGTGTACTGACAAAAATGCTTGAAACCTCCATGTTCATCACTGAAAGAGGTGAAGTTCAAATGTTTCAACAAAGGTCTTTGTAAAGCAAAATAGTCATTCAGTTCTTTGTGGAATCTCAAATATTGTTGTAGCACTCTGTTCCAATCTTACATTAAAATGACAGAAAAAGTAAAAACAAGCAGGGGTTTTATTCTCATTCTTTCTACCAGCCTGGACCCAAATGGGTGTTACTTTTTAAATCCCTTTTCCCAAAGGAAAAGGGGTTCATGCAGAAGTTCTGTCTCCTTAAACAAGAATTTCCCATGGTGGTGTTCCCTTTGCTGCCAGTCATTTGGTAAATGTTTTCAAAAAGTAATTTATGATGGGGAAAAAGATGGTGGCATGAGAAGTGAGGCAGAAACCTCTCCCAAAACCACATATAACACAAAAATACAGCAAATACAGCTAATCCTGAAAGAGCAACCTGAAGACTGCAGAACAGACTGCCTACATCTGGGGAAAAGAGAAGACTTCACAGAAAAGGGTAAAGTAGCAAAGCTGCAATCTGGCAGGACCCAAGCACTCCTCCAACCCCAGCCCACAAGTGGGAGGAAGAGAAATGGAGTGGGGAGGGAGTAGAAGCCCAGGACTGCAGAACACCCACCCAGTCCTAGATAGAGATCTGCTTTGGGAGCACGAACCCACATTACATGGTGCTCTGGAGATTTAGTGGGGTTGGAGAGCAAAGACAGGCAGAATATTTAGACTGAGATTCCAGAAGCTTGTGGAGAACAGGTATGCACAACTGGCCCCCTGGGACAAAAGAAAGGTGGGCAGTTTGAAAGACGTCCCTACAGCGAGAGGGGTGCTAAAGGGGAAAAGATTACAAAGAGCTCACTGCTTAGGAGAAAGGGCAGGTAGACAAAATCATCCTGGCACACTCAGCCCAGCAGGTTGGGAACTCTCAGGAGGTTCAGACACTCCATTCACCTGGCTGGCAATGCAGCCCTGAGGCCCCCCACTGCTTTTTTCAGCCTGCTGCTCCTCCTCCTGGCAGGCACTGGACCACTTACCTGCTGCCCCTGCCATCATGCCAGGCCAGTCAGGGCAGCCCCACCTACGGCAGCTACAGGGGCATAGCACAGAGGCTTCTCATGTGCTTGGCCCATGACTTGGCAGTGGAGGCAGGCACTACAGCCAGAAAGCAGGAAAGAGCTCTCCTCGGGGCAGGCACCAGTGCTGCTTGCCTGTGACGCCTGCCATTGCTACAGCTGCTTGGCAGCTCCAGAGAGTATAGAGTTCCTGGGCACTAGAGGGTGCTGCCTACACAAAGTTATTATTCCATAGGAAACACTAAAAAGAATGAAATGGCAGAGGAATTTGGTCCAAAGAAAACTACAGGAAGAAACACCAGAAAGAGGACTCAGTGAAACTGAAATCACCAATCTTGATAACGATTTCAAAATTAGTCAAAAACATGCTCACGGAACTATGGAAAAATATTCAAGATCTCAGGGAGGACTTCAACAAAGAGAAACTTTGGAAAATACAGTATCTGAAATGAAACATACAATGGAGGGATTTAAAAGTAGGTTAGATGACATAGAGGAAATGGTAAATGAAATAGAAACGAGACAACGGGAGAACAAAGAAGCTGAGGCACAGAGAAAAGATCTCTAGGAATGGAAGAATAATAAGAGAACTGTGTGACCAATCCAGTTGGAACAATATTCTCATAGGGGTACCAGAAGAAGAAGAGAAAAAGGGATAGAAAGTCTCTTTGAGGAAATGCTGAAAACTTCCCCAATCTGGGGAAGGAAATAGTCTCTCAGATCATGGAAGTGCAGAGATCTCCCAACACTAGGGACCTTGGGAAGACAACACCAAGATATATAACAATTAAAATGGCAAAGATCAAGGACAAGGACAGAGTTTTGAAAGCAGCCAGAGAGAAAAAAGATCACTTATAAAGGTAACCCCACATCAGACTTCTTAGCAGAAACTTTACAGGCCAGAAGGGAGTGGCATGATATATTTAATGCAATGAAACAGAAGGGCAGTCAACCAAGAATACTCTGCCCAGCAAGATCATCACTTAAATTTGAAGCAGGGATTAAACAATTTCCAGATAAGAAAAAATTGAGGGAATTACCTCCCACAAACCATCTCTACAGTGTATTTTAAAGGGACTGCTTTAGATGGAGTGCTCCTAGGGCTAAATTTCTCTGTCACCAGAAAAAATAAAACCACAGTCAAGGAAGTAGACCAATTAATTATTAAGTAAATGCAAAATTAAATCAACTACTCACAATGTCAAGGGATACACAAATGGTACAGAGTACGACACCTAATATATAAAAAGTGAAGGAGGAAGAAGAAGAGGGGTGAAAAAAGAACCTTTAGATTGTATTTCAAATAGCATAATAAGTGAGTTAAGACAGACTATTAGATAGTAAGGAAGCTGTCCTTGAACCTTTTAACCACAAATCTAAAGCCTACAATGGCAATAAGTACATATCTATCGATAATCACCCTAAATGTAAATGGACTGAATGCACCAATCAAAAGAAATAGTGTTACAGAATGGATAAAAAAACAAGACCCACCTATGTCCTGCATACAGGAGACTCACTTCAAACTCAAAGGCATACACAGACTAAAAGTGAAGGGATGCAAAAAGATACGTCATGCAAATAATCGGGAGAAAAAGCAGGAATAGCAGTACTTAGACAAAATAGATTTTAAAACAAAGAAAGTAATGAGACAAAGAGGACATTACATAATGATAAAGGGGTCAGTTCAACAAGAGGATATAACCATTATAAATATCTATTCACCCAACATAGGAGCACCTAAACATGTCAAACAAATGCTAACAGAATTAAAGGCGGAAATAGAATGCAATGCATTATTTTGGGAGACTTCACTCCAAAGGACAGATCAACCAGACAGAAAATAAGGAGACAGAGACACTGAACAACACATGAGAACAAATGGACCTAACAGACATCTACAGAACACTCCACTGAAAAGCAGGAGGATACACATTCTTCTCAAGTGTACATGGAACATTTTCCAGAATAGATCACAGACTAGGCCACAAAAAGAGCCTCAGTAAATTCAAAAAGATTGAAATGGTGCCAACCCTCTTTGCAGAGCACAAAGGTATGAAACTAGAAATAAAGTATACAAAGAAAACAAAAAAGCCTACAAACATATGGAGGCTTAACAATATGCTCCCAAATAATCAATGGATCAATGACCAAATAAAAACAGAGATCAAGCAATATAGGGAGATAAATGAAAACAACACCCAAAACCTGTGGGATACAGCAAAGGTAGTTCTAAGAGGAAAGTATATTGCAATACAGGTTTACCTCAAGAAAGAAGAACAATCCCAAATGAACAGTCTAAACTCACAATGAAACTAGAAAAGAACAAAGGAGGCCCAAAATCAGTAGAAGGGACATAATAAAGATCAAAGCAGACATAAATAAAATTGAGAAGAATAAAACAATAGAAAGAATCAATGAAACCAGGAGCTATTTCTTCAAGAAAATAAAACAGATAAACTGCCAGCCAGACATACCAAGAAAAAAAGAGTCTACATACATAAAATCAGAAATGAGAAAGGAAAATCAGTATGAACACCATGGAAATACAAAGAATTATTAGACAATACTATGAAGAATTATATGTTAACAAATTGGATAACCTAGAAGAAATGGACTTTCTAGAAAAATACAACCTTCCAAGACTGACCCAAGAAGAAACAGAAAATCTGAACAGACCAAATACCAGCAATGTAATTGAATTGGTAATCAAAAAACCATCTAAGAACAAAACTTCTGGACCAGATGGCTTCACTGCTGGCTGAATTTTATCAAACATTTGGTGAAGACCTAATATCCATCCTCCTTAAAGTTTTCCAAAAAGTAAAAGGGGGAATACTCCTAAACTCATTCTATGAGGCCAGCATCACTCTAATACCAAAACCAGGCAAAGACACCACAAAAAAAGAAAATTACAGACCAATATCCCTGATGAACATAGATGCAAAAATATTCAACAAAATATTAGCAAACTGAATTAAAAAATACATCAAAAAGATCATCCATCATGATCAAGTAGGATTCATCTCAGGGTTGCAAGGATGGTACAACATTCAAAAATCCATCAACATCATCCACCACATCAACAAAAAGGACAAAAACCATATGATCATCTCCATAGATGCTGAAAAAGCATTTGACAAAATTCAACATCCAGTCATGATAAAAACTCTCAACAAAATGGGTATAGACGGCAAGTACCTCAACATAATAAAGGCTATATATGACAAACCCACAGCCAACATCATACCTACCAGAGAAACAAGATAAGGAACAAGACAAGGATGCCCACTCTTACCGCTTTTATTCAACATAGTACTGGAGGTCCTAGCCATGGAAATCAGACAGCATGAAGAAATAAAAGGCATCCAGATTGGTAAGGAAAAAGTTAAACTGTCTCTGTAGATGACATGATATTTTACATAAAAAGCCCTAAAGAAACCACCAAAAAACTACTAGAACTAAGAACTGAATTCAGCAAAGTGGCAGGATGCAAAATGAATACACAAAAATCTGTTGCATTCCTATATACTAAGAATGAATTAGCAGAAAGAGAAATCAGAAAAACAACTCCATTTACAATTGTATCCAAAAGAATAGAATACCTAGGAAAAAACCTAACCAAGGATGTGAAAGACCTATACCCTGAAAACTACAAGACATGAGAGAAATTAAAGACACCAATAAATGGAAGTACATCCTGTGTTCATGGATATGAAGAATTAATATTGTCAAAATGACCATCCTCCCTAAAGCCATCTACAGATTCAATGCAATCCCTATCAAATACCAATAGCATTCCTCAATGAACTAGAACAAATAGTTCTAAAATTCATATGGAACCACAAAAAACCCTGAATAGCCAAAGCAATCCTGAGAAGGAAGAATAAAGCAGGGGAAATTATGCTCCCTGACTTCAAGCTCTACTACAAAGCCACAGTAATCAAGACAATTTGGTACTGGCACAAGAACAGACCCATAGACCAGTTGAACAGAATAGGGAGCCCAGATATAAACCCAAGCATATATGGTCAATTAATATATGATAAAGGACCATGGATATACAATGGGGAAATGACAGCCTCTTCAAAAGCTGGTGTTGGCAAAACTGGACAGCTCCATGTAAGAGAATGAAACTAGATTTGTCTAAGTCCATACACAAAAGTAAACTTGAAATGGATCAAAGGCCTGAATGTAAGTCATGAAACCATAAAACTCATAGAAGAAAACATAGGCAAAAATCTCTTGAATATAAACATGAGCAACTTTTTCCTGAACACATCTCCTCGGACAAGGGAAACAAAAGCAAAAATGAACAAGTGGGATTACATTAAACTAAAAAGCTTCTGTACAGCAAAGGATACCATCAACAGAACAATAAGGCATCCTACGATATGGGAGAATATATTCATAAATGACTTATCTGATAAGGGGTTAACATCCAAAATATATAAAGAGCTCACAAGCCTCAACACCCAAAGAGGAAATAACCCGATTGAAAAATGGGTGAAGGATATGAACAGACACTTCTCCAAAGAAGAAATTTGAATGGCCAATAGGCACATGAAAAGATGCACTGCCATAGAAAGAAAACAAATCCTACCATTTGCAACAACATGGATGGAGCTAGAGGGTATTATTCTCAGTGAAATAAGCCAGGCAGAGAAAGGCAAGTACCAAATGATTTCACTCCTTTGTGGAGTATAACAACAAAGCAAAACTGAAGGAACAAAACAGCAGCAGACTCACAACTCCAAGAAGGGACTAGAGTTTACCAAAGAGAAGGGTTTGGGTGGGTAGTTGGGGAGGGAGGGAGAAGGGGATTACGGGACACCATAATTCACAATCACAATATAGGTAGGTCACAGGAAAGGCAGTACAGCACGGAGAGGACAAGTAATGACTCTATAGCATCATACTACGCTGATGGACAGTGACTGCCGTGGGGCTGGGGGTGTAAGGACTTGATAATATGGGTGAATGTTGAAACCACAATGTTGCTCATGTGAAAACTTCATAATATTGTATATCAATGATACCTTAATAAAAAAATAAAAGTAATTTATAAATGGTGTGGAAGGAAGTTTCTGCTAAAAAATTGGCTAAAAATATAATTAAATCTCCAAATCTCCCAACTCTCAAAGATTGTACAGTCTGTTTTAGTTAAGCTCCAGAACCAGAGTCTCATTTTTATCTTTTATTTATTTATTTTTTATTAAGGTATTACTGATATACACTCTTATGAAGGTTTCACATGAAAAAAAATGTGGTTACTACATTCACCCATATTATCAAGTCCTCACCCATACCCCAATGCAATCACTGTCCATCAGTGTAGTAAGATGGCACAGATTTCGTTTTTATCTTTTAGAAACCATTTAAAAACAGTTTTAAATGTTTGTATTTCAAAATGTGATTTAGGGAGTATCTGAAAGGGTGTTACTTCTCACCAGTAAACTTTGGTAGAGATCATAATTTATGTTACAGAGGAAACAATTTTTCTTTAGGTATGTTGCACTAAATCTTTCCCCAATTTTGCCTTAGTACAAGGAGATGGAATAAAAGAGAATTCAGTTTATTACCTTTTTAATCCATTTGTTTTTTGCTTTGGGTTTTCATTAATTTTTTGCTACAAGAGTTGATAATCTTGAATCTAGTATGTTTTACTTGGAGAGCAAAGTGAAAGATTTTATTTTTAAATCTGCTATATATTGGGCCAGTGATGGTGATCTGCATGTTAAATCTGCTGTTCTTAAATTGCTGTGCTCAGATTTCTATTTTTGAACACATTATTTCAAGTCATTAGGATCTTAAGGATATAGTGAGTATAAACAGTTGACTAAATTGGGGGCTTTCAGATCAGTCTCAGGAGCCCCAGGGGTGTCTCTGAGGCTGCCTGGAAGGAAGGGAAGAGAAGTAAAGAAGGTGAGTGTAAGACTCAGGACCCTTTTCCCTGCACCACCCCCTCTCCCCCCACAGAGTTCCTCCTTTGTTGTTGTGTGTTTACATTTCCTTGTTTTTTACGGAAAAGATTCTGAGGCATCACCTTTAAAATCTAAGTCTCAGAATAAAAGACAGGATAACTGGGCCCCATTAGGGGGCTCATGGCCCACTGCAGGGATTAGAGCCAAGGGAAAGGGAGTACCTCAGCTGGGAGCCCGGTATACCTGGTGGGGAGGGCATAAAAAGAGAAAGAAGTGAAAGGGAGCTGAAGATAAGCTTTACAGTTTCACTCACAGGACTGTTCAGCAGAACTTTCTGGATGCTAGGATGGACGGAGTAGCTGGTATTTTACCCATTTAGGTGTGTTTCCATAGTTTCATGCATGCTTCTTTGTGAAGCTCCTCATCTCTTCCATTCTGACCTCTATCCTCCAAAACTGGCTTAAGTTTGTCTAGTGTTTTTCTATAACACATTGTATATACTTCTATATTGTACTTAGTATACAACATCATGGTTACTTTTTAGGTGTGGATCTTACTACTCCGAGTTCCTTAGGGAAAAGGGTCAAATATTTACTTCCTGCCTCTTGCAGCTAGCGCATGGTTACGTGACTGAATTCTGTCAGTCAGATGCTTCCTCCAGGTCTTTGGAGGGAGTGGCACAAAGACATCAGGGCTTGTAATAATAAGAGATGATTTCCAGCAGTGATAAAATAGTCTAACTGGACAGTTTCCTGGCATTTCCTGGCTGGGTTGTGTATTGCATGGATGGCAGTGCCAGAAAGCCTGCCTCATCCTAACTCTGGTTTTCCAGTCTTCCCCTGAATCCTGTGAGCTATTTGATACAAGTGTTAATAAATTCCCTTTCTGCCCAATATAATAGAGTCATTTTCTGTTGTTTGCTGCCAAGAACCTTGCATGTATGGTGAATCTCCTAAGATCCTTTGATAGTAAGCAAGAGAACTGGCTAATTGTAATAAAACATTGTGGTTGACTCCCAACATCTACTCCTCCCTGTTGATTTGGTCTTTCAATCAGTAGTTCTCAAACTTGGAGCCTGAGACACACAGGAGGGCTTTGAATACACACTGCTTCGTGCCATCCCTACAGTTTCTGATGTAGAAGGTATAATGGTTAATTTTACATGTCAGCTTGGGTAGGTTATAGTTCTGTTAGTCACATTCTATTCTAGGTGTTGCTGGGAAGGTATTTTGTAGATGTGATTAACATGTACAATCAGTTAATTCTAAGTAAAGGAAATTAACCTCCATGGGCTGGGTGGACCTGATCCAATCAGGTGAAAGGCCAGAATTCAGGTTTCCTGGAAGACGAAATTCTCCCTGTGGATGGCAACTTCAGCTCAAGAGTTAGCACCTGCCCCCTTGATAGTCTACCCTATGGACTTGAACTTGCTTAGCTAGTCCTTACACTCGTGTAAGCCTGGTTGTTTGGCCTTCCAATAAGTCCCTCCATATGTATCTGCTGCTGGTTGAACCCTAACTAATACAGATTTTGGTACCAGAAGTGATTCTAGAGAAACAGAATCTTAAGGATGAGATTTTAAAATTGGTTCTGAGTTTTCTGGAATATATTCTGTAACCTAGTTAACTTGAAAGACACTAATGCCTCTGATTCCAGTGTAAAGAGGATGCTGGTAGTCCATGGTGTGATTTGGCAATGGAGATATACAAAATACCATGTTTGGGTACTCCTATCAAATCCTATGAAAGGCAAGGTTCTGGACGACCACGTATATTATCCCTTAGAATGTTTCAGTCAAACAAGGTATGCAATGAGACTGGCTGGTTGTTCCTAATTGGACAAAGTAGAACAAGGAAAGGATGAACTCAGTGCTTCAGATTCCCAGCTTAATCTCCACACAAATGACCTGAAAGCTTTTTATTATCTTCCCTGAAAGACATCCTTAGCTCCTTAGCCTGCAGGGCTGAGATTTCTGAAAACCAAACTCAGAGTCCCACCCTGCAAGTGGCTGAACTAAACACAAATGAATCCCCAGACTTGAAGGGTAGCTACTGTTAAAGTGAGGGCATGGATGGGTGTTACCTCAATTTTGTGGAGTGACCTAAAAGAAATGCCTTTCCCCATATTGTGAGGGAACTGACAGGCCAAAGAAATGAGTTAGACAAATCCAGCTTGGTGAGTAATGAGTTTTATTAAGGGGTTATTTACAGATGGGTGGACGACATTTGAGCAGCTGCTCCACCCAAGTTGCCACCCCCTGCCTGGGAGGCTAGATTTATCAGGAAACAGGGAAGGGGGCTATGTGCAGGGGAGCAGGTAAACTCGGGGTTTCCTGAGTTTCAGCAAAGTTGGGTAAACATCTTGTAGCGCTCAGGTCTCCAGCCTGCAGGCTGAGGCAGGAGGAACAGTCACCCCACCTCCCTTGGAATGCAGCCCAGTAGTTTGTCTTTTAAACTGGCTTCTTTAATCACATTGACTTTAGCCAGATTTTGAAGGATCATCTATACTACAAATTGGGAAAGAATGGGAGCCTGAAAAGTGGAATGGGGACATAGCGGAATATCCCAGTAAAGCTGGGGACACTGAACCCCTAAATTCTGCTGAGTCTTCTTTGCCAGCACAAGTATCCCTTCCACCCAGTCTCAGAAGGTTTACCCTACTTTTCCTGAAAGACTTGTGTTCCTTGCAAAGCACTACCGATTCACCTCAGGACTTAACTCCACTGCCCCACTTTGCTTCTAGACCAATAACTACTCAAGTCCCAGATGGCAGCAAAGGATGGGGAACAAAGTGTGAGCCACGAGTTGCTGCACTGCACAGCAAAAGAACTGCATGATTTTCCCCATCTATACAGACATAAGTCTGGGCAATATGTGGGAATGGATCCTAAGGGTGTAGGATGATGAGGAAGGAATATAAAGTTGAATCAGGCCAACTTTATTGATATGGGCCCACGAAGCAGAGATTCTGGATTCCATGTCTTAGTGTGAGGGATCAGCAAGGGCTCTAACAGTTGTTTGGCCGAACATGAACTCAAAGGTGGCCTACGCTCAATTGAAAATGCCACAGCTGCTTCAGTATGTTGCAGAGGGAGAGCTCCAAAAGTTCAAAGAGATTGGGATGCTTGGATTTATCACGTAAGACCTGCTAACCCACCTTGGGAGAGTCAGGAGGAGGACGCACCTTTTACCATGAGTGTGAGGAGTAAATTTGTGAGGGGGCCCCGGTATCCTTGAGCTCTGTGGCTGCTCCTTGTAGGTCTGAAAGGACAATGGGAACTGCTTCCGTCAAACTGGCATCCCTAAACGGAATGAGGTTAATGCGGTCGCAGGATAGCTGGGGCCAAGTGGTGACGTTTAATTGCCAAAGACAACAGGTGTGGTTTTTATAATAAGCAGCAGAGTCAAAACAACAAACGGAATTGTCTGACTAACAGAGCTGTGGCGTTCGCCAGTTATTGTGGTGAACCTAGAAAAGAAATAGATGGGCAGCCTACTGGATTCTTGCTTGATCCATGTAAGCGGAAGAATTCTAGGTCAAGTGAACAGAAGCCTAACTCTGCTCTATGGCCAAAATTTATATCATTAATCTTTTCCCCAGCCTTTCCCCAAGGGACCTATGGCTATTTACTAGGGAGACTATGCACTGGGGGAAGGGAAAAATCAGATACTTGGGGGACTACTGGACACTGTCTCTGAACTGACACAAATTCCAAGAGGCCCGAAATGCTCTCTATCCACCAGTCAGAGTCGGGGCTTACAGAGGTTAGGTGATTAATGATCCATATCACAGTCCAGTGAGCCCCTGGATGTATCCTGTGATTATTTTCCCATTTCTGGAACGAATAATTGGAATAGACACAGTAACTGGCATATCCCCACATTGGGGGATTTCAAAATGTGTATTTTTCACCAACTGCGGCCGCCCTGCTGGTTTATAGATTTTTCTAAGTCCATATTTTATTTCGCCACTAGAGGGCAATAATGCTCCACTACACAAAGTATAGTAGGCAGGGAAATCTTTTTTACTTTTTAATATTTAGTGGGTTGTTCATGCTGAATCTCCTGTGTGGTTTTCTTCTGCCACGTGCTCCAATGACATAACCACCCAGGAGCTATTTAGGTATGAACTTTTTGGCTTGGATGTTTCTGGACTCTCATGTGACGTTGATCCATAACTGGGTTTCCAATGAAGAAACTCCTTTTTGTTTTTCAACTTAAAATCTAGGCCAAAAGAGACAAATTTCCACACCATCTCCTTAGGCTGCTGGAGAGAGATTTTTCTAGTCCACATTAAAACCCAGTTCTCTAGATTAGTCAAAGTAGAAATGACCCCCACCAATCCAGATTAGCTGCCACGTCAGCTGACTCATAAAATGCCCTGGTTTTCAGTAACCTCTTCATTTCCGGCCTCTGAGAAATTTCTATCACTCATCCTATGCATTTCATCTGGCATTTCTCTCTATTAATGGTGGGAAGGTGTTTTCAGAATAATGAGTCTGTCCTTTTAATACAACTAGACATCTTCGTGTCCTACTTAATCTAAGGTTGTTATACCACATCACAGCCTAATTTACCTACACAGCGCACACTCACCCAGATGCATGATGCATAACACACTATACTTGAGTATGTGCTCTTCCGCTCCCTCTCTCTTCTATTTTTCTAGTCTCTTAACCTATGGAAAGCTTAGCAGATTCTTAAGTTGTAAGCAATGCAGCACAAGGGAACTTATCAAAAGCTGCAAATGCTGAACCTCAGAAGTCTGTTGCATAGAACAGACTTATCATTAGTACCTATGTAGGGTCTAAGTGAAAAAGTGGAAGTATGGATGGCTAGAAAAGTATATGGAATCAGAGAGACTTCTTATTTCCCCATTTAACATCAATAGAACTTTGCAGCATGTACAGTGCAACAGCTAGCACCTGTGTAGTCAGAGAAGCCTGTGTTGGAATCTAGCCTTTGCCAACAAACTTACTTCCCTCTTTATGCTTCAGTTTTCACATGTGTGAAATGAGAGTGTTCAGTGTTGGAACGACTGAATGGGTCGATGTACGTACATTGGCACAGTGCTTGTCATGTAGAAAGAGCTTGATATTATGTTGACCGTTGCAATTATTATTATTGTAATTATTTTTTGTGCTTGAAAAAACTCAACCTCTTTCAAGGAACTTCTGAAGGCCTGTGAATTCGGTACAATTGTATGAACTTGCCATGATTGTAGGTCAAAAATCATTGGCCACGTCGTAAGTTTCCATATAGTACTTCAGAGTGTGAATCCTATTTTGAAATTGTTAAAGGAGGAAACATCAGAAGGAGGACATTTTGATAAGAGAAATACAAATTAGGGCTCAGTCTCTGGGGACAGGTGGAATCTATGTGCCCAGGTACTGAATTTGTGCCCATTTGAATTCCTCATTGGCTGGGCATTTCTTCAGTTTTATTGCAATTTAATTACTCAATTTTAACTTTGCCTAATTTAGGTGAAATTGTCCCAGAAAGTTATATATGTCAGTGTATTAAACTGGTCTTTTAAATATAAAAAGCCCACGTTGGAAGTGATCATTAGGAAGAGGAGCCAGCCATCCTGTTAGATGGCCAGCTTGTTAGTTGGCTGGGTACCTCATTAGTGAGCTCCTAAGGTAGTCTGTTGAGTGATTAGGAGAAAGACAGTGCATCTACACACTTCTAGATCTGATCTTCTTCTTAACTCTGGAGAGCTGATTAATAACTGTGGAGAAAATAAAGGTCCTGTTAGGTGGCCCCCAGGGAGCAATGCATAATTAGAAGTAGCATCTCTTGCCAAATTGAGAGCTGTTGCTGGAGGGCTGATGAATAACCTTCTGACACTGGGAGTTGGAACTGCGCCGAATTCCTGTCACTTTGTCCTGTAATTTGACTGTGTGATTCACTGACAAGAAAGCAGCTCTGCCGAGGTGAAGCCTCCCACACCCAAGCCTCTCAAATGCCATCTGACTCCTTTTGAATTCACTCCTTTTTTAGAGATCAGTGATTAGGTAACCTCTCGGACTCAGTTTTACTATTAAGATATGTTAGAAAATTAGTGACAGTTAAGTCAGCCACAGAAGAGGCTTGAGATACACGGTGTGTCAAGACATCCCTATCACATTCTGTAGCTCTTAATGTGATCTGCTCAAGACTTTAGCTCAGCTAACTCCTAGGCTGGCAGGATTTAATTTCTATTCCTACCCCTAAACTGAATGGTGGCTAAATGTTGGCCCCAACCACAAACGGGGTATTACCAGGTCTCCAAGCCTGACAAAACTCTTAGATGACAATTTCTTTTAATCTTTCTTGAAAAAATTATATGAGTAATCTAATGATAACTTCTGTCATAAACATAAAAGAAAACAAATCCAGATCACCATAACCACTCAGATATAGCCATATTACACCTTGGATGTATGGTGGTAAGGTCCTGAGTTGAATATTCAGTCCAGAGCAGATGCAGAGAAACAGGAGTTTCATTAAGGGAGAGGCCCTTCCTTGGTGCAATAGAAGGAACAAGAAGATCGTAGTTGCAAACGGAGGCTTGTTGGCTGAAATATCTGGGACTTGGCCTGGTGGGCTCTGTGTTCCTCATGAAGCATGAGGAATCATCAACTGTTGAGGATAGAAGGGAAGGAGGAAGTCAGAGGTGGAGTGGAATGGAGTGGAGAGGTATGAAAAGACAATGCATAACAGGAGAGGAGCTTAATAGAGAGAATTAGGAGAGATTTCTGGCATGGTTGTATACATTTGGGGTTGGTCACTAGGCATGTGACCTGTTACTATACTACTTAGGTGGGTGTTTTTCTCCTGTAGTAACTGTTTCAGGCTGAGGCACAGAGGAGGCAGGTGACACTGGATCCGCATAGAGTTAGGGTTCTGATGTGGAAAGGTAAGGTCGGAGTTGCCGGTGTTTGCAAGAGAGCAAATTCAGTGTTAGACTCTGGAAGTGAAGCTGGATGGGGAGGGATGTGCTGTGTAAAATGAAAGAAGTGCCAGTGTGCTGAGGATGCTGACGAAGCCAAAGAATTTTGGTACTGGGATGGGAGGAACTTGAGAAACTGATATGAGAGGAAAGGTTATGATAGGAGATCAGTGTTTTTGAATTAATGTCTTTTCCTTTTTATTTCTTGAGAAGCTTTCTTTTTTGGAACAAGAGATGTCTTCAGCTGGGGTGATAGGAAAGCTTCAACTGGGGTGAGATTTGAATTGAACTTGGGGAGATTTGTGTGGGCAAAGAGGCTGCAGATGACGTGGAGCTGTAATTTGGGTGAATTGCAGAGTGGAAATTCATAGCACTTGTCTTCCCTTGCAGTGAATACCTTTCATCAGTCTTTGCTGATACTATTTTAGAGATGAACTTGTATGTTATGTCAGTCATGCTTTCAGGTGTGTGTGCATGTGTGTGGTTGTGTGAACAGGTTCTCAATATTTTAATACCATGACTAAATTTTGTCATTTTATCAGGTATTTTGCCTGTAGGGGACTGAGTCATTCTAGGCAAATCTAAGAGTATGATTGATAAATTACAAAATTCCTATCAGTTATGCTTCAATTGCAACTTTCCTATCAGAAGTTCCTGTGGGCTGATTAGCACATTCTTCCCAGAGGAGTCTGTCTGTCTTCTTTCTCACTGTCTATCTACATAGGTATCTATCATCTGGGCATTGATTTATGTTTTGCACTATTTATTGAGAGTTTGTTATGCTCTAGGGCCCTTGATATGTCCTTTCCTTTCATTAGATCAATTAGTCCTCATAACAACTCTGTGAGGCAGGCATTATTATTATCCCCCTTTTTTACATAGACAAAGGAGGCTCAGAGAGGTTAAATTTTCGTTTTCATTCACCTAGCTGGCGGAGCTGGGTGTCAAATCCAGCTATGGACTGACCAGGGCCTGCACAGCCTAACCCTATGGAACACACATACACACACAAACATTGGTAGAATTTACATAAATTCACCATTTTAAAGTACAGAATTCAGTGGCTTTTAGTACATTCGTGAGGTTGTAGAACCATCACAACCACCAAATTTTGAACATTTTCATCACTCCAAAAACCCCATACCTGTTACAGAATCGCTTCCCACTTTTCCTTCCCACTCAGCCTCTGGAGACCTCTACTTGGCTTTCTGTCTCTGTTGATTTCCCTATTCTTGACATTTCATATAAATGGGATCAAATGATATGTGGCCTTTCATGTTTGGCTTCTTTCACTAGTTTTCAAGGTTCAACATGTAGCATGTATCACTACTTTCTATCTTTGCATGACTGAATAATAGTCCATTGTATGGATATACCATTTTGTTCATCCATTCACTCAGTTAATGATATTTGAGTTGTTTCTACCTTTTGGCTATTATGAATGATGCTTCTATGAACACTTGTGAACACTTTTTATTTCAACATACATTTTCAATTCTTTTAGGTGGATTTCTCAGAGTGGGATTGCTGAGTTGTGTGGTAATTCTATTTTTAACTTTCTGAAGAACCACTGTTTCCCACGGTGGCTGTACCACTTTACATTTCTACCATCAATGTAGGAGGGTTCCAGTTTCTACACATTCTTGCCAAAACTTATCATTTTCCATTTTTTAAAAGAAAATTATAGCCATCATAGAGGGTATGAAGTGCTCATTGTGGTTTTGACTTACATCATCTTAATGGCTAATGAAATTGAATTTTTCATTGCAATATTTTACTTTATTTTTTAACTCCAGAATTTCAATTTGTTCCTTTTTGATTTTTAGCTGTTTACTGATGTTCTCTATCTGGTGAGATACCTTCTCACCAGATTAAGTGTCCTTTGTTTATGCTGATTAAATTTCAGCATTCTGAAAAAGGTTGATTCTGACAGATACTGTCAGTTTATTTACTGCTTTAATGGAGAGATGGACTTTTAGATTTTCTTACTCTGCCATTTTCACTGATGTCACTCAGTAATTGAAGTCTATGGTTTTTTGCCTCTTTCATGAAAGTGAATTAATACCAGATGTTTACTTGATCTGTAAAGTCAAGAGTGAGGATTCAGATGATTTGGGGGATTCTATCACTGCCTTGAGAGAGCTTGGTCATTCCTTATTATATATATCCACAGTCTAGGAAGGAAACTCTATTCCTTGAAAATAAGATGGACATGCTCTTAACATGTCACCCCTTATTTAGATATTCTGCAGACTAGAACACAACCAATAATAAAACACACATATATGATGAATATTTGAGTTATCTATATGTGATGCCCTTCCATGGGCCAGAGAAGAAATGTATTTGCAATCTATTAGATTTGGGTATTTCAGTTGAAAACTGATATCACTCAGTTAGGTTAATGTTTGTTAGCTTAATTTTCAGAACATGGTGTTTCCTGATTTTGTTTTAAATTTTGTGTGCTGGTAGTTTTGGCTCAGTTTCCTTCTTTTTTTTCTTTTTAGTGTTTTATTTTGGAAAAAATTCTAATATATTAGAAAACAATGTATTTAAAAACACCATGATCCCCCAACTTCTGTAGTTAACTACTTCAGCAATGTTTCATCTGTTACCGCCCTTGAGATTATTTAGGTATTATATTATTTCATCTGGAAATATTTCAGTGGATGTCACTAAAAGACAAGGACTCATTTTGGAAAGCAAAACCCCCAGCATGGGGTGGTGGTCTTTTAAAGTGCAAACATATGTGGGAAGGACAGTTAATTCCCAAACTCATGAATGAGAATGCAGAGAGCGCCTGAGTAGTGAAAGGAGAGCAACTGAATCCTAGCTTTGCATCTTTCCAGGCTCTCTGAGCTCTAATACTCTACTTAACCCCTTGGAGCCTCGGTTCCCTCACTTATTTAAAGTCATTATGATGCCTCTGTTAGAGTGAGGGGGTGTAAAGAAAGATGTCTGCAAAGCATCAGCATGGTGTCTGGGGCACAGTAAGCCCTCAGTAGGTGGTAACTATAGTAATATGAATTGTTTTTACCTGACTTTTCTTTGTGAGGAAAACTCTAATAGGCATACAATCTAGAAGGCAGGAAAAGAAGGAGGAACCCAGCTTAGCAAAGTAATTTAAGAAAGGGAAAAAAGGAGAAGGCATCTGAGAAGAAACTTGGATTACTAGGTCACTTGGTAGGTGCCACCTGAGTTGAATGAGGATGTTCCCAGGATCCTCCTGTCGCTCTTTTATCAGAGTGACCAAATACATTTTCTTGCCTGCATCCTCCTAGGGCAGTTACCCATCCGTAGCTGGGGAGTTCTGCTGGGCTGGGATCCTTTCACAGTCTGTAGAAAATTTTTTTCAGAAACTGCTTCATCCAAAGATCAAGATGGATTTTGACCTAAACCACTTAGACCTGGGGGTATATATGTAGGTGTGTTTTACACAGTAAGTTTGTAATTTCTCTTCTGCATGGATCTTTACCTCAATTTCCCAATCAAGCAGGAAAATCTGGCCTTTAAAGCTGGGATCCTAGTGATCTTAGTGTCGCTCGACAAGGGAAGCTCTTCCTTTCTGCATGCCTGAGAAGCTGATCGGAGCTTCAGTGCCCTCTCTCTCCCCTGCTTGTTAAAGGCGGCAAAACAAATGGAATGAATGATTCGCCTCAGTCATTATGATGAGAGTTGGGATGAAATCTCCCAGCTTCTGAATTCGCTGAATTGGCACAAAGATCCATTTCCCGCTCTGCTCCTTTGGCAGTGCGATATGTAGAGCCATGCCAGCTGGTATATTTCCCAATTTCCTCCTCCACCTTCGCTTGGCATTTGGACAAAAATTCCTTGTACATGTACAGCCACTTAGCTCTGATAGTGATTTAACTGGTTGCCTGTTTATCCTGGAATTTAGTTTGCAGATGAGAGACCAGTGATACGTGTGTGATTATCCAGGTTGATTGATGGATTGATGGATTCACTCAACAAACATTTCTCAAGTGTCTATGCACCAGGTATCAAGGCAGATGCTGATGCAAAACCACGTATGAAAGCCTTCCATTCATTTGAATTGTAATAGACGTGGAAGGCAGTAGGTTTTTGTTCATTTGCTTGCTTACAATGGTCTAGGAGACTGGGTGGATTCAACAGTGCAGATCTGTCTGAATTTGGACGATCTGGATGATTGTACCTATACCAATCATAGAACTAATGACTGCTACCTGTTGGCTACTCTCCAATATATGGACACCAAGGTGCCTTTCTGTCATGGAGCATAGTAAGTAAACAAGATGCAGTTACTATTGATCAAGAGTTCTTGAGAAGTGGTTTTACGTGTAGCTACTAGGACTCTCAGATACAACAGATGGCAGGATGTCATTATAGACTACCTGAGTCTATAAATTGCACACGGGATGAATCACTCTGATCTCATCACTGGAATTTACTTTTTACCTTTCTTAAATTTAGCCCTACAAAAATTTCCTTTTCTTCAACTATGGGATCTGTTTCAATAAAAAAATTCTTCTAATCCTTCAGTGACAACAAGTCTCTGCATTTTGAGAAGGTCTGGTATGGGTCCAGTATCTTTGCCGTAAACATCTTTGCCACAGCATTTTTGCTGCAAACATTTTTGCTGCATCACTAGTTGGCTGTAAGGCAAAAAGATTAAAAGGAAAAAAAGATAAAATAAAAGATTAAAAGAAAGAGAAATTTAAAAATCTGGTTTGGTTTGACCATTTGCTGGTTTCACCAACTGGCTGAAGTTTGGCTTCATTTCTCCATTGCCTGGTACCCCTATTTTTTTAAATAGTTTATTTTGGTATCATTAATCTACAATTACATGTGCAATATTATGGTGATTACACTACCCCCTTCATCAGGTCCCCCCCCCCAACCCCATTACAGTCACTGTCCATCAGCGTAGTGAGATGCTATAGAGTCACTACTTGTCTTCTCTGAGTTGTACAGCCCTCCCCGTGCCCCCTGGTACTCCTATTTTTATATTATACAAATCTTAGCCCTCACAATGATCTACGTAGTGGACAGAGTTTTGGACCCTCAGTTTCCACAGAACTTTGGAATGTCTATCAACAGACATGTGACAATATGCCCAGAACAAACAACAGAATGGAAGGCTTTTCCAATGCCGTGCAAAGCTCAGTGACCAATATGCATCCTAGGATTTGGAAACTGATGCCTCTCTAATATAGGAAGTTTTAGTGAGAAAAAGAAAAAGCATGATGCCAAATGAGATCAGTCAGTAAGCAAAAAAATGTATAGTCCTATGAATGAAAGACTTCGAATGTAAATGCTTAGATACAATGCACAAGATATGCTCAGTTATTTGCACAGTATTGCCATGGATCTACATAGCGCATGTTGAATGTATTCAAATATTTTGTATTTCTCAATAAAGTCTTTAAAGTTTTCTGATTAATTTTTTTATGTCTCATGTCCTTTTTAATGAATGTCCCATTTTTCATTATTATTTTTGTTTTGGTATCATTAATGTACAATTACTTGAACAACATTATGGTTACTAGACCCCCTATTATCAAGTCCCCCCACATACCCCATTACAGTCACTGTCCATTAGAGTAGTAAGATGCTATAGAATCACTACTTGTCTTCTCTGTAAATACTGCCTTTCCCGTGAACACCCCCTGTTACATTGTGTGTACTAATCGTAATGCCCCTTTTTGCCCCTTATCCCTCCCTTTCCACCATTCGTGCACAGTCCCTTTTCCTTTGGTAACTGTTAGTCAATTCTTGGGTTCTGTGAGTCTGCTGCTGTTTTGTTCCTTCAGTTTTTTCTTTGTTCTTATACTCCACAGATGAGTGAAATCATTTGATAGTTGTCTTTCTCTGCCTGGCTTATTTCACTGAGCATAATACCTTCTAGCTCCATCCATATTGGTGCAAATGGTAGGATTTGTATTCTTCTTATGGCTGAATAATATTCCATTGTGTATATGTACCACATCTTCTTTATCCATTCATCTACTGATGGACACTTAGGTTGCTTCCATTTCTTGGCTATTGTTAAGTAGTGCTGCGATAAACATAGGGGTGCATACGTCTTTTTCAAACTGGGCTGCTGCATTCTTAGGGTAAATTCCTAGGAGTGGATTTCCTGGTTCAAATGGCATTACTACTTTGAGTTTTCTGAGGAACCTCCATACTGCTTTCCACAATGGTTGAACTAATTTGCATTCCCACCAGCAGTGTAGGAGGGTTCCCCTTTCTCCACATCCTCGCAAACATTTGTTGTTGTTTGTCTTGGATGTTGGCTATCCTAACTGGTGTGAGGTGATATCTCACTGTGGTTTCAATTTGCATTTATCTGATGATTAGGGATGTGGAGCATCTTTCATATGCCTGTTGGCCATCTGAATTTCTTTTTTGGAGAAGTGTTTGTTCAGCTCCTCTGTCCATTTTTTAATTGGCTGGTTTGCTTTTGTTTGTTGAGGTGAGTGAGCTCTTTATATAATTTGGATGTCAACCACTTATCGGATATATCATTTATGAATATATTCTCCCATACTGTAGGATGTCTTTTGTTCTACTGATGGTATCCTTTGCTGTAAAGAAGCTTTTTGGTTTGATATAGTCCCATTTGTTCATTTTTGCTTTTCTTTCTGTTGTCCAGGGAGACATGTTCATGAAGAAGTTGCTTATGTTTATGTCCAAGAGATTTTTGCCTATGTTTTTTTCTAAGAGTTTTATGGTTTCATGACTTATATTCAGGTCTTTGATCCATTTTGAGTTTACTTTTGTGTATGGGGTTAGACAGTAATCCAGTTTCATTCTCTTACATGTAGCTGTCCAGTTTTGCAAACACCAGCTGTTGAAGAGGCTGTCATTTCCACACTGTATATCCATGGCTCCTTTGTGGTATATTAATTGACCATATATGCTTGGGTTTACATCTGGGCTCTGTATTCTGTTCCACTGGTCTATGGGTCTATTCTTGTGCCAGTACCAAACTGTCTTGATTACTGTGGCTATGTAGTAGAGCTTGAAGTCAGGGAGCATAATTCCCCCTACTTTATTCTTCCTTCTCAGGATTGGTTTGGCTATTCAGGGTCTTTTGTGGTTCCATATGAATTTTAGAACAATTTGCTCCAGTTCATTGAAGGATGCTGTTGGTATTTTGATAGGGATTGCATTGAATCTGTAGATTGCTTTAGGCAGGATGGCCATTTTGACAATATTAATTCTTCCTAGCCAAGAGCATGGGATGAATTTCCATTTACTAGTGTCCTCTTTAATTTATCTTAAGAGTGTCTTGTAGTTTTCAGGGTATAGGTCTTTCACTACGTTGGTTAGGTTTATTCCTAGGTATTTTATTCTTTTGGACACAATTGTGATTGGAATTGTTTTCCTGATTTCTCTTTCTGCTAGTTCATCGTTGGTGTATAGGAATGCAACAGATTTCTGTGTATTAATTTTGTATCCTGCAACTTTGTTGAATTCAGATATTACATCTAGTAGTTTTGGAGTAGATTCTTTAGGGTTTTTTATGTACACTATCATGTCATCTGCAAACAGGGACAGTTTGACTTCTTCCGTGCCAATCTGGATGCCTTTTATTTCTTTGTGTTGTTTGATTGCCATGGTTAGGACCTCCAGAACTATGTTGAATAAAAGTGGGGAGAGTGGGCATCCTTATCTTGTTCTTGATATTAAAGGAAAAGCTTTCAGCTTCTCGCTATTAAGTATAATGTTGGCTGTGGGTTTGTCATATATGGCCTTTATTATGTTGAGGTACTTGCCCTCTATACCCATTTTGTTGAGAGTTTTTATCACGAATGGATGTTGAATTTTGTCAAATGCTTTTTCAGCATCTATGGAGATCATCATGTGGTTTTTGTCCTCTTTTTGTTGATGTAGTGGATGATATTGATGGATTTTCAAATGTTGTACCATCCTTGCATCCCTGGGATGAATCCCACTTGATCATGATGGATGAGCTTTTTGATGTATTTGTGAATTCGGTTTGCTAGTATTTTGTTGAGTATCTTTGCATCTATGTTCATTAGGGATATTGGTCTGTAATTTTCTTTTTTTGTGGTGTCTTTGCCTGGTTTTGATATTAGAGTGATGTTGGCCTCGTAGAATGAGTTTGGGAGTGTTCCCTCCTCTTCTACTTTTTGGAAAACTTTAATGAGGATGGGTATTAGGTCTTCACTAAATGTTTGATAAAATTCAGCAGTGAAACCATCTGGGGCAGGGTTTTGTTCTTAGGTAGTTTTTTGATTACCAAATCAATTTCTTTGCTGGTAATTGGTCTATTCAGATTTTCTGTTTCTTTCTGGGTCAGCCTTGGAAAGTTGTATTTTTCTAGAAAGTTGTCCATTTCTTCTTGGTTATCCAGTTTGTTATCATATAATTTTTTCATAGTATTCTCTCATAATTCTTTGTATTTCTGTGCTGTGCATAGTAATATTTCCTTTCTCATTTCTGATTCTGTTTATATGTGTAGACTCTCTTTTTTCTTGATAAGTCTGGCTGGGGGTTTATCTATTTTGTTTATTTTGTCAAAGAACCAGCTCCTGCTTTCATTGATTCTTTCTATTGTTTTATTCCTCTCAATTTTATTTATTTCTGGTTTAATCTTTATTATGTCCCTCCTTATACAGACTTTGGGCCTCATTTGTTCTTCTTTTTCAAGATTCATTAACTGTGAATTTACTGCTCATTTGGGATTGTTCTTCTTTCCTGAGGTAGGCCTGTATTGCAATATATTTCCCTCTTAGCACGGCCTTAGCTGCGTCCCACAGATTTTGTGGTGTTGAATTATTGTTGTCATTTGTCTCCATATATTGCTTGATCTCTGTTTTTATTTGGTCATTGATCCATTGATTACTTAGGAGCATGTTATTAAGCCTCCATGTGTTTGTGGGCTTTTTTGTTTTCTTTGTGTAATGTGTTTCTAGTTTCATACCTTTGTGATTTGAGAAGCTGGTTGGTACAATTTCAATCTTTTTGAATTTACTGAGATTCTTTTTGTGGCCTAATATATGATCAATTCTTGAAAATGTTCCATGTGCACTTGAGAAGAATGTGTGTCTTGTTGCTTTTGGATGGAGGGTTCTGTAGATGTCCTTTAGGTCCATGTGTTTTACTATGTTGTTCAGTGCTTCTGTCTCTTTACTTATTTTGTGTCTAGTTGATCTGTCCTTTGGAGTGAGCGGTGTGTTGAAGTCTCCTAAAATGAATGCATTGCATTCTATTTCCCCCTTTAATTCTGTTAGTATTTGTTTCACATATGTAGGTGATCCTATGTTGGGTGCATAGATATTTGTAATAGTTATATCCTCTTGTTGGACTGACCCTTTTATCATTATGTAATGTCCTTCTTTGTCTCTTGTGACTTTCTTTGTTTTGAAGTCTATTTTGTCTGATGCAAGTACTGCAACCCCTGCTTTTTTCTTACTATTAGTTGCATGAAATATCTTTTTCCATCCCTTTACTTTCAGTCTGTGTATGTCTTTGGGTTTGAAGTGAGTCTCTTGTAGGCAGCATATAGATGGGTCTTGTTTTTCTACCCATTCAGTAACTCTATGTCTTTTGATTGGTGCATTCAGACCATTTACATTTAGGGTGATTATCGATAGGTATGTACTTATGGCCATTGCAGGCTTTAGATTCGTAGTTACCAAAGGTTCAGGGGTAATTCCCTTACTATCTAACAGTCTAATTTTACTTACTTTGTATGCTATTACAAACACAACCTAAAGGTTTTTTTTCCTCCTCCATTCTTTGTATGTTATGAATCATATTCTGTACTCTTTGTCTTCCCTTGGGTGACATCTTTTTAGCCTTAGGAATACTTCCATGTATAGGAGTCCCTCCAAAATGTACTGTAGAGGTGGTTTGTGGGAGGTAAATTCTCTCAGCTTTTGCTTATCTGAAAATTGTTTAATCCCTCCTTCAAATGTAAATGATAACTTTCCGGGTAGAGTATTCTTGGTTCAAAACCCTTCTGCTTCGTTGCATTAAATATATCATGCCACTCCCTTCTGGCCTGTAAGGTTTCTGTTGAGAAGTCTGATCATAGCCTGAAGGGTTTTCCTTTGTATGTGATCTTTTTTCTCTCTCTAGCTGCTTTTAAAAGTCTGTCTTTATCCTTGATGTTTGCCATTTTAATTATAATATGTCTTGACATAGTCTTCCTTGGGTCCCTTGTGTTGGGAAATCTGTGCACCTCCATGGCTTGAGAGACTATCTCCTTCCCAGTTTGGGGAAGTTTTCAGCAATAACCTCCTTAATGACACTTTCTATCCATTTTTCTCTCTCTTCTTCTTATGGTACCCCTGTTATGTGAATATTGTTCCGTTTGGATTGGTCACACAGTTCTCTCTTTCATTCTTAGAGATTCTTTTTTCTCTCTGTGCCTCAGCTTCTTTGTATTCCTCTTCTCTAATTTCTATTCCATTTACTGTCTCTTCTACTACACCTAATCTGCTTTTAAATCCCTCCATTGTATGTTTCATTTCAGATATGGAATTTCTTAATGATTGAATCTCTGACTTAAATTCGTTCCTTTGTTCTTCAATATTTTTCTGTACCTCCATAAGCATGTTTATAATTTTTATTTTGAACTCTCAGGAAGATTGGTGAGTTCAGTTTCATTTGGCCCTCTTTCTGATGTTTGTGAGATTTTGGTCTGAACCATGTTCTTTTGACGTTTCATGTATCTGTGTGGTGCCCCCTAGTGCACAGTAGCTCCAGTCTCTGGAGCTGCTCAGCCCCTAGAGTGATGTTGGGGGTCGTAGGGGAGCGGAGCTGGTGCCTGGGGGAGGAAACATCTGATTCCTGTTTCTTGTCTGAGGTACCTGTCTCCAGTGTCAGAGCCAGTGGGCCAAGCCCACAAGTGTAAGCCTCTGTGCTTTGTGTCTCTAGCTGTTGTAGGTGGGGCTTCCCTCTGGCTGGCCTGACGCTGGCACAGTGACTGCCCATTTGCAAACCGGTGCCAGCAGGCTAGGAGGACGGTGCAGCAGGCTGCATGTCACAGTGGGGGGCCTTGTAGCTGAGTGGGTAGCCAGGAGAATGGAGCACCTGAAGCCCTCAAAGTTCCCAACCAGCTGGGCAAGCGCACCCAGACAACCTTGTCCAGCTCTCCCTTCTCCTGTGCAGCAAGCTGCTTGCAAACCCCGCCCCTTCAGCAGTGCTCTTGCTGTTAGGTAGCCTCTCAGACCGCCTGCCTTTCCTCTGACACTGAGTGGCCAGATGTGGATCCCCTCCTCCACAAACGGCCAGAATGTCAGGCTCTCAAGCACTCTGCCTGTCTGAGCTCCCCAACGTCCAGAACACCACAGAATAAAGGTTTCTGCTCACAAAGCAGATTTCCAGGGCTAAGTGTTTAGCAGTCCCAAGCTTCCACCCCTTCCCTGCTCTGTTTCTCTTCCTCCTGCCTGTGAGCTGGGGTGGGGAAGGGCTTGGGTTCCACTGTATTAAGGCTTTTGTATGTTACCCTGTTTTGTGAGGTCTGCTCTGTTCGTGAGGTCTGTATGCAGTCTGGTTCAGCCTTCTTTCTTATTGCTGTTTATCATTAGTTGTATTGATTAACTATATTTTTGTACTATTTGTGGTTTTGGGAGGATTTCTCCGTTTCACCTCTATGCCGTCATCTTGAATCCCTCCAGCTCTCTGAATGTCCCTTTTTTTTTGTGATTTTATCTTTTATGGCAATATTGCCTTATAGACATTTTGTTAGGTGGCAAAAATGCTTATGGAGAAACTACCTAGAACTTGTCTTACAAGTAGGCTTATTTGCTGCTTCATGCACAGGAAGCTTCTCCATTTATGTTGACAAAGTGTGGTAGAGATTTTTAGCACTAAGTGACCTCCAGTTTTCTTCCTCCTTCTAGACATGAGGGGGAAAGACCCTTCTTGACCCCTTGTATGTGATTAGTTCTGGCCAGTGGGATATAAGTAAAAGTAATGTGTCACTTCTGAGCTGAAATATTTATCTGTTGTTGTGAGACACTCCACTGTGAATATATAAGCCCAGAAACTGGCTTGCTGGATTGTCATGTACATCTTCTCCACAGTAGTTGCAATAATTTACACTTTGACAAAGGTGATAGGAAAAGGCCCATTTTACCACATCATTACCCAATTTGTAAATAATTAAAAAAATTTGGCGACCTAATATGATTTATATTTTGTTATAAAATGTTCTATTTTTTATATAAATTTGCATTTCCATGGTAATGTGTGAAATGAACAATCCTTTCCTATATTTACTGGCCATGTGGGATGCATTTTCTGTGAACTGTTTGTTCCTTTCTGTAATCACTGCTCTAAGTATTCTCTCTACATCTTGGTAACTGTCCACATTCAGAATCCTGCTTCCACAAGAATCGTGTGAGGAAATTTGCATTTCTGGGCTCTCTAATAGCTGGTGTGCAGCATGAACCTAGATTCTTCCAATCAGATGGCCCATGGAAGGCTTAATTTAGAAGTGAGCAATGTAGATGGTGTCCTTAGTGGAACAGTAGCTGCTGTATCAGATAAATTTCATTCTCGGCACTGAAACATGATGTAACATTTACTTTTCACTCATATTAAAGTCCACTGTGGGAGTTTTCGGTGGAGCAGCCTTCCATGTGGTCTCTCAGGGATTCAGGCAGTGGAAGAGGCAAGAGGACCATTTGTAGGAGGTTTTTACAGGTTTCTCCTGGAAGTGGTATGCTTCTTTTCTACTTACATTCTATTGACCAGACTCAGGCACATGCCACACCTAATAGTAACAGAAATATAATCTAGTCATGAGTTTTGGTGAATGTAAAGCAGTTCTGCCATGGAATTGATCTTTTGGTTAACATGGTGACAGATGGCTGGTTCTTTGGGGAAAGCAATGGTGGAGCTTTTTAATATTTTTTAATATTAAAATGAATGTATTTTTTTTTTAATGTTCAGTCTCAAGAGGCATAGGGACTGAATACAGCAAAGGTAGTTACTTCACTTTTAGCCTCCACAACACAGTTGGGTATTGTTCCTGCCCGTGTAGCTTCAGTGCCTGGCCTACCACCCCGTCCCAGTAATTCTGCTGGCTGTCTAACATCCTTCAGCAAGTTCCTCTGGGCTTAGACTAGCCCGAATGGATTTCATGGGTTGTAGCTAAGAATCCTGAGTGTTGTAGTTTCTTTCTGCCCTTTTCTTTTGGTTATTTGTATTTATCTTTGAGATTGGGCCTCAAAGAGTATCTCTACTAATATAAGTAATGGTGTTTCCTCTCTCTGCATAATACCCTGTATGCCCTACCTGTTAGGAACAATCATGTACCTGCATGTGTACAAAAGCATGTCTCCAGTGCTCCAATCTGCAAGCTTCAGGCCCAAAGACAACACTAAAGTATGTCTTCCTAAACTAAAATCAGAATAAGGTAAATATTCAATATTCAGTTGAGGTAGGACAGTGTCATCTAACCTTTGGGTGCAGAGTTTACTTAGAATCTCATTATTGCCACAAATGATAAGGGGTGGTGTCGAGAATGCATCCAACCCTACTCTGCTCCCTTCCTGTTGGGAGTCTTTCAGGCTGGGCAGTGAAGCTGGGACACACAGTTGGGAATCTGGCCATGCAATCTCAGAGACCAATCAGGTAGAGATTGGGGATCACTGACTAAGGGATCACTTTTGAGCCATTATAGATTCCTGGGTCAAGCAAGAGTTGAAAAGTTTAGGGTGGAGTACAAGTCCCCTGACAATTGAGGCTCTTCAAAACCAGTTTTTCTACTTTTTGGTTCATATTGGACTTAAATTATGTCCAAGGGTGACCAATTTAATAATGCCATTATCTTAATCCTTTCAGCTTAGGCAAGTCACTTGAATTTGCTGGGTTTCAATTCCATCATATGTAAAAATAAAGAGTCTCCTCTAGTCACTTCTGGGATTTGGTTTCACTAGCAGATTTTCACTGATTCTTCTTATATTGGTTGCTCCCAATATTGTACACCAGATGGCTCTGGTCTTTCAATGTAAACCCCTATTCACAGAGCCTCCTTTTGAGCCCAGGGTAATTTTTTTGGGGTTACTCTCCACTGCACAATGTTTACTTTTCTCCAGGTCTTAAACAAAACCACTTCCTATGTTTAAGAGTGTCTTCTTCTTCCTGCCTTGCACAGTACATTATTCTCTTTGCTTAAACCATAGGTCAAGACTCAAATAATAATTCAATAATTCATTATAATTTTTTTGATGATACCAAGATATTCTCTACCATAATCTCTGTAGCAGGTTGCCCCCAGGCCATTGGTGCTGTTGGAAATAGAGTGCAGAAGTATGTACCTCTGTCCAGCATGGTTTAGGAAGTTCCTACGAAAGACAAGGAACTGAGATTTTTGGATTCTTGTATCTTGGTGGACTTCTTACTCTACTCAACCTGATGAAACCAGTCAAATCTGGAGGCTTCACTGTGAGGAATCAGGAAGGTAACAAGGAGTATCCTTTTCATCTGTATCTTCATTCCTGTGTATATTCTTTTCACTGCTTCTTGGCTAGTTGGGTAGCAAACAGAAGTGAAAGCAACGTTAAACGAAGTCCTAATCATCATTCTGAAAAATCATCAAATTCAGATAAATTTTTGACAGGGTCCACCTCTGTCCCTACTCAACTCTTCTTTAAAATAATTCTGATATTATTGATATATATGTATGTATAAATGCAGTATGTGGTTGAAAAATTAACTTGAGTTTTCTTCTGCTGTGGACTCAGCTTGAAAGAATGAAAGACATTTTTCCATTTTCTATCCCTGAGTTATGCTGTTTTTGAAGATGTAGGTCCATTAGGGGTGGCATTTGTTGGCAGAAGAATGTTGGATAGGATTAAAAAAGGAGGAGGTTGGAGACCTGGTATATTAAGTTATTCAACAGATATTTGTCACTGATGTGTGCCAGGCACTTTTATAGGCATTGGATATGTATCAGCAAATTGGATTGGCAAGGATTCTGCTCCTGTGGAATTTATGTACTTCTGAAGAACACAGAAAATCAACGAAGGTCAATATATCCATTGGTTTTGATAGTGATCAGTCCTCTGAGGAAGATATAACAGAGTGGGACACGCAATGCCTGGAGATACCATCTGAGCTTTGGGCTAGAAGGTTGAGGAGGCAGTGGCTCCTTTCCCAGGGATAGAAGAGGATTGTGCATTTCATAAACAGTGAAGAGCTGAACTCACTTGAATTCAACATCTCAGAGCTAGAAAGACATACAGAGACAACAGCTGGTGGGCTGTCTGAGTACTCTTATTAGGGACTCTTCCTCACTGTTGAACTTGGCGTGGAAGAGGGGATAAAACTGCCTGCAACTGAATATGCATAGCATACATCCTGATCTGGGACAAGGCTGTGCATGTCATCTTGGCATCATAATCAGCATCCTCCTTTTTTTTTTTGGATCATGTAAACTCCATGGGTTCTTATGCCCATGGGAAGGGGAAAGAACCCTCTAAAATGACAGACACTAGACTTTTCACCACTTTTGGAAAGTAGGGTCTCATTAGATTTAGTATGACTAAAAACTAAACTGGCATTTCTTAAATCCCCAGTGTCATGGAGGGGAACCTGCTACCCATGAATTACTGCAGTTGCCTGCCTCATTTTTCCTACGAGAACATAGGTGCCTTTAGTTCAGGCACTTGACCTCATACACAGAAACTTCCAGCGATTTGAAATCTAACATTCAGTAGCCATTTTAACAAAAGATTATTTTCTTTTTTTTAAACCAAACAGACCAATGTGAATGTGGGGAAAGCCATGTGAAAATGGGGCATCTTTTGGCTTGTCCAGGGAGCGACAAGTAAGTGTTTGGATCTGCAGACCTGTCTTTCAGAGGGGCGCAGAATTCTCCTTTTGGCTGTTGCCATTGCCCAGGATGGTGATTTTCCTCCTCAAAGGCCTCCATGATAGGGGACTCTGCCCGCACGGTCTGTCTCTGTGACCTGGCAGGAGCTGCAGGCAGTGAAGTGAAGACAGAGGCTTCTGTGACCTAGAAAACACAGGCCTCTAGTCCTTGTGGAGTGAGTGACAGCTCCTGAATGAGTATGCTGGAGGGGCTGGCTCCCACCCCAGGAAGCAAGCTCCTGTGAGGTGCTGGCTCAGGAAGAGCCAGGAGGTGCCAGGAAACCTGCAAGGAGAGTGAGGTTTCATCTGCTGTGGGCCCACGGTGCATCTGCCTGCGCCCATGCTTGCCACCTGTTTCTGCGGGCTCAGCTGACTGGGCCAGGGGGTGGGCACCTGGGGGAGCAAATGCAAATGCGGGCAAATGCAAATGCCAGCCCACTGAGCTGTGTTCTCTTTCATTCTCTCAAACATCTTGGCTTCAGCGGAAGGTGCTGTGTCAAAATAGTAGATTTTGTGCAGATCCCTTGACGGCGAGCCAGGTTTTTGAGTGGGCAGGTGTTGTTCGCTGCTGGAGCTGGTTGCTGAGGTTTGAACCCAAACCAGGAAAAGGTGGGAGTGGAGCAGGCAGAGTGGGAGAGGAAGAGCAGCTGTGGGGGGAGGAGGTGAGTCAGCCGGAAGAGTCTCCTCCTTCCTTGCCTGCCTACACCTCTGGCATCGGAACCCGGAGGCCAGCCCAACCACCTGGTCCTGCTCCAGCCAGCACTTGACTGTCCAGACCTACTCTGGGCTTCCCTGGGATGCTGAGAAGCTCTTGTGTGTGTTTCAGGCACTATCATTTTTTTTGTGAGCTTGTCCTTCCCCTTAACCTGCGTAAAGGAAAACATACACCAAAGCCTAGCCTGCTGCCTTGCTCGTGGGTTTCCTCTCTGCAGCTCTGGGCTCCGTGCAGGGAGACAGTGACACCATGAGTGCCTCTCTCCTACCTGATGTCTTGGGCAGTCATTCTCCCTCACTGGGCCTCATGCAGCCCCATTCCCACTAGTGAACGTTTTATTGGGCCCCCAGCATGGCTAAACATATTGTCCTCACAAGGCTGTGCCATAATGGATGACTTCAAAGTGAGTTGGCAAGAGAAATCCCTTTTGGTATCTTTCTTTCCCAAAGAGAGAAAATGACCAAGTTTTGGCTGCAGGTGGCATAGGGGCATTTCCTGTCTGACTTCCAAGAGTGGTGCCATTAGATCTGTGACCTTGAATCTCTGAGTGTCCATTTCTTTACTTGTAAAATGAAGAGGCTTGTAAAAGATGAAATGAGGACCACAGTCTCTTCCATCTTTGAATTGCTCTGCTCCTCCCTAGCAGGTGGGATTGACAACAGCTTGTGTGGAGCTGTCCATGACTTAGGAGAGGTTGCCAAGTTTGCTGCTGTGGATGTGGAGCAGTAGGTTGGCCTGGGGAACAGGGCTGTTAGTCCTGGAGGCTGACATGATTGATCAAAATCATAAACCAGAAGTAGCCTCTACCTCTTGTGTCAACCGAAAAATTCATAGAAATCTCCCTAAAACAGTTCATGTTTTCTTCTCTTTTCAGACATCTTTCAATAACAGAAACATACTTTGGGCAACTTAGAGTAATTTTTTTTTCATTATTATAGTGAAAAGCATTTATTTAGAACCTGTTCTGAGCAGGACATGCAGAC
The DNA here is from genome assembly GCA_032199065.1 of Smutsia gigantea. NCBI lineage: Eukaryota > Metazoa > Chordata > Mammalia > Pholidota > Manidae > Smutsia > Smutsia gigantea. The sequence goes on from JAVSCE010015181.1 coordinate 52,211, forward strand.
AGAAAACAAATTATGGTTTTCTTCTAAAGGAATGCTTTCTGCCTGGCGATATTGAGCTAGATCCTGCTAGTGAAGGGGTGAAGGTCACAGGGAAGATGCGGTGGTTGTGATACTGAGGCTTTCAGGGTCTAAGTAAGGATTGGCTAAGTTCCCAATACACAAGTTTTTACAGTGTCAACTAAGGTAGTTCCCCACATACCCAATTCAACCCTCAACAATATTTAGTAATTCCTCAAAAGAAAAGGGGAATATATTTTTTGCCTGTTGACCTAAGTACACAATGGACTTTTGTTTGTTTCTTTTGGTTTTGTAAAACAAGGAGGGTGTTTGAGATGTTCCAAAGAGAGTGGTACTTCTTTAGTCTTTGGTTCTCCTTTTCGAAATAGAGTAATTGGTTTTGCTGTGAGTGATGACTGGTACAGCAATGAAACTGGCTAGTATAGAAAATGGGTCATTTAAAATAGTTTTCATTGTAATTTGGTTGTTGCAACAGAAACCCTAAGTACCCGTTAGTACTTCTTATGCTATTTCTGTGTGCTATAACCTTGGCCTCCTAGCATCAAAATCACCTGGGATCTTTTTAGATCACAAGTATATCTGAGATCTACTAAATAAATGTGGTTGTTTTTGATGGTTTGGATTTGCCCCGTTAGTACTTCTTATGCTATTTCTGTGTGCTATAACCTTGGCCTCCTAGCATCAAAATCACCTGGGATCTTTTTAGATCACAAGTATATCTGAGATCTACTAAATAAATGTGGTTGTTTTTGATGGTTTGGATTTGCCTTTTATTTTATTTTTTTCTGAAAAAAAGTTTTAATAAGTTTTCAGGTGCTCTGGTGCATGCTAAAGAAACACTGATTTATAAGACTATGCCATGCAATCCCTCACTATTTGCCATTATGCTATTTATTCTTTCTCTATTTTATTCTTGCCTCCCTAACTTGATTGTAAACTTTTGGAAGGTGATACACCACCCACTTGTTTTTATGTAGTGTTTTGCATGTATTTGTGTCATTCACCTATGAGATTTAAATAAAAATGTGTAATTTGTAACCCAAAGGTTTGGCACACTCAGGCATTTGGGGAGTAACTGCTGGTTCTAGAAGGGTGATGTGGTGAGGGGGAGGAGAGGCCAGGCTTTATTGTTCTAGATGCATTTACTTGCTCTGCTTTCCTGGGAAGCATCTGGTAGGTGGGATTCTCACTCTTCCTGGAAATGAGGGTCTCAGGTGTTTTGGCATCAGATAAAGGATCAATCAGGACCGAGTTCTAGGAGATGGGGGTGTGGAGAAGTCAAGGCTGGAAGTAGCGACTACAGAGCATTGAATCCTTTAGTTTGCAACTTGGGAGCTTCCCGGGAAAAATCTAAAACTGGCCTCCTTTACACGGAGGTCGGGGAGAGAGGAAGAAAGAGGCCTTGTGGGTGGGTGGCAGGGATCATGACTGAGCAAGGAGACTCACCCATGAGGCTTGTCCTGGGCGGCTGCCTGACGGGCTTCCACACCTGCCAGCCAGAATCTGAGTTTACACAGAGGCCTTAGCCGGGTTCAGTCAGGTGACGGTCCAGAGGGTCTCTACACCACATCCCTCTCTTAAGGCTGCGCCCTGGAAAACAGCTCCGGCTGTGGGCGTGGCAGGCGGAACGTAACTTCCAAGGGCCGGGAGGGTGAGGGGTCTCTGACCGCCCGGGTCCGGCTCCAGGGTCAGCCTCGGTCAGGTCCTCCAGGACAGGCCCCAGATTCCGGGCATGCTGACACGTGCCTGCTGGACGTGGCCCTTACCGGGAGCGGTCTGGTTCAAGGTGAGCTGCAGCCCCCGCGCACGTCCCGGGGCGAGGCAGGTGGGAAAATGTCCCTGCGCAGAGAACTTCAGCCCTTGGGGGAAATAGCCGAGTGGCTGCTGGAAGTAGTCTCGCTTGAAGAATGTAACCTTATCGGGTTGCCTCAGTCAGCACCGGACAGAAGTGTTCACAGTAGAAGTTGTGTTAACTAACTGCTTGGTGGGCGAGAAGAGCCCAGCTGATCCAGGTGAGTGAAAGCTCTGGGGCAGGGACGGCGGGGGCAGGGTGGCCAGCACAGGGTGGGGCGCAGAAACACTTTGGTGGCCGTGGCGAGGACTCCAGGGTGGTGGCAGCAGGGAGCTGCGAGCGGGCCCGGGGGCGCGCGAGCCTCGGACTGACGTGCCTGAGGCAGCTGCAGACGCTGGTCAGCGCGGGAGGATCCACGTGGGGAGACTCAGGGCAGCGATTGGCTGGCCCCCTGTGCTGGGGGCGGGGCTTGCCAGGAGGGAGAGGCGGGTGTCGGGGTCCTGTGGGTGCCTCGGAACCGGTCCCCTTCTTCTCTTCCGTCGCTGTGCACCGCTACAGGGTGCATAGTACGATCCATAAACTTTTGCAGGGCAGCTTCTTTCAGTGGCTTATGACTTCTGTCAGGAAAAATGTGCGTGGAGAGGACTTCGTTTGTGGTCCTGATAATCTAAGGAAAGCCTGTATTGCTTTCAGACGGTGTGACCTGCCGATGAGGCTTTGTATCACTGCCTCACTGTGTTTGGGGAAAGTCGAAGGAGAGGGAAGGGGTGCAGGACTCCTCTGGGTTTTCTCTCCCACCTCCAGTTTTTCAATTAAACCTCTAGTTCTTGCTATATAGTTTAGTGGAAAACATGAGAATTATATGAGACTTTTATATTATATATATTATTTCCTATTTATGTAAGCAGAAGTGATACATAATATATATTATATATCTATATATGATATGTACAACTATTATGTTGTATATAATTATATAATGTAATATCATACATATCAATGATATACCATATATTGTATTATGTAAGCATATACAATGAGTATATAGTATTACATAATTTTATATAATTACACAGTATAATTATAATTGCATATTATATATGTTATATAAAACATGTTAATTATGTAATGAACACATAATTACACAATTATATATTAATGTATGCTACAAGGTATATAATATCTATATATTATATATGTGGATCTATTTATAAACCTCTCTCTCTCCAAGAAGCTTCAGGTACTTTACTACCTGTTTTACCCTCCGTGATGCTAAGAGATGGCCAGAGGGCAGAAATATTATTCCTACTTATATAATAGGAAAATGTAGAGTAGAGAATCCAGGAGAGTTCTTGAAGATTACAACACATTAGTGGTAGAAACGGGAATAAGACCTTGTGTGATGTCCAGAGCTGTTTAAGACCATGAGACCACTTGGTGTCCTGCCATGGCAGTTTTAGTCGAGCTGGCTTGCTCTTCAGTTCTCAGACTGAAGTTCCTCATAGATGAGGCCTGGCATGTGAGGCTACTGGGTGTGGCTTCTGGGAGGTAAGGATGTTGTGGTAGAGCTTATAATTAACTGGGTATCTGTAACCCAAGACGCTTGAAGAGGTTTTATGGTTGGTACAGACATGGAAATGTTTGCTTTTGACATTTGTTTACATCTCCTTCTTTGTTCCTCACCATCTCCTAGAAGCCTTAGACCTGTCTTCCCAGGTTTCCTGCACCCTCCTGCTATCCTCTTGCTCTTTACTTCTCCCCTCAGCTCTTGCTGCTATGGCAGTGGCCGTCCAAGAAGCACCTTTCTTCTAAAATGTCAGCTCTCCATCTGCATTAGCAATTACAATGAAAATGTGCATTGAACCTAACCTCCAACCAACCGTTTGGCCACCAAGGTTTCTAATCAGTACCTATGCTGCTGTACATTTAACCCTGTTCTTCCTCCCCCAGTCCACCTGGACAATGGTAAAATCAAGGAGAGGTATGGCCTTGTAATGGAAATATTGTGTGGTAGATTTTCGAGAACCTTTCTTCCTGCTTGGAAGTGAGATGCTGCCATCTTTGACCATGAGGTCAAGGCTCCACCTGGTGTAGGAACAGATAAAACGAACCTGGCTCCTGTCACTGTGGAGCACCCTGTGAAATTTGGGTTGCTTGTGTGGATTTACTGAAGACACTGTTAACATCTTTATTTTTCTTTTACTTGTTCATTTCTTTGTTGATCACTCCAAGTTAACTTCTAACAAATAGAATACAGTCTGAACAGCAGCCTGTATAGATTGCTTCTAACCCAGACCAATTACACAGGACCCTGGGAAACGATCTTTCACCATTTCCCAGGCTGTGGTTCCTCGTAGGCTGGTCCTGATGTGTACAACAGGGAGAGGCTGTGAACGCATAATTACATGATTTATTCCTTGGTTGACCAGTGGGAGGAGCAGTAAGTCAACAGCCCCCAGAAGTCCAACTTCTCCCTTTAGTACACAAATCAGAGTCTTTATGTTCATTCTTTGCCTATACCACAAATTCCCCCCAAACTTCTCTTCTGACCTTCCCCCATCAAGATGGAACCAATTAGTCTGCAAGTAACGTAGACTTACATCACTGTTTCTTCTCTGGAATGTGTTGTTTTCTTACCATAGACCCACTGACAGAAGAAGGAGGACTGGCCTCCAGGCCAATTAGCAGTGGACACATGGTGGCCCAGCCTGAGTCAGATATTTCTCTGACTTTTGAAGTCACAGATGCAAAGCATTCCACAGTTCTGCTTTTTATCTTTTCCATTTCCATACTCCCTGTCTCTTGCTACAAGATCTGGCTGTTCTGTTCAGTTTTTTCTAAATTTACTAATTTAATTCAGTTTATTTCTGCTGGCTACCTTGATGCTTGTTTCTCTTCCTACAAAAAAGATTCCACTCTAAATTCCCCCTCTGATTAACAGTCATGTTTGAGTTGGGGGCCCCCTGTTTGCGGCCCTCTCCCCAGTTGCCATCCAACTTCTCAGGTAAGCCATTTAAAGTGAGCTTTAGGACCCCAGTGAGCTTCAGTGGTGTATTTAAGGGCAAGGAAAACAGGTTGGAAGAGATCCAGGCCCTTGCATCAGACTGGAGTATGCCCAGAAACATCCCTGTCTGTGATTCCCCACTGTTAAAAGTTTGGATGTTAGAAGAAGGAAAGAGGTCAAGTAGAGGAAGCTGGAATTGGAAGGTATGAGAAGCAGCTTAGAACTCTGAACACTCTTTCCGAAGTAGAACAGTGCAGTTTATTCCTGCAAAAGGAAAGAAAGCTCTATTTCCCTGTAAGTATAACTCACATGGAATTTTACACCAGGAAGTTAAAGGGAACTCCAGCTCAGATACTCAACTCTGTAGAGATAGTTGAATATTGTATTTGCCACGACTGTAATGTTTTCATTGGCAAGTGGAATTCATATTCTTATGTGCAGAACTATTCCTATTTCTCTAGGGGTTTATTATAATATGTTCATCTTTTGAGAGCTTTTTGTTCACTTTTTTCTTTATTGTTCTACTTTTAAATCAATTTGCATGTGAATTTCAGCCAGGAAAACATCAGTGAGAACATTAATATTATTTGGTAAGACTAATTTTTTTGTCCCTGAACCATAGCGTGGTCTGCATCAAGGACATACCCTACATCTCTTTGTTCTGCCTTTGAATGGTTTGGCTGTTTCTGAAACATTCCCCGGGCTGGATCCCTATCCCCATATCGTGTATCTAGAGATATTTGGATAGTTGTGTCATTAGTTCTAGATTGTATGGGTGTGAGCATGACTTGTGATTTCAAATCTGTCCTATGACCATTCCAGTGACTGAAACCAAACCTTTAGGGAGAAAGCAAAGCTGCTCTGGAATGTTTGTCTTTGCCACAAATCCTGAACTGGATTTTGCAAATGCTCTCCAGAAGGACCTTTGTAAAGCTGCTTTTCAGACAGTCTTCTTGTTTTGGCCTCGGCTTCCCTGCTTTTGAAAGCACTTCTGGGTCACGTGGGAAATTGCCGAGCTCACAGGCACGTCTCCTGAATGGTGGTCCAGGATTAAGCACAAGTGTGCTTGACCCCATGTTCTTAATCTCTAATGTTAGTTGCATAAAAAATTCTGAACCATAGGAACTACTTTATAGCAAAATAAGGACAAATGGGAACAATTTCATCAAACACTTTAAATTTACCTCGGATCTATGTATAAACACCAGTGATTAAACTGTTAATAGGTGTGCATGTATAATTTGTGTTCTAATGTTTTTCTTAAGATTCTTATTCCAATTTATTTGAGTTAACATTACACTCACCTTTACATTCATAATTCATATAATGTGTTTTTAGTAATTCTTTTTTTTAATTGTATGTTTAATTTCCAACGAATAGGGTTCTTGGCCTTTAGAAACAAAAGCCTTGAAATTATCACTTGTCCTCAAGCTGCAAACTGAGAGTAGACAGTTTAGCTTTGACCTGGGAAGGGTCTTACAGACCTGAAAAATTTATTCTAAACTAGATTTAACAAACAGTTAAAATGCAGCTAAAAAGAATTAAAGACAAAACTACCAACATTCCCTATTTTTAACACAACTATTTTCATTATTTTCTACTCCCATCTAGTGTTAGTATATATTCATACAATATACACATTTTACAACTTGTAATTATATTGTATATGTAATTTATAATCAACTCTTTTCATTTCACATTGAACCACATATAAAGGTTTTAAAGTCATTATTTTAAGTGGGTGAGTAATATAATAGTGAAGAGCTATTGCAAATAAAGTTATGGCCCACATTCCTGTTCATATAATTAAAAAATTTTTGTTGCATTATTTCCTGTAGTCAGGATCAAAAAGTAATATATCTCATGACGTTTAAGTTTGTGGTCATGTTGCTTTCAAATACACAGCAATACCAGCAAAATAAGAGTTTATCAGTTTTCCTACAGTTCTGACAGTACTAGATGTTAACCATCACATTTTTGGGGGTTAGCTTACTAGATGTAAAATGATAACTGCTCAGTGTTTAAACATGTAACTACTCCTATTGGCTAGTGAATTAAATGACCCAAGGCCTCCTTAAAAAAATCTTTTATTCACTCCAAATAATTTGTCAAAAGAACAGATGGCTTTTTTTTGTGCAACCTATTAGGTAACAGTAATGTAATAAGAAATGATACTATGAGGTAAATATCCACAGTGTAGTAATGAATATCTGCATACTGCTTTTATTCCACTTGCCAGTTTGTTGGAAGGGAGTTAAGGCCTCCGACTGAACACTAGAGGGTGTTCATGGCTACCAAATAGCTCTGCCTAATCTTCTCATTCATTTTTCTTTAGCATTGTCTCAGGGAAACAAGACGGCACAGTGCCTTGGCCTAATAAATGCTGCTTCCTTTACTCCCAGGCATGGTAGCCTCAGACTCAGAAATGCAAAGGCATGTTTACCCCTTGGAGGCTTGTTCGCCTTTTTTCTTTTCTTCTGGTAATGCACTCCTTGGGTGGTTTCAAGAACAAAGCTATCAGGATTTTTCAGTGGAGGATATGCTGACGCTCAAACAAACCCCCAGGTGGATTTGCTCAAACCAAGTGCAAAGCTGAACCCAGACCTTGGCATTGGGACATCTTAGTGGTTGTTCTGGATTGGGATGGACTGGGAGAGGACCAAAGGAAGAAAACAAGGAAGGATTAGACACACGGGCTCCTACAGGGATGGAAAACAAGGGAAAAGGAAATAGCCTTGAGCCCCTGGAGCCTGGATGGATCATCCTACAGGAAGAGAGGAAGCAACATAGCCCTTGATTATTTTGCTCCTATCAAAATAATTAGAACAGTGTTTTGTCCTGAATCTAGGTAGCCTCCTTCTCTGAGGAGCTCATAAGAGGTGATCTCATTAGCCCTGAGGGCAGCTAGGTGAGGGTAACTCCCCCAGTGCCACCTGGTTTCCTAAGCAGGAAATCAAGTACCCAAAAGGGGAGGGCAGCCACGCTGGACGCAAGCAGGGCCTAGGCTGTCACCTTACTCAGCATGGTGACCATGATGGTGTGTGGTCTTTCTGAGGGGAAGGGCTGTGGACTGCCGAGAGGCTCAAGAACACCACCTTCCCACAAACTCAGCCTTCTCCAGAGCCTTCCTCTTTCAGTGTCTGTCCCTGTTTCTTTTTCTGTCTTCAAATACTTCAGGTTTCCCTTACATGAAAAACAGACAAAACCCCTCAAGTCACTCTTTCCTCCACCTGCCATGCCTGGGAGCAAACTTCCTGTCTTTATCTCTCTTTCCAACATCAAGAAAGATGGATCTTTATTTGTAACAGTGAAAGATTTGAAACAACTCTATCCTAGCTGTTTACATAAATTTTGGTTTAGACAACAGGTGAACTATTACTCAAAAATTAAAAACAGCATTTGAAAATGATTTAGTTATATAGGAGAATTCTCCAGATATAATTTAAATGAAACAATAAAAAATAAACCTGCATATAAGGTATGATTCCAAATAAAATGTTTTTTTTACTAACCTCCCTAACATATAAATAGAAAACTATCTGGATGGAACCATCCCAAGATGTTAATAATGTTTATCTCTGGGGTGGGAATATGGAAATTAAAAATTTTCTTATTTGTACGTCCTTAAAATGAAAAAATAAATTGGTATTCATTTTTGTAATCAGAAAACGGGCTATATTGTTACTTGTTTTTTCCACTTCCTCTAACTGGTACCTCTTTAACTCACCCTTGCATTCTGCTTTCCAGTTGCCTATCTCTCCTGAAATTGCTCTCTCCAGGGTCACACAGATCACCTGCTTATTTAGTGTTTTTTTTTTTTCCTCAACTTCAACCTACTCACTTGGAGTAGAGATCACTTCTACCTTCCTCACCATATTCTAGACATTTCCATCTGGGTGCTTACCAGGACCTCAATCTCAAGATGTTCAAAATGGAATATTCTTTATTCACTTGTGTCAGGCTCTCCCCACTCTCCTCCCCCAACCCAGATCTCTTTTCATTTTAATATTTCTGATGATAACATCACCTTGCTTCCAGAGACTTGGGCTTGGACTAACAGGTCCAGTATGACTTCCTCCTCTTCCTAGGTCCCCTCCCCTATCTGCTCAGTTGCTAAGTCTTCAGAATGCTACTTCTGTAGTATTGTTCCATCAAATCTTTCTTTTTGGTTGCTTTCATTGTGCCTTGACTAGTTCAGCTGCTCCCTGTCTGGTGCCTGGGGCTTTCTGATAATATCCCAGCAGTCTGCTTTGCCTCTAGTCTGCTCTGCACCCATAGATCAGCCCCGTCACAGAGACCACAGTCTAACTCTGAGCAGATCTCTTCTGCACACAAGCCCCCATGAGTTCCTCATGGTCTTTCAAACCCCAAACAGATTTTCTTAGGCCTGACTGCCCCTTTCAGTTTGTTTCCTGGTATCCCAGGATCTGAACTCTGTGCTTCAGCCAGCCTAACCACGCTATGTGCTTTTAACAAGCCTGCTCCACCAAAAGCTTGCTTTCCCGTGCCGTCCAGAGAATCACAGATTTGGAAGGCTTACCACATCTAATTCTTCCCTTCCACCATTCTTTCTTGTCCAATCTCTTTTGAAAAACTCCAGCTTGTTCATGACCCTCTAAATTTGGCACAAGCTCTCAGTATTCTGAGTTGAACAGCTGGGAAGGGGATTGGAGATGAGGAGTGGATGCTGGAAAGTGAGGCTGACTTCACAGCTACTCCTTTACATGGGCTACTGGGGAGGTCCCTTGGCAGCGGGCAGGGGACTCTGACTCCCACTGAAGTCCCAGGATATAAACCCATGTCTAACAGACTGAGGTGGCTCAGACAAGGAGAAGGGGGCCCCTGAGAGGAACTACCTGTGACACCTGAGCTGCAGCATGACCCTCAGAATCAGGTCCAGAGGCTTGGGGGTTAGATATCCTGAGCTAGTCAAGCTTGGGCAGGCCTGTGGGGATTGTGGCGGGGAGCTGGTGGTTCTGGTTATATGGATGTGAATTTTGAGAGGGTAATATTCAGAGGCACAGGCAGTTTTGCCGTGGGATTCCCCATGCATAGGGAGGGCAAGTTCTCTACTTACTTTCAAAAACAGGTCACAGCACCTTATAGATGAGAGACTGGCTCTGGTTGGAAATTTTCTTTGCAATAAGTACTGAAGCCATTGGTTACAGAGTCTGGCTTCATGGGCTAGGTATGAGTTCCTGTTCTCCTGCCAAGGAGTGAGAAGAAATCCAGAGGGACTTGTGGACAATTATAAACCCTTCTGGAGACTATTGGAAATATCTAGGATGAGAAATCCTAGGAACAGGTTGGATTTCTTGTGAGGCAAACATATGGAAGTGAGGAACATGAAGATCTGGAGTAATATTTGTGAAGTTGTCCTCCTTTGCACCCAGAGGCTGATGAAGCATGGGACAGCAGTTACATGAGGATGGCCTTCCTGCATATGATTGTAGGTTCTGTGTGCAAAGGGCTATGCCTGTCTTAATTGCAGTAAACCCAGTACGTGACTCTTAATAGGCACTCATCAAAATTTGATGAATGAATGAATGAATAGGCAGAAGTTGGATCTACATACAATGGGAATTATGATCGCCTTTATTTTAGAGTCTATATTTCTATTAATGCAGACCAAGGCCACATTGAAGTTTGTAGGTGCCACATTCCACTTGTGACTGACCGTGATCTTGCTGTAGACTAGTGCTCCTTGAACAGAGAACATGATCTGACTTCAATTTTTAAAGGACCATTCTGGCTGCTGTGCACAGACTAGACTATTGGGGCAAGGGTGGAAAAGGGGAGACCCGGAGAATTGGGGTGGGGGTGACCAGGTGGTGTTCAGATGGGGAAGGTCAGCCAGTAGGATGTGCTGGTGGGCTGGGTGTAGGGTTAGTGTAAGAGTGTGTGTGTGTGTGTGTGTGTGTGTGTGTGTGTGTGTGTGTAGTGGGGGGGATGATTGCGGGAGGGGTAGAAGTCAAGGGAGAGACTCCCAGATTTTTGAGCTGAGCAGCTGGAATGACAAGGTTGCCAGTTTGTTGAGATGGGGGTGGTGAGCATGAATTTGATTTTTGACAGGTTAAGTTTGAGATAACTTTTCCATATTTGAGTGAGTCGGAGGTTGGTTTGGAAAACACAAATCATTATGGCTACATCAAGGAGGACTGTTATCTTGAAGAAGGGTGCTTCAAAACTAACTCCGTATCCCCAGGTCCTGAGATTTGTCCTTGGTGCTGTATTCAGTCTGTACCATTCGTTGTGCATAAATATCCTTATTTACAGCTTGCTAAGTAAGGTTGGTTTTCTGTTTGGAGAAGCCTGACTTTCTTCAGCTGTGATTTTCATGAACCAGTCTCTATCACAAGCTTTCCTGGCATAGGCTGGGCCAATTTGGCAGCCATCAGAAGACTTCTGGGCTTTTTCCTAATTCAAAACTAGTCTTTGCCTGCCTGATAAGTTCTTGTTTCCTCTTAGAGGATTATTGCTGTGGCTGTCTTGTTTGCAGGGCGATGCTAACTAAGATACCATGGGCCTGGGTGCCTTTCCAGGAGTTACCACTTCCCCAGGTTCTCTGTGGCTCTAAAAAATGTCCCCCTCATCTCCGTCCTCTTCCATTGCCCGCAGAATCTGAACCCTGCAGGTGTCCAATAGAAACTACTTTCAACAGAAACAAAATCTCAGTAAGAGAATAGTTATTCCATTCATATGACTTTCTATAAACTAGGGGATGGATTATCATTAAGCCAGATAGTATCTCAAGATTCTGAGTATCCAGGGTCATGTAATAACACAGACATGAAAGAAAATAAAAAGAAAGTAAAAAGCAGGGGACATTATTTCTTACCTTGATTTTGAGGAGGATTCTGTAGTTGGAACTATCAGAATCTTATTTTAGATGATACCATTTTTCTGCCTCAGGTCAGGTTGGGACTCACTGCATTTTACCCCCACCCCTTTTCAGTTCCAATCCTTTTATTTTCTCTGAAGGTGTTAATGAACAGTTAATTGCTTACAGTTGGGCTTGCTGACAAAGAAGGAAGAATAAAGGCAGGAAACCAATGATAACAGGGAGTTACAGAAACTGTTGATAGCAAATTATCAGTGAAATCTGTAGACCCACAGTTAAATAGATTAAAGTGGGCCTGCTTTGCCTCTGGTTCCCACCAAGCCCCCCACTTCCTCTTACTCCTTCCTCTCTATAGGGTTTTGGGGGTAACTGTTGGCATTTTCCTCCTAGACCTCCAGAGAAGAAAGCTCTGTGTTCTCTAGTTGTTGATTATAAGAGCAAAGAGACTTCTGGGTAATCCTGGAGATGTATTTCTTCACCAGATGGGTTTCGTAAGAGGAGACCCTGTAATTGAGAAATAGAGAGCCAGGTAGAGGAGAACCTGCCTATACATTAGTTTAATGTTTGTGGATACCAAACCATGCTTTGTGTGTGCTGATCTGAGAGTGAAAGGTTGAGATTCCAATAACCTTGTGACTGAAAGAAGGCAGGGTCAGAAGATCTACGCTGCCGAAGGAACCAGAGGGAATGCACGCTCTAAGCCCACGACCTTTACAGAAGGCCTCGACTTTTTCTGCTCTAACTCCCTAGAGTTTCCCGTCTTCATGCCCACCCCACTCAGACTCATCATCCTAGTTATTTTTACTATGACAGCCCTCACACCCCTCCCAGACAGTGGTATGAGCTTCAGATAGGCACAGTGGCCTGATGGTGACGGCTTCAGCTCTGAGTGGTGAGAATCACGATGGACTGACTCACTCTAGGAGTTTCCATCATCTGGGCCAGCCAGTCAGCCCATCCATTATCTGGGGTTTGTCTCATCCTTCCAAGACTATTAGCTCATCTCTTTTTGCCAACTTGACTTTAGGTTTTCTTTGTTTGAGCTACTAGGGCTGTCCGCTGCTTTACTTTCTTAGGTGCTCATTGTCCCATATGGTGCCATTTGTAGATACCATAAACATGCCATTTACACTCTCCTGGATCAGTAATAAAAATGTTCAGTGAGTCAGAACCTGACACCGTGCTTCTGCTGTCTGCAGCATGTTGATATTCATCATTACCACAAGTGTATGGCCTTTTAAGATAGTGATCAGACCCTCCATTCACAGCGTTCAAAACAGGGCCCATTCAAACTTGACTTTCAGCCGCCTTTGCAGTGATAAACATCCCCATTTACCATAACCCTTAGCTGCATTCGCCCACAAGGGTGGCCCATGGAGCAGTCTGGGAGCTGACTAGGGTGGGGAGCAGGGAACAAAGGGAGTAAAGATTTTAGCTGATGTTGCCAGATCTGAGGTTCAGGGGTCTTATTCTCTGGGTACTTGAAAGTCTGCAAGCCCATGTCAGCAGGGTGTTGTCACCTGAATCAGACTGGGGAAGGGAGTACTGACAGAGGGCTGGCTCTATGGGGTCATTTGAGATACAAAGCAGATTCTTTTTGTTTAGAATTATTGGTGGCCCTGTCTACTGTGATGAAATGGACACTTTAGCATACATATCATCCAGAGATTTATAGAATTTTAATTACCTTATTTCCTGAGCTGAATTATTAAATGCTGATTTGTGCATTTTATTTCTTTGTTTTGTGGTTTGACTTTTCTCTTTTCTTATGTTGTTCTGGTTATTTAAAAAAATTTATTTTTGAATCTTCTAATTCACCACCTTCCTCATTTATTAGATTGATTTTATTTCTTGATAGGAAATTCTGTTGTTTTTTTTTTCCTGGAAAGTTGAACTTACACCATGTGTGTATATTTACTTTTGGACTGTACATGTTGGTAAAACACAATCTTACAAGTTTCCTTGTATCTTTCATTTCTGGTGGGTTATTCTTTTTTCTATAGAGGCTTGAGTGATCCTTTAAAAGTCCATGTGGTGTTATTATTTCTCAGGAAAATTGAAATTTCACTGCAAAATTCCCTCATTTGATATCTATGCCTTCAGTATCCTCTAGGATGGACTGTGATTCTTCTCCTGTTTTTGATCAGAGCAGGAAATGAGATGCAGAAATAAATGACATAAATGTAAGGGGCAGAGTAGTAAGTGACATCATGCTGGTGCCAGTGGCTGTGACAGTGATCAGCCATGGGAGATGCTGACCAACCTTCATTGTCACAGTATTGCAATAGGAAGGAGAAGACAGAGAAATTGTGTAATCAAGGGTTTGTTTATTCAGAGCTCTAGGACTTGGGATGTCTGCATGGGGAATCTGAGAGCAGTTTGAGAGAATTTCAAATTAGCAGCTGTACATGTCATTCCTTGGAGCAGTTTCCTGGAAAACGCAATAATACAGACAGGAAGAGGGTGAAAAATCAACCCGTATGAACTTTCAACCATTTATTTAGCCATGATTGATGGTGCCAGGTGCTGAATTAAATGCTCTACTTGCATTAATAATAGTAATTATGATTATCTCAATAATTATTGAGAAGAATAATTCTCACATCATCCAAGTCAACTTAGAGAGGTTAAGTAATAAACGCTTTCTAAGGTCACACAGCTCCTAAAGAGCTAGAACATCATCCTATCTGATCTCAAAGGCTGAGCCCCTAACCACCGCTCTAAGTGCTAGCAGTGCAAGCATGGGTCAGATGGGTGGCTCTCCTCAAGGATCTTATAATAAAATGGGGAGGTGGCGGGATTCGTGTAAGCAAATATAAGAAACTGTGATAGGTCCTTTGATAGAAACATGCACAGGGATCATTGGAATACAATGAAGGGCACATTTGAGTCTATGTAACAGGGGTATTGAATCAAGATCAATGGAAGTGGCAATGAACTGAGTCTTGAAAGATGAATTGGTTAGAAATTTGCAAGGGAGACCACAGACCAACTTGCTATACTTTTTTTTTTTTTTTTTTTTGGCTCCTGAGTCACCAGCAATCTTGGATTCAATTTAACTTTCAGGACAGTGACTTTAATTCAACAAGTATTTATTGAATACCTGCTATGTGAAAAGCTCCTTGTTAGCTGAGCAGGAATCCAAAAACTTATGACTTGGTCTCAGCTCTGCAGTAGGTAATGAGAGAAAATGAGGGGTGCAGGCACACATTGCTCCAGCAGCAGGGGATGGCTGTGGGTGGGTCTTTTGTGGAAACCTCCATGAGAAGGCAGCCTTGGTCATCCTGAAGCAGGAGAGCTAGGAATTGGTGAAGTGATGTTATTCCTGGCATGGGGCAGTGTAGCTCAGAGCATGCTGTATTCAGAGAGGTGAGCTGGTCAGAAGCAGAGGATTCTGATAGTTAATAGGAGGATATTGATGTGAATAGGAGGGGTAGAGCACACTTCTGGAAATTCTTTCCGAACGTGGGGCTGAGGATGTCCCTTTTAATGCTTTGTCGCCCTCCTGCTGCCTTGCTATTGCAGAGCTCACTGCCCAGTGGCACACTCCCTCCCTGCTCCCCTACTGCCCTTGACTGACTGGTCTCTTCCACCCCTCCCACTGCTGGGTGGGGACAGTCAGCTCCCTGCTACCCAGGTTGCCTTGTCACTGTCTTCTTAGCTAATTCCAATTGGCTTCAACTTCTGGAGTTGACACTTTCTTCAGGTTAGGGGCTGACTTTGAAGGGTCTCCGGGCCTCACCTGTCCCAGCTTCCCCAGGCCTCACACCCTGCCTTGGGCACCGCTGTTAAATGCCTCCCCCTTTATGGACATGTGCTCTGTGTGCATTACATTTGGTTCATCTCTGCCTATAAACCTATAAAGTTGTAAATTCTCTTGGCATCTCTATTATAATGGAGGGCAGGTAGGTTTTTCTACTCAGAGGAGATGCTGTCAATACAAAATTTTTAAAAGTCACTCATCTGTAAGTTTGTTGTAGTTCCTCTCTTTTCAAACATAATTCAGAGTATTTCTCCATCACAGAGTTCATATCATTATAATAGTAGGGCTTCTCAGTGATCTCCCTTTCATCCCCATTCTCCAGTGTCTTAAGTCTCCTCTGAAAATGACTTTTAGAGAAAGGGGAGGGAGCAAGAGGCAGTCTTAGATAGTGTGGGAAAGTGGTTTTGTTTTCCTGCTGGCCGAGTTAGACTTCCAGATCAACTTCCTAAACACAAGTGCAGGGCCCTATGGGCAGCATTGTGCTCGAGGCACTGTGGGCAGTGCCAATGTGTATGGGCTCAGTGTCATGGGGCATAAATCCAACCATGTTAATAAGGTGGGGTAGTGAGCTGAATGGTGGTCCCCCAAAGATATGCCATGTCCTAATCCCTGGAACCTGGGAATGTTGCCTTATGTGGAGCAAAGGAATTTACACATGTAATTGAGCACATTGAGATGAGGAGGTCATCCTGGATTATCTAGGTGGGCCCTAACCCAAAACAAATGACCTTATAGGAGACGGACAGAGATTTGAGACAGGCACAGAGCAGAAGGCCATGTGAGGACAGAGGCGAGACTGACATAATGCAGCTTCAAGCCCAGGAATGCTGGCAGCCACCAGAAATTGGAAGAAGCAGGAATGGAATCTTCCTTAGAGCCTGTAGAGGGAGCATAGCCCTAGAAACTCATTTATGTTTGGACCTCTGGCCTCCAGAACTGTGCAAGAATAAATTCCTATTATTTTAAGCCACCAAATTTGTGGCAATTTGTTACAGCAGCCACAAGAAATTGATACAAGCAGCATTTAGAAAGTGAAGTAATAGAGCAGGAAAACATGCCTGGTAGTTCTGTTATTTAAGGTGCCCAAATATTATATTTGATATAGTAATGTCATTGATTTTAACATATACATTTTTTTTCTCTCTGCAAGTTATATCATCTTGAGTTTCGACATGGATAAAACTTATGTTTATGTTTTGTCTTTGACAGCTTTAGATGTAGGGCTTTTAAAGCAATGTTTCTTGATGTAATTTGGACCTCAAAAATCAGAGTTCTGGGGGTGGCCAACTTTCTTTTAAGTCTTTACACCTAGGTTGTATGTATTTGAACAACACCGTGGTGTCTTGTGTGGCAGAGAGAAGGCCCTCAGGTCTGGCTGAGTGACTTCATGCTCAAAAGGGATGTGTTTGAGTAAAGGAGAGGAAGA